>LR738710.1:365677505-365847192 GCA_902687465.1 Secale cereale
CGCTGTCCCCCTCCTCCTTCTCCCTCCAGTGGACGCCCTCGCACGCGCGCCGGCCGCCCGCGAGCTTCAACCTCTGGCCTCACACGCGCGCAGCTCCAGAAGCTTCCCCCGCTCCCTCTCTTCCTCTCCTCTGCCCTCGAACTCGTCACCGCAGACGCTTCCCCAGCGCCTCCCGTGCACTGTGGCGACGATCAGAGGCTCGCCGGCGCACAGGTCCACGGCACCTCGCCGTCCTCCTATAAATAGGGCCCCCGAGCCCCTCCTCTCCTCACCAGCAGCACTCTCCCCCTCTCAATCTTCCCCCAGAGCCACTCGCCACTCTCCAGACCAGCCCGAGCTCGAGATCGAGCTTGAGCTCCGCCGCGGCGGCTCACCATCGCCAGCTCGGTACAGGCCGCCCCAACCCCTTCTAGCTCTCGATCTAGCACCACCGCATCGCCCTGACTCGATTCCCCCTCTTTCCCCTGTCTACAGCTGACGGAATCGATCGGAGCAGCATCCACCCGAAGCTCCTCCGCCGCGAGTCCTCGCCGCCGGCGAACCAGGCCCCTCCAGCGACCCGCACCACCACCACTGGAACGGCGACATCCTGCTGAGTCCATTCCTGCCCTCAACTTACCCCGCCGTGCCCGGAAACGCCGCCGGTGAGCTCGCCGGCTCTCTGCTGGAGGGTTAGGGATGACAGGCGGGCCCCGCCTGTCAGCCTCCCCTCGCCCTCGCTCCTCTCCCCTCTCACTGACGCCGGGCCCCACCCGTCAGGTTTAGAAAACCCTGGCGCGCGCTGGCGCCGAGCGGTGGGCTGATTTCGCCCTGGGCCGTTGCACTGTGGCCGTTCTGGCCCAGTTGCACAGAGCCTTTTCCATTTTTCTGTTTTGTGGATTTTCAATAAATTCCACAGGATTAAATATATATCCAAATGAATTAATTTCAGTACCTAAAAACTTGCAAAAATCCAACCTATTTAATGATGTCACTTTCACACATATCCATGAACCTTTTCTGTTCTGTTCAAAATTAAATTCATATTTGAACATAAAACTTCTGTTCAAATATTCATGGACCCCATTCTGCCACTCCAAAACTCAAACTAAGAATTTTTGCCATATTAGTTTTCCCTCTAGTATTTAACAAAAATAAGTTGACATTTTTCTGAGCACTTTGATTTTTCTGTTTTTATTGTGGTCTTCTTTTCCCGTTGTTATTTTGCGACGATTAGATACCGTATTTGACGACGTTGCTGAAGAAGAAGGAGGGGAAAGATTTGAAGACTTCGAAGACCAAGCCAATCCAGGCAAGCAGCCCTTTGACCATGATACACTTGTGTTCTTCGGAACCCATTTACTTCCGAATGCATGATGATAAGAATGACGATGGTGACTTAGTTAAGAACCACCACATGATGCATGCTTTACTCATAATCTTGCTATGTGCTAGATGCATTGCAAACGACTAGTAGTGATGCTTAGAGATGCATGTGTGCCATGATACCTTCGTGGTTGCATTCTTTTTAAGACCCCATCGGGTGCCACGTATGCCCGGGGGAAAGAGATGAGATGGGTAACCACTTGATGACGAAGTGGTGTACCAAGACAAGTGTGTGTGATGTTTTTCAAACGGATTGGTTTAAGTTGCGACCCTTATTCCAACCTTACATGTGCAACCACTCTATCCCTTATGGGACGGGGCATTATTGATTACTTAGGACGATACTAGCATGGTGCCCACATTACTAGTGACGGGGAAGACTTGAGGTCTTTCCCGGGTAGGGGTCGTGCTTGGATAGACGACCATGACTGTTTTTACAGGGCATCGGACACACCGTTGGTCCCTTCGTGTACGCGTGACATTGAAATTAGGGCAAGTACCATGATCTATTGTTTGTACTCGAGGGCCGTGTACCAACGAGTGGACCCTATGCTAGTGTCGTCTAGGGAAAGATAATGACCAGGTGCTTCCCCCAAGTACTTGAGGTACTACGGGATCGTGGGTGACACGAAAGCTTCCCGGATCTTGTGGGTAAAGTGCGCAACCTCTGCAGAGTGTAAAACTATTCGAATAGCCGTGTCCACGGTCAAGGATAGTTGGGTAACCGCTCTTGGGCTACGTCCAATGTTTGCAAAACCCTGTGTGTGTGTGTGTAGAGTCAAGGTGGTGACTTGACTTGTTGAGTTGAATCCTATTCATGTTGATATTGTTAACCTGTCCTCGAGGTTACTTGAACTTTGATGCACATACTTGATGGTAGAATATTTGTACTAGCTTGTAGCTAGTTTGCTCATTGTTGTATAATTTCATTATTATCTTGAACCAAAACATGGGTTGCTTGCGAGTACATTCAAAGTACTCATTGGCTTGCCACTGGTTATTTAATTGGCCAGGCATGGAGGAACAGGAATATGAAGAAGAATTCTATGGAGACGAACATGCGAACTAGGACGCTATCCCAGTCAGAATGCCTGTAGGGTTAAGGCAGATGGCATGGGTTCTACTTACCTTCGAAGACTTCCGCTATTCGAGTTATTTGTTATTCAGCCCTTGAGGCTTTATCTATGTAAGACTTGGCCATAAATGGCCATAATTTGTGTAAGACGGTATGTATGGATGTAAGACTCTTGTTATTCAGCTTCTGTGTGTTCAGTGAGCATTGATCTCTGGGATCACTATACACGTGCATTCGGTGATCTCGACTCTTAAGTCGGGGTCCCCACACGTTCCAAGGTAGCCTAAAAACCCAAGGAAACGGTGAAACCACAACTCATGTATCCAAGGCAAAGGGAGACAAGATGTTCCAAATCGTAGCGGTTAAGCGATGGTGGTTGCGGAAGTGGTGGTGGAATGGGATGAAAGGTAGGTGGTAGTGGAAGGTGGTACGGAACTGAACAAATTCAGCTTCGTCAAGGATTGCCGGACGTCCGGAGGTTGCCGGTCGTCCGGTCGGCCGGAAGGGGTCGGACGTCCGGTATGTTTCGGAAGTCCGGTAAAAGTTTCTGTAGGTGAGGTTCCGGTCGTCCGGTGTTTAGCGGACGTCCGTTGTCTCGTGGGGTGCCAGACGTCCGGTAAGCGTCGGTCGTCCGCAATAGCATTGAAATTGTTTCCGTTTTCTTTGTGAGATCATGAAATTTTTTGGTTTTCTTCTTTACCTTGCAATAGCATTGATTCTTGGAACAAATGCAAAGATGCTTTTATCACTAAATATTTTCCGCCCACAAAAATTATATCCCTTAGAACCCAAATCATGAATTTCAAGCAACTTGAACATGAGCATGTTGCACAATCTTGGGAAAGGATGAAAATGATGCTAAGGAATTGCCCAACTCATGGGATAAATCTTTGGATGATCATACAAAACTTTTATGCAGGATTGAATTTTGTTTCTCGTGATCTTTTGGATTCCGTCGCTGGTGGTACTTTTATGGAAATTACTTTGGGTGAAGTCACCAAATTGCTTGATAATATTATGGCGAATTATTCGCAATAGCATACCAAAAGGGCGTCGACAAGCAAAAAGATTAATGCGGTTGAGATTGATTCTTTGAATGAGAAAGTTGATGCTCTTATGAAAATGGTTGCTAGTAAAAGTGCTCCTATTGATCCTATTGATATGCCTTTGTCTACCTTGATTGAGCAAACTAGTGATGCTATGGATGTGAACTTTATCTCTAGAAGTAATTTTAATAATAATGCTTATAGAGGTAATTTTAATCCTAGGCCTTTTCCTAGTAATACCTCTAATAATTATGGTAATTCCTATGGAAATCAATCTTACAATTATAATACGAATACCTCTGATCTAGAGAATAATATTAAGGAATTTATCAATACTCAAAACGTTTTCAATGCTTCCATAGAAGAAAAATTGAACATGATTGATGATATGTCTAGGAGTATCGATATGATTTCTCATGATGTGGAAAATCTCAAGTTGAAATTTTTTGTGCCTAAAGTTGAAGAATCAATTAAAGCTCTTTATGTTTCTATGGATGAAAGTAAGAAAAGAACCGCCATGCTTAGATCTAAACGAGAATTTTTAGAAAAGGCATTTTCTAGTGATTGCTTTCATAAAAATGATGAAGACATTAAAATGATTGGTGTTTCTTCTATTGAGTCTTTGTTTAGTAAAGTTCAACTTGATGATAAAGGAACTGAAGAAGAGTCAACTTTAGGTAGAAGGCCTCCCAATATTTTGGAGGGTGAAAATCTTGTTGAAAATTTTGATGAAAGTGGGTTTGGAGAGGTCAAGACTGTAACTAGTGCCGCACCCACTATTTTGGATTACAAAGACTTTAATTATGATAGTTGCTCCTTGATTGATTGTATTTCTTTGTTGCAATCCATGATTAATTCACCCCATGCCTGTGAACAAAATAAAGCTTTTACTAAACATTTTGTTGATGCTATGATGAAAGATTTTGAAGAAAAATTGGAATGAGAAGTTTCGATTCCTAGAAAGTTGCATGATGAATGGGAACCTACCATAAAAATCAAAATAAAAAATTATGAGTGTTTTGCTTTGTGTGATTTGGGTGCTAGTGTTTCCACTATTCCAAAATCTCTTCGCGATGTTCTTGGTCTTACCAATGTTGAGGATTGCTGATGTAGGGTGGGACCCTAATCAGCATATCTTTCACGAACAGAGGATATCCCACGATGAACACGGAGAACACAAGGAGGAAACGGAGGAAAACACGAGGGGAAACACTCAAATCAACACAAATACGGTCACACAAGTGCTAGATCCACGATACATATCAAGATACATGGTCCATAGTCAACGACGGTGGTACAAGGATAGTCTTCTCCCGGAGGAGGTCTTGGATATCCCTTGGGATCTTCCCCGATGTGGAGGTCTTGAATCCGAGGTGGATCTTCTCCGAAGAGGCCGCGGTCTCGTAGGAGAGAATCCACAGATGTCTATGATGAGCTATCCAAAAGCTACCTCCAAAGGAGGGAAGTCAACGAGTATATATTACATGAGTTGTCACCGTCGGGGCGGACGTCCGCTGGTTACCGGACGTCCGGTAATCCTCGGATTTCCGCTATTTAGCTTCTGTGATCGTTGTCACGGACGTCCGGTGGCTTCCGGTCGTCCAGTCGTCTGGGAGTCGCCGGTCGTCCGGTGGACGCCGGTCGTCCGGTGCCTGGGAGTTGCCGGTCGTCCGGTGTAGACCGGACGTCCGGTGCTTGTAGCATCTTCAGCATTCCTTCTTCTTGTTCCCGGCACTTGTCGAACTTGCCATCTTGACCATTGTGCAGAGCCATCCCGTGGCCTTCATCCAAGTACCTGAGTATGCACAGAGTTCCTGATGAGGGTAGAAGCCATGTCTCAAGTGAATCTGAAAGATGTAGAGAGAGGAGCGAAGTCACCTCGGTCTCGAGAGCTCTTGCACGGGCTCGAGTCATTGGTCCTTTGGGCACTTGGTGAGGCGATGAAGGGTCCATGGGGATGACCTTAGGATGCTCCGCATCAATTGCTCTCTTAATTTGCATTTGGCGGATTCTACTATTAAAAATCCTTTGGGGAGGATCAATGATGTTCTTATTCTTGCGAATAGGAACTATGTACCCATAGACTTTATTGTTCTTGATATCGATTGCAATCCGTCTTGCCCTATTATACTTGGTAGACTATTTTTGCGCACTATTGGCGCGATGATTGACATGAAAGAAGGGAATATTAAATTCCAATTTCCCTTGAGAAAGGGGATGGAACACTTTCCTAGAACCAATATCAAATTTCCTTATGAATCTATAATGAGGGAAACTTATGGAACACCCAACAAGGATGACAATACTTGAAATCTTGGTATTATGCCTAGCTATGGGCGTAAAACGATAGCGCTTGTTGGGAGGCAACACAATGAATAAAATTTATTTTTGCTTTTTTGCTTTCTGTTCTTGAGTGTTTACACAATTATGCTACTGGTATGATTGTGTTTTTTGTGTTTTAATTAGTGTTTGTGTCAAGTAGAACCAATAGGATCTTCTTGGGTGATAGTTGTTTGATCTTGCTGAAAAGACAGAAACTTTGCGGTCATGAGAAAAAATCTCATTTGTTTTACAGAAAGGTGATTTTTAGTCGATTCTTTTTGTAGAAGATTAATATACAAATTGCTCATGTGGCCTTATTTTTTTCAAGATTTTTAGAGTTCCATAAGTTTTCAAAACTTCCATATTACTACAAACTGTTCTGTTTTTGACAGTTTATGTTTTCTTTGTGCTGTGTGCTTATTTTGATGGCACTATGGTTTTCTTTGATGAGTTTTTTACATCGAAAAGTTGGAATACAGTATATATAATACAAAAACAAAATATGAATTGGTTTGATACAACACTTATAGTAGTGGTTTGTTTTCTTTTACTAACAGATCCCACGAAAGTTTTGTTGAAGTTTCGTGTGATTGAAGTTTTCAAGTTTTGGGTTATCTCACGATGACTAAAGGAAGGATGTAAGAGCCTAAGCTTGGTGATGCCCTGGCATCCCAAACTATTAATCCAAAAATGAGCAACAAACTAAGCTTGGGGATGCCCCCGAGTGGCATCCCCGCTTTCTTCCAACAACTATCAGTATTTCACTCGAAACTATATTTTTATTCGTCACATGATATTTATTTTGCTTGGAGCGTCTTGTATGATATGAGTCTTTGCTTGTTTTATTTTGATTTTTAAGTCATCAATCCTTGCTGTACACACCTATTTGAGAGAGCCAAAATTATGCATGACTTGCTAGAATAGCTCTCTATGCTTCACTTAAATTCTTTATGAGCTAGGACTTGCTCTAGTGCTTCACTTATATCTTTTTGAGCACGGTGTGCTTAGTATTTTTGAAGAAATACACTCTTGCTTCACTTAGATTTATTTGAGAATTATTAAATTTTTAATGAAATTCTCTCTTGCTTCACTTAAATTATTTTGAGAGAAGAAATAAAATTGTTATGCTCATGATCTTCACTTATATTAGTTTGAGCTTATCGAAAGCAACACATGAAAATTAGTCCCAAAGTGATAGATATCCAAGAAGGATATAATAAAAACTTTCATGAAGATCATTGGACAAAATAAACTTGATTCCATGTAATAGTTTTGAGACATGATGATGTGATATATGAGTTATGTTGATGAGTAATTTTGCTCTAGTAAGAATATTAGTGTTAAAGTTTGTGATTCCCTATGCAAGCACGAAAGTCAATAATTATGCAATGAAATTATATCCTACTTGTGGTGCATTATTCGGTGTTATTTATGCTCAATGTTCTCTTACGAGATTATTTGTTTCATGGTTTCTCGCTTCCTAGTCTTTTGCTAGCCTTCATTCTACACTAAGTATGATCTCTACTTGTGCATCCAAAATCCTTTATCCCGGTTTTCCACATGAGTCCACCATACCTACCTATATGTAGTATTTCCTTGCCGTTATAAGCAAATTTGTATGTGCCATCTCTACTTTTCAAAATAAATTTCCCTTTTGTGTGCCCATACCGCTCGCGAGGCGGTGTGGGGTGGCCAATATTTTCCATGCTGGATGTGTTATTCTCACGATGAGTGTTTATTCACTTGTCATTGCACGAGAGTACGACAATGGTATTAGGGATGCCCAATCTCTAAATGAAAACCAAATTTACTTTATGTTGTCAAATAATAAATTCCCTGGAAAGTGTTGGTATGGAAGACAACCATGGATTCGGCTAGCCATGGCTTGTGAAAGTTTGGTGGAAGAGGAATAAACTTTATTTTCTGTTTGGGAACCGCCTATGATATATCTAGCATCGAATGTTTTGGGAACCTCAAGTCGTTCTCGTTGGTGGGAAAAGTATACCTCCCAAAAATGTTTATCTCTCAATTTAAGCTTTGAGCTCTGGCACCTCTACAAATCCCTACTTCCCTCTACGAAGGGCCTTTCTTTTACTTATACAATTTTTATTTTTGAATTTGAGTCTCCATCTTCTCTGACAAGCACCAACTAGGAAACACTATGATCGTACTTGAGCATTGGATGTAACTAATATACATATGTGTTTCATGAATGGATCAGGTAAAATGAAGTTGGGACACATGAAGTCACATGATTTCCAAGTAATGTTGACACAAATCCTCCCGGTGGCCATCAGGAATCTGATGGACAAAGATATAAGAAACACACTCATTGAGCTATGTGATTTCTTCAACAAACTATGGCAGAAAGTACAATAGAGTTGGATCATATGCAAGATGATATGAAATATGATATTGCAAGAATATTATCCAACCTAGAGATGTTTTTCACACCGTCATTCTTTGATGTCATGGCCTGTCTCACTGTGCGCCATGTCGACAAGATAAAGTATTGTGGTCCTGTGTTTGTTCGCAACATGTATCCCTTCGAGCGGTTCATGGGAATGCTGAAGTGCTTTTTTCGGAACCGAAACCATCCAGAGGGAAAGCATCCTACAAGGTTATACCACGGAGGAGGTGGTTGTGTTTTGCATCAAATACATGTAACAAAGACCTATAGGTTTGCCCCTCTCTCACCACGCGGGAAGGCTGAAAGATAAGCCAGTCCTTGCTGGCACGCAAATGGCTGCACCTGGAGAATTGGCAGAGAAAGCCCATTTGATGGTACTACTTAATAGCTCAGTTCTCATCGCTTATGCCGAAGAACACTTGGCGGAAATACGCCAAAGGTTCTTACCAATGGTGCCTTCATCACATGTGGAGATAAAGGAGCACACTAAGAACTACATCGAATGCCTGAAGAATCATTTGGCATTAGGATCCATCGATGACATTGCTACGTGGTTGGCACAAAAGCCATCACCTACGATGTTGATGTACCAAGCATATGACATAAATGGATACACATTCTACCTTGAGGAACGTGATGAGAAGACCTCATATCAGAACAACACTGTTCGAATAGAATGCATGACTGTAGATTAAGCTGATAACAGGGTATACTATGGAACCATCAAAGTGATTTGGGAGCTTGACTATGTGAAAGTTAAGGTGACATTATTCAGGTGCGCATGGATCCCTCTTGGTCATGTAAAGGTCGATGATTACAGGATGACCTGTGTTAACAGGACAACGATGGCATATCACGCGGACCTGTTCATTCTTGCCAGCGATGCTATCCAGATTTTCTTTGTGGAAGACCCCTTGCATAAGAACTGCCATGTAGTGATGCATGGGAAGAGGAGGGTACTCGATGTCGACGTTGTTGCCAATGAGGACGGGTACAATGAATTTGATGAGTTGGTAGCCAAGGGTCGACGTAATGATCCCAGTTCCCCCATGTACATGGGAATTAAGCCGTAAGACTAGTCTTTATGCCTACCCTACAACTTAATTCGTTCAATTTAGAACTATTGCGTGTACAGAATTTGTGAGTTATACCCGGTTTTCTGTTGATGTAAGAACTGTTAATATGTTGACCTTGATATGTTGTCAGCTTAGGCAATGAATATTAACTGTTTATTATTATTATTATTATTATTATTATTATTATTACATCATAGAGGTAGCATACTCAATTGATCTCACTACAGTATGTGTGAACAAAAATATGCAATCTGGTTTGCGAATAGCACACGGTTCGCTGATGAAAGTCATGTGCCGACCAAACCCCGCCCACGATCTGAGTCATGCTTTCTGATTGGCCAGAACCCAAACCCCATGGATCGTACATCTGCACCGTTGGATGTTCCCAGATCGAACAGCGATCCTCATCCCTTTCTACAACACATGCAGTTCCGGTTGTAATTTTATTTTTATGCACAAAATGCACGTTAAAATCAAAAAATGTCTTAAATATAGCTAACGATACCTGAAATGCGCCAGAAAATCAAACCCGTGGTATAATGGTGATTGTGTACCGTGGAAATTTTATGAGGCCAAACGATGAAGTCACCGTCCACAGGAGTTTGAATTGACACGTCTCCTTTTGGAAACCATGATCCTTCATGTGAGATGCTCCGGTTTGGAAGGAGCGGTCATCAAAACTTGTGCCAAACTTTACCAATTTTTTCCACGGGGTCATGAGGGCACGCCACGGGCACACATCAATTTTGATGATGTTCGGACTCCATCTGAATTTCCTGTAATTAAAATACCAACTAGGCCTACGCTAGTGGCCGCACCTCGCGGCCGAAATGTTTGAAACTTCTCCCCGCTTCTCGAACAAACGGATGAAAACTCACAAAGAGACGCACAAATGATCTGTACACCTTCTTTGCTAGGCTAATAATAAGGGGATATCATAGCTAGTATCATGCATGCCAACTAGGCAATTTTGATGAGCTGTCGTAGAATTAAATGAAGAAAGAGAGGGTTAAGTACCATATCATGAAACCGTATAATAATAAATGTTATGCTACTATGTGTCATGCATGGCAATAAATAAAGTACTACATGATACTACTCTATGATACTATGCATTAGAGCAAGTACAATAGAGTGACATAAGTAGGCTATACAGAATAGAATAATATATATGTGCTTAGTTGGAGGAAAGAGAAAAGAAGAGAGAAGAGAAGTGGGCTCTTGGTTAGTAGCCAGCTACAACACGAGACCCAAGACACTTTGTGAGGATGTAAGGTGGGCCAACTATTGATAAACTGGTACATATTTAAAACTTATTATTGTACATGCCGGTTAAGAGGTTGGCTGTATATGACATGGCAGCTTCTTATAGCCGACCGTTGGTTGTATTATTAACCATGCTCTTAGTGAGGTAGCTAGTATAGCATAGACTAGCTAGTATCATATGTATGCATGATACTAGTATATGATCGATGATACTACCTCCGTAATGCGCGCATAGTATCATAAGTTAGTATATTAGGTTGCCTTACTAATTGCCATGCATGACACAAAGTAGTACATCATTTAATATGATACGGTATCATGATATGATAGCACACCCTCTCTTTCCTCATTTAACTGTGTGCCACATCATCCAAAAAGTCTAGTTGGCATGCATGATACCGCTTGATACTCCCATTACGACCAGCCTCAGGGTGGCCATAGTGGGGTATCATAGCCGGTATCATGCACTCGGGAATAGCAAATATGATGATGTGTCAAACAAGCAGTAACATAGGTAGATATTGTACCATATATAATGAATGCTATACTACTTGTCATGCATGGCCATAAATACGATCGTCTATGATATATACTGCTCTATGATACTATATATGCACTATGAAGGTACGTATGTAGTATCATACACTAGTATCATATGCATGGTACTATAGTATATGGTACTCTCCACTATATAAGGCTCACAATAGTGGTGGTATCATAGCCGATGATATCATGCACTCAGAAATAGCAAGTATGCTGATGTGGCAAATAATTAAATGTAGAGAGGGTTGGAGTAACATATATGTAGATACCGTATCATGTTAAATGCAATGCTAATTTGTGTCATGCATGGCAATAAATATGATCCATGATACTATACTCTATGTATTATACTATACGCTAAGGTAGTATATATCATATACTAGTATCATATATATACATGATACTAGTATATGACACTCTCAACTAGGAGTAGCCTAAGTATAGCCTAACTAAAACACCCACATGTAGTTCTAGTAGGGTTTTTGACTTTAATAATATGCACTAAAATGCAAGGTAAGTGCAAAGAATGACTTAAACACATCAGAGGACCTGACATGGGCCGGAACGATGTAGCTCTAGTAATTAACGATTTGTAGTCTGAAGTGTCGCGTCTCCTTTTGGAAACTATGATCCTTCTTGTGAGATGCTCTGGTATGGAAGGTGCGAGCACCAAAACTTGTGCCAAACTTTACGATTTTTTTCCAAGCAATCATGAGAGTACGCCACAACAACATAATGATTTTTTGTTATTTTCTGGACTCTATATGCATTTCCTGAAATTAAAATACGAACAAGGCCTACGCCTATGGCCGCACCCTGCGGCCGAACTGTTTGAAGTTTTTTCCCTTTTCTCGCACAATGAATGAAAACCCACAAAGCGACACACAAATGATCTTGCTAGCACACACGTGCAGTTGCGACTATATATATACATACAATTGAGATTTTTTTTTGCATATTCAAAGTTTGAGATTGCTAGCGGGGCCTGCCGCCTGGCAAAATGTACCATAAAATCAAACCATAGGGTACAATCATGATTTCTTACCGTGGAAAAAATTGGAGGCGAAACGATGAACTCATGTTTTCATTCAAACAAAAATATGTTATTAGTTAATGTAAATGTTTTCAAATAGCACACATTTCACTCACGAAAGCCATGTGTGCACTAAAACGTGGTCGATGCCCCCCCTCTACCACGCGTGCCATTTGAGTCATGTGTTCTGATTGGCCAGAACCCAAACCCCACGTATCGTATGTTTGCACCGTTGGATTCTCCTTGATCGAACGACGATCCTCATCCCTTTGGACTGCACATGAAGTTTCGGTTGTGATTTTATTTATATCCACAAATTGCATGTTACGTTCAAAAAATGTCTTAAATATAGCAACCAATACCTGAAATGCGTTAGAAAATCACACACGTGGTATAATGGTGAATGCGTACCATGGAAATTTTTATAGGCCAAACAATGAAGTCACCGACCACTGGAGTTTGAATTGACACGTCTCCTGATGAGGACATCACTAACAAGGTTACACCCACAGCCCCAACTGATACATATACAGGACCAATTACTAGAGCTCGCGCATGCCAATTAAATTACCAGGTACTTTCGTTTCTTGGTAATGATTCTAATGTTCATGAGAATATGATGCTCCCTAAATTGGATACATTTGTCTTGCTTACAAATGAAGGGCCTAGCTTGGACAAGAAGGATGAACATTGGAGCAAGATCAAGCATGGAGATGATGGCATGCGCAAGGGGAACAAGAACGGAGTTGCAAGTGATGATTTCAGGACTTTTAAGCCACCATAATGAGTGTGTGAAGCCTTGGACGAAATATACAAGATGCCGCTTCATAAACTTCGTCTAGAGGCTATTATAGGTGATGCGTCACCTTATTATTGGGCCAGGCCCATGTAATTTCGAAATACTTGAGTATAGGCTGTTTTTAGAGTCCGTATGTGTGGGGAAACAAGAGTTAGGGTTGGTGATGAGGACATGGCTAACACAGTTACACCCACAACCCCTGCTACTATACCTATTGGACCAATTACTAGAGCTCGTGCATGCCAGTTAAATTATCAGGTACTTTCGTTTCTTGGTAATGTTTCTAAAGTTCACGAGGATGTGATGCTGCCTAACATAGATATATTTGTGTTGGTTACAGTTGGAGCACCTAGCATGGACAAGAAGTATGAACACTGGAGCATGATCAAGCACTATGATGAAGGCACGCGTGAAGGGAGCAAGAACGGAGTTTCTGGAGGAGATTTCCGCACTTTGAAGCCACCATGATGAAATACAAGAAGATGGACGAAATATACAACATGTCTTTCATAAATTTCGTCCATAGCTTATTACGGGTGCTGTGTCACCTTAGTTTTGGGCTAGGCCCATGTATTTTCGAAACACCTCTCTTTTGGTTTTTTTAGAGCCCATATTGTAGGGGAAACGACTTAGGAGGTGTTTTAGTCCCACCTTGCAAAGGGTGGACAAAATACCCTCTCTTTTCCCCTATAAATACAGCCCTTAAGGCACCGTTTAGACTAGGGTTTTGTTTAGATTAAAGTTCGCCATAGCTGCAACTTCGCGTACTTCGTTTGTGTTCTACGACCAGACCAAGACGTCACAGAACCCCACTTGATCAATAAAGCTTTCCTCTTGAATTTGCAATATCCAGATTGCAATCTCAGTTTCTTGCTTGTTCTTCGTTTGCCTGCAGGAAACAGACCTTCGTGGTCAGGTTGATCGTGCTCCGGCGTGGTCAATAACCTCTCGGAGTTGGTTTAGCGATTGCTAAGGCGCGACGTCCTCACACGTTCGTAGTCGGATCGTCAAAGTCGACTTCCTCCAAAACGATAGCCACCATCTCATCGAAAGACGGGACACCTTTGCCTCTATCAAGTGGTATCAGTTTTCAGGTTGCTCGGTGAGATTTTCCAGTTTTCATAGTGTCAGATGCATCTGTTCTTCATACCTTGAGTCCAAGAAAAAGCTACAAAAAAAGTTACACTAGTTCATCCGTGTCCCAGACAGTCTGAGCCTTTCGCTATTATCACTTAGTTTTTGCTTTGTTGAATTTTCGGTTGCATCATGTGTCGAGTTGCTGGTTTTAGAGTCTAGTCTTTCAGAGTTTCGAATTCTGGGCACGTTTTGTCCACGCCGCATCTGCAACACCATAATCCACTTCATTGACATCTTTCGCTGCCACATATATTGTTCGCCGCCATCACCACTTTACATCCACTTTCACCGTTTGTCGTCATCATCTTTTGGTTCATCTTGGGGAGAGATAAAGAAAAAATTCAGGATCGGTTGTCCATGCATATTGGGAAGTTGAGATCGCAGTAGAAAAAGAGAAAAAAAAAGGTTTGGCCGAATCTGTACCGGGATTGTTTTTGTTGGAAACCGTGAGGTGTACTACTAATAGATTCGATCTTGGCAAGTTCTGGCCAGCCAAAAAAAATTGCAGCTCCAAATCTGGCCTAGGGAAGGAAATAACATGATTGTTTGATTTTGGAAGGAGATTACTATTTAAAAGGAAATCTACACGTAAATCGAGGAGCGGTGGTTGTTTCCTCGTTTAGCAAGAGTTGTTTCCATGTGAAGTTAGATTCGGTTGGTGGTTTCCAAGATCAGCAGTATTTTTGGCGAAAATAAAGGAGAAAAAAAAAGCAAAAGGAGAAGGGAGGACTTGGTGTGCTATACTACTTGGAAAGTTCGGATCTTCTTTATTTCTGTCACACCCTGCATTTTGTAACATGCTATTTGTACCTTTGAAGCATGAAAATTTGGACCAGCAATTTTTTTTAGCATCATTTGGCTTTTATTTGAAATTGAGTTTTCTTCATGTGCTTTTTCTTGTGCTCATTAAAGTCAACTATGACCTCTTGTAGAATTCATCTCCATACTCAAAACTTCTGCCCAATGATCATGCCAAGTGTTATATAACAGTATAGTATTTTCTTACAAAAATAATTTGGCCAAAATGTATTTTATAAATTTAGTTTTCCAAAAACCCCTGAATTGAGATTTGCACTGCAAGTACTTGATTTAGGGTGAGAAAATTATTTCAAAAGGAATATTTGAGACCTAGTAGTCATAGGACTCCTAGAAACCACAAAGGTATAATTTTAAAAGTTATTTTCCTATTTTATTTAAAAGCTTTTTCTTAAGGCCAGAAATGGTCTTTAATAGGGGAAAATTATTTAACTATTTCAAAAATATTTGCCAAAATTCAGGGAGACTCAGAGGACATATATTGTCCATATATGAGAGTTTCAACACTTGGTCATGTTCAAAATAATGGGCTAAACCCTCTAAAACCCTTTCTGGATATTTCAAGCTTTTGAAATATTTACAAAGGAAATTTTCTCCAAAAATTCCAGGGAAATTCTATCATGTCATATATGACATATTTGATGATCTTGCCAAGTCCCATGCCTTGGGAAGCAAGAAAACATCCTCAAACCCCTTCATAACCATTCTGTCCATATTTGAAGTTTGAGCAACTTTACATTGCCAAACTTGTCCAACTGCTCTCAAACTTGGTGCACATGCTAGAATGGCCTAATAAGGCATCTATACCAAATGGCACAAGATTTGGAGTAGAGAAACTTGATCAGATCACCTCAAAACCCTTTCTGTTCAAATGCAAATTTGAACAACTTCACATTACCAACTTTTTATCTGGAGCTTCAAACTTTGTGGGCATGATCAATACCCCAAATGATGATGCTACACCAAGTGGTGCATCAAGGGGAGATGATTAGCTTGACTCAAACAAGATGAAGCTGTTTCTGTTGATTTCTAGGGTTCACCAAAGTTACATTGGCTAGTTTCTTCAAATGAGCCCAAATTTGGTGAAGCACCCTATTTTCTCATGTCTTTCAATCCTGTTAAGTACCATGTCAAGTGGAGGTCATTTGCTTGACCAAACACTGATCAAACACCTTCTGGCTTTTTACTAAAACCTCCATCTTAATCACTTTTACTCTTATCCATGGCCTCAACTTTTTACCACATGATCATTCAGTTACTGGCTACCCCCAGTAACTTCCCCAGCACCCCAGCTCCATAATTCAGGGGTAAGAATCCAAGTTTACCTTGCTGGACAACAAGTTTTCACCAAGTCACCAGCATCCTCCCTCTCTCTCCGCATCTCCAGGGCATCCAAGGCCGCAGGCCATTTCTTTACTCCTCCCCTGACCTTTTAGACACTCTTGGGCAAGTTGGTTTTGACCGGAGCGGCGAGGGCACGGTGGTGCCAGCCATACGCGCACTCTGGAGCACGCAACAGTGCGGACACGCACTGTAGCTCCAGCCAATCAGCCACCCCCGACAGCCTCGGGCGACTCCCTCGCGCCAGTCTATGCTCCTCGACGTCCGCGACCGCCCCGGCGCTGTCCCCCCTCCTCCTGCGCCCTCCAGTGAACATCGTCGCACGCGCACCGGCCGCCCGCTACGGCCACTCTTCTGCCTCGCACGCGCGCGCTCCAGAAGCTCCCCCGCTCCTCCTCTCACCTCTACTGGACGTGGAGCTCGTCCAGCAACTCCGTGGACACATTCCCCTCGCCCCATGTGCGCTGTAGCTTCGAGCCGGAGCTCGCCGGCGCACTGGACCACGGGCCTCCGTCGACCTCCTATAAATAGGACCCCCCCCCCGGGCCTCTCCAGCAGCATCAGCAGCTCCACCACACCCCACTGAGCCCTCCAGCACCATCCACTCCTCCCCATGTCGTCCTAGTACTCGGGATCGACCGGAGCTCCGCCGCGTCGGGCCGCCGGTGATCTCGCAGTACGGGCCTCCCCTGCCCCTTCTTTTGCCCGATTCGGAACCCCCTCGCCTCACTGACTCTTTCCCGCCTGTTTCCCCTCTCTGTGGCAGTTGGAAACGGCCGGAACGGCGACCTCCCGTAGCTCCTCCGCCATCCCACCTCGCCGCTGGCGAACCTGACCTCCCCGGCGTGCCGCACCACCACCACTGCAACCGCCACTCGACACTGAGTCCATTCCTTGCCTCCGTTGCCGTCGCCGTGGCCGGAAACCTCGCCGGTGAGCTCGCCGTCGCCGTGGCCGCAAGGTTGGAGATGACAGACGGGCCCCGCCTGTCATCCCCACACCTCTCTCCCTCTCCTCTCAGTCACTGACCGACGGGCCCCGCCCGTCAGGTTCAAAAACCTGACGTGCGCGCGCAGGCAAACGTTCGGCTGGGCTGGACCGCCCTGGGCCGTGCACTGTGGCCTTCTCCGGCCCAGTTGCACAGGGCACTTTTCCTTTTTCTTTTCTGTAAATTGTTTTAAGCATTTCTACAGAAAAGAATAATGGTCCAAATAAAATAATTCCAACTCATAAAATATTGTAATATTCCAACCTATTTAATGGTACCACTTTCACTCACATCTATGAAACTTTTCTGTTCTGTTCAAATTTAAATTCAAATTTGAGCAGTAAAACTCCTGTTCTAAAATCAATAGATTCCATTCTGTAACTCCAAAACTCCAAATAAGAATTTTCCCCATCTTAGAAATTCCTCTAGTATTTAACAAAAATAAGTTGACATTTTTCTGAGCACTTTGATTTTTCTGTTTTATTTGTGGTCTTATTTTTCCGTGGTTATTATGCGACGTATAGATCCCGTATTTGACGAAGTTGCTGTGGAAGAAGAAGGAGAAGGATTTGAAGACTTCGAAGACCAAGCCAATCCAGGCAAGCAGCCCTTTGACCATGATACACTTGTTTTGCGGAACCCGTTGTTTCCAATGCATGATGATAGATTCATGTTGGTGACCTAGTTGAAACCACCACATGATGCATGCTTGATCTTGATCTTGCTAAGTGCTAGATGACATGCAAATAGTTGGTCATGAAGCTTAAATGATGCATGTGTGATTTTAACCTTCGTAGTTAAAATCTTTGCATGAACCCATCGGTTGCCCCTAATGCCCGAGGGTGATGATGTGTTAGGTCTTCACTTGAGAAAGAAGTGATGTGCCGGTAAAATCATGTGCATGGTGAAAAGATGGATTAGATTTATGTGTGACTACCGTCCCAACCAAACATGTGCAACCACACTACCCCTTATGGGACGAGGCTTTATTGATTACTTAGGTCGTACTAGCATGGTGCCCGCATTACTAGTGACGGGAAGACTTGAGGTCTTTTCCGGGACGGGGTCGTGCTTGGATAGACGGCCATGACTGTTTTTACAGGGCACCGGACACACCGTTGGTCCCTTCGGGTACGCGTGACATTGAAATTAGGGCAAGTCCCGTGATCTATTGTTTGTACCCGAGGGCCGTGTATCAACGAGTGGACTCTATGTTAGTGTCGTCTAAGGAAAGGTAATGACCGGGTGCTTACCCCGGGTACTTGAGGTACCGCGGGTCGTGGATGACACGGAAGTTCCCCAGATCTTGTGGGTAAAGTGCGCAACCTCTGCAGAGTGTAAAACTATTCGAATAGCCGTGTCCACGGTCATGGACAGTTGGGTGGTGCTACTTAAACTATGTCCAGAATTTTACTTCATCAGTGATAGTATGTGTGTGATGAGTCAAGGTGGTGACTTGACTCGATGAGTTGAATCTTATTCATGTTGATATCGGTAACCAGTCTTCGAGGTTACGCGAGGTTATTGATGCATAAACTTGATAGTAGAATATTTATTCTAGCCCTTTGCTAGATTGTTCATTATCGTTCAATTGCATTGTTACTTTGAACCACATCATGGGTTGCTTGCGAGTACATTCAAAGTACTCATTGGCTTGCCACTGGTTATTTAATTGGCCAGGCATGGAAGAACAGGAATATGAGGAAGAGTTCTTTGGAGACGAACATGCGAACTAGGACACTATCCTAGTCAGAATGCCTGTAGGGTTAAGGCAGATGGCACGGGTTCTACCCGTTATCGAAGACTTCCGCTATTTGAGTTAATTGCCATTCAGCCCGTGAGGCTCTATCTATGTAAGACTTGGCCATAATGGCCTTAATTCGTGTATTTGTATGGATGTAAGACTCTTGTTATTCAGCTTCTGTGTGTTCAGTGAGCATTGATCTCTGGGATCACTGTACACGTACATTCTGTGATCTCGGCTTCTAAGTCGGGGTCCCCACAGAGCTGGTATCAGAGCCATCCTGACTGTATGAAGCCTTAGTTAGCATGGGCGTTAGTTAGATGAGACCCCTTTTCAAAAACCTTCTGAACCTCTCTTCTTTTCTAAACCTGAGATTTCATCAGCTTATTAACCCCTCCTATTCCACCTTTGTAGATGGCCGCTGTACCCGAAGAGCACCTGACCACTGGGTTTCCCTTACTTCTCGAGGATAGTCTCCAGGAGTGTCAGTTCCACCGAGCACCCATCCTCACCTACCTTGAGCATTGAGTGAGCGATACTGAGGTGGAGTACCATGTGGAAGTGATCGTGAAGGCAAACAATCCTCCCACAAGTTGGTTCTTCGAGGGACCCCAGATGGCAACACTACCACTCGCTGTCGAGGTTGCTGCACTCAAGGCATTAACCCGTCTCCGCGAGCTTCTTCCGGAGATGGCAGCCAAGATGACGACTCGCTTCTTACCTTACCGGAAGGAAGGTGAAGAAGAAAGCAGCGCACTAGCCCCTCCACTGAAGGAAGGACTCTCGCTTCGATTCCAGACCTACTTCAGTCTATGTGCCGACAGCTTGGCACAAGACTTGGCCTCGGAATCAATGAAGCTTCGAGAAGAACTTCACAAGACCAAGGCACTTCTTCGTCGAGCTCAAGAGAAGGCAAATAGGATCAAGAAGGAAGGAGCACCTTCTGGACAGTCCGCTATCGCATATCGAGGCGGAAGGCCCTCCGAGGATGTATCTTCCAAGAATGAAGAACCACCTCGGCGACGCCGGATGACGGCGAGGGAATATCGCAAGCTTTTCCCTGCACCACCAACGAAGCACCGTCGTATCCAACTCCTCCACTCCCCCACACCCTCAAGTGACAAGGGGGCCCAGACAGATGAAGACAAGGAGGAAGACCCAGAAGAGCCGGAATACGCGACCAAGCATTCCGCCGCTTAGGCATTATTCGCTATCCGGATATGCCAGTTGTGACCTCTACGGTAGGATAGGTCGTGTAACCCCTATGCGCAGTCGAGTCCTTGTGTGGTTCATATGAAACCATCTAGTGTTTGCTTTTGTTGTGTCTGGATGTATGTCGTATTCTTCCTTCGGGAATGTGTAAACGACTACATCACCCATTTGGATTTTAATGAATGTGTTTTGGCCTTTCGGCCCTTGCATAATTTGATTTAGTGTCACACCCACCCCCTTACTAGGCGCCCATCTATCTTGCTTTCCCTCTTCCGAGTCATGAGACCTTTTACCGCTCCAACAGGATGCCTGTTGTAACTCGTACTGGTACCTCTACCCAGCAGCCTGAAGCCGGAGCATCCGCTCAGTCAGAGGCAGGCCACGACCAAACCAACGACCAAGCTCCACCACCACCTCCTCCAAGCATGGACCTGGCTCAGCTTCTCCAAGCTTTCCGAGAGGAACGCCAAGCCAACACTGCAGCCCTTCAGCTGATTGCTCAAGCTGTCGCCAACAACCACCAGCCGGCAGGGAATGGCAATGGACGTTCCACGTTGGCAGAGTTCAAGAAGCATGCACCGCCAATCTTCATCGAGACTGCTGAACCCCTGGATGCAGACGACTGGGTCCGTTCCATTGAGGAGATACTGGAACTAGTCGGATGCACCGAAGACCGCGAGAAGGTGGCTTATGCAGCCCACTGCCTCGGGGGGACTGCTAGAGCTTGGTGGGATGGATTCAAGGTCATGCATGCTGAACAAGACATCACTTGGGTTAACTTCAAGGCAGAATTCCGCAAGGCCCACATTCCTTCCGGAATCATGGCTATCAAAAGCGTGAGTTTCGAGCCCTGAAGCAAGGAAGTGGCACTGTCAAGGAGTACATGCAGAAGTTCAGTGTTCTGTCAAGGTATGCCCCTGAAGATGTCAGCACTGATGCTGCAAAAAGGGAGCGCTTCATGGAAGGCCTCAATCAGACTCTGCAATACTCGCTTGTCGTGTGCGACTGCCCGTCTTTCCCTGACCTGGTGAACAAGGCACTTATGCTTGAAGACAAGCGGCGTGCTTTGGAAGACACTCGCAAGCGCAAGTTGGTCAGTAAGGGAAGTTCCAGCAACCAGAAGCCTCGTCCGTGGCAGTCAGCCCCGGCCAAGCCAACCTATCAGCAACCAAGAGCTCCTGCACCTCGTGCCAACCCTCAGCCTCAGCAGTATGCCAACCCCAGGCCAGCTTTCAACCCCAATACCAGTGGTGGCAACAAGATCAATCCAAACCAAGTCACTTGCTTTGGATGTGGTCAGTCCGGACACATCTCAAGGGTGTGCCCCAACAAGAAGCCTGATGCCCCGCGCCCCAATGCGCAGAACCAGGGACAAGGCCGTGGAATGCCACCAAGGAACCCAGCTCCTCGCAATCCAACGAACCATGGGAAGGGGCATGTGAATCACGTCACTGCTGAAGAAGCCTAGGAAGACCCGGACGTCGTGCTGGGTACGTTCCTTGTCAACTCAGCACCTGCAACTGTCTTGTTTGATTCTGGAGCAACGCATTCATTTGTCACTCAAAGATTTGCATTAAAAAGTGGCATGACCCCTACACCCCTGAATAACCCTATGGTGGTACAAACCCCCGGAGCCGAGATGAGAGCCAAGATAGGCTGTAAAGGAGTCAGTATTACCATTAATGGTGTAGACTTCCTAGCAGACCTTATCGTCCTGAGATCGCAAGGCTTGGATGTGATCCTAGGCATGAATTGGCTCAGCAAGCACCAAGGATTGTTAGACTGTGCCAATCGGACAGTCACTGTGACCAATGACCAAGGAGTCGAAGTCAAGTTTGTTTCCAACTCCTCTTCCACTCAAGCCGCTAAAGTCAACTGTGTGTCTGAAGTTGGGCTAGATCAAGTACCGGTGGTATGTGAGTATCCTGATGTCTTTCCGGATGAACTACCGGGAATGCCCCCTGACCGTGACATTGAGTTCATCATCGAGCTCGTGCCCGGAGCAGGACCCATCTATAAGAAGCCTTATAGAATGGGGACGGAGGAATTAGCTGAGTTGAAGAAGCAGCTGGAAGAGCAGCTAAGGAAGGGATTTATTCGCCCAAGTGCCTCCCCTTGGGGATCTCCTGTTCTTTTTGTGGCAAAGAGGGATGGTACCATCCGCTTATGCATTGACTATCGTTTCCTCAATGAAGTTACAATCAAGAACAAGTATCCACTTCCCAAGATCGAAGATCTGTTTGATCAGCTCAGCGGAGCCAAGGTGTTCTCCAAGATCGACCTCAGATCTGGGTATTACCAGCTAAAGATCAGACCCCAAGATATTCCGAAGACGGCATTCGTAACCAGATATGGCCTGTACGAGTGCACGGTCATGTCCTTTGGGTTAACCAATGCCCCAGCTTACTTCATGTATCTCATGAATAAAGTCTTCATGGAATATTTGGACAAGTTCGTTGTCATCTTCATTGATGACATTCTTGTGTTCTCGAAGTCGGAGGAAGAGCACGAGCAGCATCTGAGGATGGTCCTAGACAAGCTTCGTGAGCACCAACTGTATGCCAAATTCAGCAAGTGTGAGTTCTGGCTGCATAAAGTTGGATTCTTAGGTCATGTCTCGACCGAGGAAGGATTATCTGTTGATCCCACGAAGATCGAAGCTGTGACCCAATGGCAATCTCCAACGACCGTCAAGGAAGTCCGAAGCTTCCTCGGACTAGCGGGCTATTACCGCAAGTTCGTGGAAGGATTCTCTAGCATTGCACGACCAATGAATCAGCTCCTCAAGAAGGACGAGAAGTTCGAGTGGACGCCAAAATGCGAAGAGAGCTTCCAAGAGCTCAAGAAGAGGTTGACCACCGCCCCAGTTCTGGCAACACCTGATATTCACAAGGAGTTCGTGATATATTGTGATGCCTCTCGAACCGGATTGGGAAGCGTTCTGATGCAAGAAGGCCGCGTCATAGCATACCTCTCCAGGCAGCTACGACCCCATGAGGAGAACTATGCTACTCACGATCTTGAGCTAGCGGCAGTAGTTCATGCCTTGAAGACATGGCGGCATTACCTCCTAGGGAAACGGTGTGAGATCTACACAGACCACAAAAGTCTGAAGTACATTTTCACCCAAAAGGAATTGAACATGAGGTAGCGGAGATGGTTGGAACTCATCAAAGACTATGACCTCAGTGTTCAATATCACCCCGGGAAGGATAACGTGGTGGCCGATGCCTTAAGCAGGAAGGCTTGCTCTTTGAATGCCGTTATTCAAGAAAGGCAACCAGCCTTGTTTAAGGAGTTCAAACAATTCAGTTTGGAATTGGTTACCCCTCGATTTCTGGATCATTTGAAAGTCAGACCAACCCTGATGGATGACGTCAAGAAGGCACAAGATGGACATGCAAGCATCGAAGGCATCAAGAAGAAGATGAAGCTGGGCAAGGTCCCAGGATTCTCCGAAGACGAGCACGGGATTGTTTGGTACAAAGGTCGCATCTGCGTACCAAACAACACCGAGCTGAAGACGCTGATTCTGCAAGAAGCCCGCGACACTCCATATTCCATCCACCCCGGAGGAACCAAGATTTACCAAGACTTGAAGGAACGATTCTGGTGGCACGGGATGAAGAGAGAGATTGCAACCTATGTTGCAAAGTGTGACGTGTGCCAAAGGGTCAATGCTGAATATCAGCGACCTGCTGGATTGCTTCAACCACTCAAAGTTCCCGAGTGGAAGTGGGATAAAGTCGGAATGGACTTCATCACTGGATTACCAAGGTCGAATAGAGGACATGACTCTATCTGGGTCATAGTCGATCATTTGACCAAGGTGGCCCATTTCATTCCTGTCAAGACCACTTATGATGGCAACCGACTGGCAGCTCTCTACATCGACCGAATCGTAAGTCTTCACGGTGTTCCCAAGGAGATTGTGTTATATCAGGAACCCAGTTCACCTCAAGGTTCTGGAAGAAGTTCCAAGAAGCCTTGGGAACCAAGTTGTCTTTCAGCACGGCTTTTCACCCACAGACCGGAGGTCAGACAGAACGAGTCAATCAGATTCTCGAAGACATGCTCCGAGCCTGTGTCCTGGCATATGGAGCCAAGTGGGAAGATTGTCTCCCTTTTGCCGAGTTCTCCTATAACAACAGTTACCAGTCGAGCCTTCAGATGGCACCATTTGAGGTGTTGTACGGACGCAGATGCCGCACACCCCTCAACTGGTCAGAGACTGGAGAAGGACTAGTCTTTGGACCAGATAATCTCCGCGCGACAGAAGAGCAAGTCCAACTAGTCAGAGAGCGTTTGAAGGCAGCCAAGTCAAGGCAGAAGATTTATGCTGACACTCACCGTCGGGACATGAGTTTCCATGTCGGGGACCATGTGTACCTGCGGGTAACTCCTCTGAAGGGAACCAAGCGTTTCCACGTCAAGGGGAAGCTCGCACCAAGGTTCATTGGACCCTTTGAGATCACTGCACGACGAGGAGAAGTGGCTTACCAATTGGAACTACCACCTGAGCTATCCGATGTGCACAATGTATTCCATGTGTCGCAACTCTGGAAATGTCTCCAAGTTCCAGACAAGCCCAATCTCTACAAGGATGTGGATCACCAAGCCATTGATCTGCAGCCTGATTTGACCTACCGCGAGAAGCCCATTCGCATTCTGCACGAAGCAGAACGACGGACGCGAAGCCGTACCATCAAGTATTTCAAGGTCTAGTGGAGCAACCACACCGAAGCAGAAGCAACCTGGGAACAAGAAGACTATCTTAGATCCGAGTTTCCCGACCTCTTTTAAGACCTTGTTTAGGAATCTCGGGGACGAGATTCTTTTAAGGGGGGTAGGTCTGTCACACCCTGCATTTTGTAACATGTTATTTCTACCTTTGAAGCATGAAAATTTGGACCAGCAAATTTTTTTAGCATCATTTGGCTTTTATTTGAAATTGAGTTTTCTTCATGTGCTTTTTCTTGTGCTCATTAAAGTCAACTATGACCTCTTGTAGAATTCATCTCCATACTCGAAACTTCTACCCAATGATCATGCCAAGTGTTATATAACAGTATAGTATTTTCTTACAAAAATAATTTGGCCAAAATGTATTTTATAAATTTGGTTTTCCAAAAACCCCTGAATTGAGATTTGCACTGCAAGTACTTGATTTAGGGTGAGAAAATTATTTCAAAAGGAATATTTGAGACCTAGTAGTCATAGGACTCCCAGAAACCACAAAGGTATAATTTTAAAAATTATTTTCCTATTTTATTTAAAAGCTTTTTCTTAAGGCCAGAAATGGTCTTTAATAGGGGAAAATTATTTAACTATTTCAAAAATATTTGCCAAAATTCAGGGAGACTCAGAGGACATATATTGTCCATATATGAGAGTTTCAACACTTGGTCATGTTCAAAATAATGGGCTAAACCCTCTAAAACCCTTTCTGGATATTTCAAGCTTTTGAATTATTTACAAAGGAAATTTTCTCCAAAAATTCCAGGGAAATTGTATCATGTCATATATGACATATTTGATGATCTTGCCAAGTCCCATGCCTTGGGAAGCAAGAAAACATCCTCAAACCCCTTCATAACCATTCTGTCCATATTTGAAGTTTGAGCAACTTTACATTGCCAAACTTGTCCAACTGCTCTCAAACTTGGTGCACATGCTAGAATGGCCTAATAAGGCATCTAGACCAAATGGCACAAGATTTGGAGTAGAGCAACTTGATCAGATCACCTCAAAACCCTTTCTGTTCAAATGCAAATTTGAACAACTTTGCATTACCAACTTTTTATCTGGATCTTCAAACTTTGTGGGCATGATCAATACCCCAAATGATGATGCTACACCAAGTGGTGCATCAAGGGGAGATGATTAGGTTGACTCAAACAAGATGAAGCTGTTTCTGTTGATTTCTAGGGTTCACCAAAGTTACATTGGCTAGTTTCTTCAAATGAGCCCAAATTTGGTGAAGCACCCTATTTTCTCATGTCTTTCAATCCTGTTAAGTGCCATGTCAAGTGGAGGTCATTTGCTTGACCAAACACTGATCAAACACCTTCTGGCTTTTTACTAAAACCTCCATCTTAATCACTTTTACTCTTCTCCATGGCCTCAACTTTTTACCACATGATCATTCAGTTACCGGCTACCCCCAGTAACTTCCCCAGCACCCCAGCTCCATGATTGAGGGGTAAGAATCCAAGTTTACCTTGCTGGACAACAAGTTTTCACCAAGTCACCAGCATCCTCCCTCTTTACTCCTCCCCTGACCTTCTAGACACTCTTGGGCACGTTGGTTTTGAACGGAGCGGCGAGCGCACGGTGGTGCCAGCCATACGCGCGCTCTGGAGCACGCAACAGTGCGGACACGCACTGTAGCTCCAGCCAATCAGCAACCCCCGACAGCCTCGGGCCACTCCCTCGCGCCAGTCGATGCTCCTCGACGTCCGCGACCGCCCCGACGCTGTCCCCCCTCCTCCTGCGCCCTCCAGTGAACATCGTCGCACGCGCACCGGCCGCCCGCTACGGCCACTCTTCTGCCTCGCACGCGCGCGTGCTCCAGAAGCTCCCCCGCTCCTCCTCTTACCTCTACTGGACGTGGAGCTCGTCCAGCAACTCCGTGGACACATTCCCCTCGCCCCATGTGCGCTGTAGCTTCGAGCCGGAGCTCGCCGGCGCACTGGACCACGGGCCTCCGTCGACCTCCTATAAATAGGACCCCCCCGGGCCTCTCCAGCAGCATCAGCAGCTCCACCACACCCCACTGAGCCCTCCAGCACCATCCACTCCTCCCCAGGTCGTCCCAGTACTCGGGATCGACCGGAGCTCCGCCGCGTCGGGCCGCCGGTGATCTCGCAGTACGGGCCTCCCCTGCCCCTTCTTTTGCCCGATTCGGAACCCCCTCGCCTCACTGACTCTTTCCCCCCCGTTTCCCCTCTCTGTGGCAGTTGGAAACGGCCGGAACGGCGACCTCCCGTAGCTCCTCCACCGTCCCACCTCGCCGCTGGCGAACCTGACCTCCCCGGCGTGCCGCACCACCACCACTTCAACCGCCACTCGACGCTGAGTCCATTCCTTGCCTCCGTTGCCGTCGCCGTGGCCGGAAACCTCGCCGGTGAGCTCGCCGTCGCCGTGGCCGCAAGGTTGGAGATGACAGACGGGCCCCGCCTGTCATCTCCACACCTCTCTCCCCCTCCTCTCAGTCACTAACCGACGGGCCCCGCCCGTCAGGTTCAAAAACCTGACGTGCGCGCGCAGGCACCCGTTCGGCTGGGCTGGACCGCCCTGGGCCGTGCACTGTGGCCTTCTCCGGCCCAGTTGCACAGGGCACTTTTCCTTTTTCTTTTCTGTAAATTGTTTTAAACATTTCTATAGAAAAGAATAATGGTCCAAATAAAATAATTCCAACTCCTAAAATCTTGTAATATCCCAACCTATTTAATGGTACCACTTTCACTCACATCTATGAAACTTTTCTGTTCTGTTCAAATTTAAATTCAAATTTGAGCAGTAAAACTCCTGTTCTAAAATCAATAGATTCCATTCTGTAACTCCAAAACTCCAAATAAGAATTTTCTCCATCTTAGAAATTCCTCTAGTATTTAACAAAAATAAGTTAACATTTTTCTGAGCACTTTGATTTTTCTGTTTTATTTGTGGT
This sequence comes from Secale cereale, assembly GCA_902687465.1. Classification (NCBI taxonomy): domain Eukaryota; kingdom Viridiplantae; phylum Streptophyta; class Magnoliopsida; order Poales; family Poaceae; genus Secale; species Secale cereale. Next base: position 365,705,351 of record LR738710.1, read on the forward strand.
CTTATTTTTCCGTGGTTATTATGCGACGTATAGATCCCGTATTTGACGAAGTTGCTGTGGAAGAAGAAGGAGAAGGATTTGAAGACTTCGAAGAACAAGCCAATCCAGGCAAGCAGCCCTTTGACCATGATACATTTGTTTTGGGGAACCCGTTGTTTCCAATGCATGATGATAGATTCACGGTGGTGACCTAGTTGAAACCACCACATGATGCATGCTTGATCTTGATCTTGCTAAGTGCTAGATGACATGCAAATAGTTGGTCATGAAGCTTAAATGATGCATGTGTGATTTTAACCTTCGTAGTTAAAATCTTTGCATGAACCCATCGGGTGCCCCTAATGCCCGAGGGTGATGATGTGTTAGGTCATCACTTGAGAAAGAAGTGATGTGCCGATAAAATCATGTGCATGGTGAAAAGATGGATTAGATTTATGTGTGACTACCGTCCCAACCAAACATGTGCAACCACACTACCCCTTATGGGATGGGGCTTTATTGATTACTTAGGTCGATACTAGCATGGTGCCCGCATTACTAGTGACGGAAAGACTTGAGGTCTTTTCCGGGACGGGGTCGTGCTTGGATAGACGGCCATGACTGTTTTTACAGGGCACCGGACACACCGTTGGTCCCTTCGGGTATGCGTGACATTGAAATTAGGGCAAGTCCCGTGATCTATTGTTTGTACCCGAGGGCCGTGTATCAACGAGTGGACTCTATGTTAGTGTCGTCTAAGGAAAGGTAATGACCGGGTGCTTACCCCGGGTACTTGAGGTACCGCGGGTCGTGGATGACACGGAAGTTCCCCGGATCTTGTGGGTAAAGTGCGCAACCTCTGCAGAGTGTAAAACTATTCGAATAGCCGTGTCCACGGTCATGGACAGTTGGGTGGTGCTACTTAAACTATGTCCAGAATTTTACTTCATCAGTGATAGTATGTGTGTGATGAGTCAAGGTGGTGACTTGACTCGATGAGTTGAATCTTATTCATGTTGATATCGGTAACCAGTCTACGAGGTTACGCGAGGTTATTGATGCATAAACTTGATAGTAGAATATTTATTCTAGCCCTTTGCTAGATTGTTCATTATCGTTCAATTGCATTGTTACTTTGAACCACATCATGGGTTGCTTGCGAGTACATTCAAAGTACTCATTGGCTTGCCACTGGTTATTTAATTGGCCAGGCATGGAAGAACAGGAATATGAGGAAGAGTTCTTTGGAGACGAACATGCGAACTAGGACGCTATCCCAGTCAGAATGCCTGTAGGGTTAAGGCAGATGGCACGGGTTCTACCCGTTATCGAAGACTTCCGCTATTTGAGTTAATTGCCATTCAGCCCGTGAGGCTCTATCTATGTAAGACTTGGCCATAATGGCCTTAATTCGTGTAAGACTATTTGTATGGATATAAGACTCTTGTTATTCAGCTTCTGTGTGTTCAGTGAGCATTGATCTCTGGGATCACTGTACACGTACATTCGGTGATCTCGGCTTCTAAGTCGGGGTCCCCACAATTTCGGAGCAAGTCTGGAGAAAAATCAGACCGGCTCTTCCTGGTTTGGTAACGTTGGATCAGCAAAAAAAAACTGAAAGAAATACGTGAAAAGAGAGAGAGAGACAGAAGGATAAGTTGCCACGTTTGGAAATTGACAAAAAAGAAATCCTGATTGGTCATGCATGCATGTATGTTTGGAAAGGGAGATAAGAAAGAAATTAAAAGGCAACTTTCAAAGGTGGGCAAGTGGCATCCATTCACGATATTAAAAAGAGACCAGATCGTTTTGCACTTGGGGTTTGCCCGAATAAAAAAATCATAAATCTTGCAAGATTTTAGTGCATGTACGTAACCTGCGAAGAGAAGGCAAGTTGGACACGTGCACTAGTTTGCTTGGGAAAGTGTGGATCGGTTCCGAAAAAAAAACAATAGCAGATCAGTTGCCTTGGGATGTACTGCTAGCTAACTACTAGTAAGTATGCACGTGCAACACATGGATCAGCATGTTATTTTATATCCTAACTGAGCTTCTTGGCACCCGTGTTTTCAAGCATGGAGTGACATTTATTTTTCCTAGCTGCATCTGATATCATGGAGGATGAACACCAAAAAATCGAACCAAGAAAAGCAACATAGAAAGAAGTCTTACAAGGATGCAAACCCAAACTTCACAAGATAGCGAAGGCAGCCGGAGGTGAGGTGTAAGGTGAATGCGCTTATTCGGCCGCCTACAATAACCCTGTCACACTCATTTGCTAGACATACTTAGCTACACTGGATGATACAAATACATGGACGAAAGGGGCTAGTCCAATTATTAATTAGTTGGGACAAACAGATATAACTGAGTTATATCCACACGCTGGACAATGATGCTTATTGTAGATCTTTTATATGATGAAAATACATGTTTCTTCAAAAAAAAGATGAATGTACCACTTCCATTTATCATAATGGTTGTTCAGATTAGCAACTCCAAAGCCTTTGCAAATCCTCGTAATGCTCGGCTCCACTAAAATAAGTTGATGCATGAGAAATAACATTGACTATTTCTTTATGGAAACAGCTAACCAACAAAACAGATGTTTTGAAGATAACCATGTTCACAACATGATGCTCCTTCCCTCCCAGACCCACCACCAAGAAAGCATTTTTTATATAACCCGATTAGACGCCAATACTACATCAGGCTAAGAACTGCTATACCTTCTATCTTCAACAAGTCAAAAACTTCTTCCTTATTGTACATACCCAACAATAGTAGCAATAATCAAGCCGCCATACTTTCAACAATCACACACAACTCTCAACTTTGCTTGTTGGATCAGAGAAGCCGTCAATATTTACCAGTAGAATAAAGACAATTTATTATCTCTATAAGCTAGACATTAAGCTATATTTTGGGGGAAACACATTATGTGCTCTTTATTATTTTACAAGTGTAAAAATTACATTCAAAATGAATGCAGCCCCAAATGAAAAAGAGAGGCACTTGGCACACCAGAAGAGTGGTGTGTGTTTCACCAGAAACATGATCTGCACACTTTGCACGCCATGGAACAAACAAGTTAGACACATAAATCCAAGATGTAACCCACAAGCAAACAATGAATTCGTTATCCAGTACATATATCAAGAGACATTATCTGCACGGCTAGGAATTTCCTGTGGAAAATGCTATGACTGTCACTTCTACTTCATTACAAAGCTAATATTTGTTCTAAAGATAACAATACTGAAATGCGATATCAACACTACATGCCTACTATTTGTGGTTGTTAGAAAAAAAGCACCGCCACAGGCTCCATTTAGGCTTCATTGTTTCTCTTCTCCTACATGCATATAATATGGAGTCAGAAGGCAGGAGCAAGAACTGCAACAAAACTTGTATCCGACGCGACCTGGAAGATAATTGCCCGTTTGGTGAGAACTCAAATTTCACTAAATCCTATTCTACAAAAATCTGGCACTGATGCCTCTTGAAAAATGCGTGATAATGCAGCACGTACAAAGCATAATTTCTAAATGAAGTAGGTTAATGGAACGTAAGTACTGGAATTGCAACAGCATCCACGCCGCAACACATTCAGGCATTGCAGTGCATAAAAGGATATTAAACTGTAAAACACAATTCAGAATAGTACATTAGTGTAACTTACTGCATGAGAGAAATTACTTGGATTTATCAAAAAGTACAGAAAATGAATAGGCAACAGCAGTGGGGAAAGAATCGCCTGTCTGTGTGCTCATAGCTTATGATGGTATGGGCATTAGTTAAATTGTCAATCTAAATATTTCGATAGCAGTGAAAGAGGAGGTACAAAATACATTAAGATGCGGTGAATGAGATGATAACTGTGTTTCAAGAAACGGTAATATTCTTGGGCTGCTGCATCCTCTATTGATCGTCCCCAAAAGAACAAGATAATACAAAAATCACGGTAGAGATATACGTTGCTCTCTGCCTAAGCATGCTAGGTATGATGTATGCATCATATTTCATACGTATATGCACGTGGAAAAGAGTGGAAAACACCTACGTACAACTTCAACAAAAAGGTGTTGCCTAGATAGAATGTCTTGGATGGCAATTCCAATACGTAAACTGCAAGCAAATAATGAAATGAGTTTGCTACTAATATCAAATGTGTATCTAGTCACCAAAATGTACAAAGAAAATCAAGTGCTTCCGGTCAATTGTCATCATTCAACTGAGTCTTGTACTGCGTGGACGCCTCCTGGGAAAGAAGATTAGCAGCGAGAAAGGACCGAAGGTGCAGATATGTCACTGTGAGAGGGGAAAAATAGTATTAGAGAGAGACAGAAAATGTACCAACAGGTTACATTCGTATTCGATTGGTTCCGGGGTGGATCTATTGGTCCTCGTGTTCCAGAACATGGATGGTTGCACCGTCCCTTTTCCATTGGATGCAACTGATCACCAGTACCAGCAGACGATTGATGGAGGCCGCCCGCCGGCATTGGCGTAATTCCAGCACATCTTGGTCCTTGGTAGCATACAAAAGGCGCAACGGCGAGGGGAGGACTACAGGGCGAGGAGCACATACCCACGAACAGCAGCAACGAAACGGCAGAATCGACGGCCAACGGCATCAATACATCAGGGGCAAACCGTGAACTAGGAGACGGCGAGAAAGGTCGGAGAAATGTACACTTGGAGGCTTGGAGGCCAGAGAGTCGCGCGGGGAGGAGAGATGCAGCGGGCGGAGCAGCACACGGGACAGCGGCGGCGAAATCCTTTCGCTCGTGCATGCCCCATGCTTTCCTTATCTCTTCTCTCCAACTAATCCTCCCTTCTTTTGCGTGGTAACAAATCCTTCCTTTTAATTTGCCATTAATACCCGAGCAGGCGGAATCAATCCATGGGAATGCCATATTGCTGAATCCTTGGGCTCTGCCGCTGCATGTAGGCCAGTAATCACGGGAATCACCCCTAACAAATCGTTCGGTTCACTCGCTCGATACATGACAGTGGCAGAGTTTCGTCCGCTCTGGTGAACTGCTAAATGTACACAAGTGATGGTTCATTTTTATGTGGACGGTTAGATCTAATTAGGTGGGCTGGATCATGAGGTGTTATGTTATCTTCATTGTCCTGTGGACGTGTTTTTGGGTGCGCTTAGGGAAGAATATGTTTGCTTGTTTAATAGTAGTACATAAAAGGGTTTGAGTGCAAGGAAACTACACATCACGTGAGACAAGTGTTAGAAAAAAAAGTGGAATGTGTGGGTGCAATTTGGTTCAAGTTCCAAAGTGGAACTGATCTGAGAGGACTTGTTATGTAAAAAAAAGAGGAAGGCAACAAAGTCCACATTGGGAAGGATCTTCATTTTGAAAGTTGGCTATATCCCTTATTTGATTCTTAGTTTCGTGAACAGATTTGTTTCACTACACGATTCATTGTGGTTAGGATTTGTACGCTCACCTTGTTCTGCACCAACTAGTGTGCTTTGCTTACAAAGAAAATTCTGCTCGAATTTGGTGGTTGTTGCGACTGCGTGAATTTGTTTGTGTCTTAGGCTCGCGTCTCTAATACAATCTAGTCTAGGATCAGCACTCGACCATTCGAACGAATTTTCAACTTGCATTAATTAACGTGGTTGTAGCATTTTTTCCACATATATAAAGCCAACCCAGCTCCACATATTTTCCGCACCGTGCAAACATACGTTCACCTCGCAATCGCTTTATCAACTTCGAGAGTGATTTGACACCGCTGGTTGCCGGTCACCATCTGCTGCATGGTAAGAACTTGTAAGACTTTGATATTTGCTATACTGTGAGCATTTTACCACCACATCCCAGTAGTTCATAGGCACATTATTTTTGGATTTTGTTTTTGTTTCTACTAATCATGACAGGATCCATAGTCAACTCATGGGCTTTGTCGATCGTGGGAGACGTGCCACCACCTAAGGACATACCACAACCATCACGAGAGGTGCACAAACATCCAAATGCACATGATCAGGTTAATGTTTCTATACCAACGTTTAATGGTCGTTTTAGACATGCTTTATATATTGAATGGGAGTTTGACATAAATAATATATTTGCTTCCCATAGTTTTGATGAACGTAAAAAAGTTAAGGTTGCGGTTGGTTCTTTCACTGGTTATGCTTTAGTTTGGTGGAGTGAATATTGTCGGTTACACCCTAATTATATACCTACTACTTGGAATGATTTGAAACTTGCCATGCCACATACATTCGTCCCTGCTTATTATACTCGTGACATGCTTACAAAGTTGCAACATTTAAAACAAGGTAGTGACACCGTAACGAAATATTATGATGATTTACAAACTACCTTGTTACATTCCTCTTTAGAAGAAAGTGAAGACCATTTTATGGATAGATTTTGGGCAGGATTAAATCGTGATATTCAGGAGTTACTTATTCATGAAGAGTGTTATCCTATGGACCATTTGTTTCGTCTTGCTTGCAAAGCTGAACAGGAAATAAAGCGACGTGTGGCACCCAAGGAGAACAAGCGCAAGGTGCACATTCCCAGAGTTGATACGGTTGTTCCTTCAACTAATAGGCGTACTATGACAACCACATCCATTGTTATGAGGACTACGTCACCACCACCATGTGACACGTCACCACTGAGAGTGCCTACATCATCCGAGTTGATCATAAGAGGTAATGACGAAGGTACTGATCTTCCACCTCCACATGTGTATGATGAATGCCTTCTCAATTCAAATGCACCATGTGATGAGTTACCCACTACTTTGATCACACCGCCTATTTTGGAGGACTATGTTCATGATTTGACTTTGCCATGTGATCCAACGAAAGCAATAACAACCATTTTGAGTGCACCCATTGAATTAGTTTTTGATGCAAAAGAGCCATGTGAATCAGGGAATAACTCTGATTTGGATCAAATACGTTTGAAAATAATTGTGCTAGTGTTTAATCATTTTGATATGACCTCTAATCTTGGTGATGGTTCATCAAGGTTGGGATGGTTTAATGATGAGCATTGCCAATCATTTGTTACGATTAAGAGCTTCACTTATATGTGCAATTTGAGTTGCAATATTTTTATGCCTTTGACTTCCTGTGACAATATATTGGCTTTATATTTCACGACTTTGGAAGGGTGCTCTTGTATAACTGTGTTACATGTGCCACAACTGAGATCAGTAAAAATGGATAACATATATATATACAACATGTACACCTTGTCTGTTTTGTTAGTCATATTTCAGATTAAGCAACGCCGAGGACGGCTTTGTTTTCAAGAAGGGGAGGATGATGAGGACATGGCTAACACAGTTACACCCACAACCCCTGCTACTATACCTATTGGACCAATTACTAGAGCTCGTGCATGCCAGTTAAATTATCAGGTACTTTCGTTTCTCGGTAATGTTTCTAAAGTTCACGAGGATGTGATGCTGCCTAACATAGATATAGTTGTGTTGGTTACAGTTGGAGCACCTAGCATGGACAAGAAGTATGAACACTGGAGAATGATCAAGCACTATGATGAAGGCACGCGTGAAGGGAGCAAGAACGGAGTTTCTGGAGGAGATTTCCGCACTTTGAAGCCACCATGATGACATACAATAAGATGGACGGAATATACAACATGTCTTTCATAAATTTCGTCCATAGCTTATTACTGGTGCTGTGTCACCTTAGTTTTGGGCTAGGCCCATGTATTTTCGAAACACCTCTCTTTTGGTTTTTTTAGAGCCCATATTGTAGGGGAAACGACTTAGGAGGTGTTTTAGTCCCACCTTGCAAAGGGTGGACTAAATACCCTCTCTTTTCCCCTATAAATACAGCCCTTAAGGCACCGTTTAGACTGGGGTTTTGTTTAGATTAAAGTTCGCCATAGCTGCAACTTCGCGTACTTCGTTTGTGTTCAACTACCAGACCAAGACGTCACAGAACCCCACTTGATCAATAAAGCTTTCCTCTTGAATTCGCAATATCCAGATTGCAATCTCAGTTTCTTGCTTGTTCTTCGTTTGCCTGCAGGAAATAGACCTTCGTGGTCAGGTTGATCATGCTCCGGCGTGGTCAATAACCTCTCGGAGTTGTTTTAGCGATTGCTAAGGCGCGACATCCTCGCACGTTCGTAGTCGGATCGTCAAAGTCGACTTCCTCCAAAACGATGGCCACCATCTCATCGAAAGACGGGACACCTTTGCCTCTATCAGTTGGTTTCGGACCCCTCCTCCAAGGGCCACGAAATTCCCTCCCCTCTTCCTCCATATATACAGCCCTTAGGGCGTCGTTTAGACTTTGGGTTTTGTTTAGATTAAAGTTCGCAATAGCTGCAACTTCGCGTACTTCGTTTGTGTTCAACGACTAGACAAAGACGTCACAGAACCCCACTTGATAAATAAAGCTTTCATCTTGAATTCGCAATATCCAGATTGCAATCTCAGTTTCTTCCTTGTTCTTCGTTTGCCTGCAGGAAACAGACCTTCGTGGTCAGGTTGATCGTGCTCCGGCGTGGTCAATAACTCTCGGAGTTGGTTTAGCGATTGCTAAGGCGCGACGTCCTCGCACGTTCGTAGTCGGATCGTCAAAGTTGACTTCCTCCGAAACAATAGCCACCATCTCATCGAATGACGTGACACCTTTGCCTCTATCAAGTGGTATCAGATTTCCAGGTTACTCAGTGAGATTTTACAGTTTTTCGTAGATTAGATCGAGTCTGTTCTTCATACCTACAGTCCACGAAAAAGCCAACAAAAATTAGGGTTAGTTCATCATATCCGAACCAGTCTGAGCCTTTGCATAATCTTTTCCGTGTGTGCTTAGTTGAATTTGCGGTTGCATCGTTGTGTCGAGTTGCTGGTCTTAGCGTCTAGTTCTTTAGAGTTTCGAGTTCTGTTCACAGTTTGTCACGCCGCCGCAGCACCATATTCATCGCTGCTTCCACATACCACCACCGCTGCCATAACCTACAACCGCTGCCATATCCTACCACCATATATCCACCACCAATCCGAGTTCTTTTCATATTAGGTTTGTTCTTGAGATCCATCTAGGTTTCGGATTCGTGTTTCCTTGCCTGCGTAGGTCTCGGGAAAAAAAATCTGGAGACCCCTGGGCAGTTTCTAGGCCAAAATTATGACAGGTGAAAATATGTTTTCCCTGTCCTATTTTTGGGCTTTTCTGAGTCTTTTGAGACACGTGCCACCATATTGTTTTTTTACTGCACTTTTTGGTCGTCGCTGCCCTGATTCCGAAAAAACAAATCGTCAAAAAAAATTTGTGCCTATCATCTTAGTTTGACTTGGGAAGTGTTTTGAGACACTCGCCATTATAGTGATTTTCGGGAAAAAAAAGGAGGGGCGCAAAAAAAAAGAGGCGGCATAAAAAAATTCAGAGTGTGTTTTCCCCTTGTTTACGTGCAGCGTCGTGATTTTGTTAGTGTTCTAGGATCGCGTCTCTAGTACGGTCTAGCCTAGGACCAGCACAGTACCGTCATTGAGCGTTTATTCAACTTTGCATCTCTGAATTGATTATTGCTGACCCTTTTTGCTACCATATTATAAACCTTCCCAGATCCACATACATCTACGTCGTGCGTTTGACTCTCCCTGGTAAACGTTTTATCCAAGCTTTGAGAGTTTTGACTACCACGGTTGCCAATCACCACCTGCTGCTGGGTAAGAACTGGTAAGAATTTGAGATTTGCTTAACGGATTTGTGACGCCCCACCACCACCATTTTCTAGTTGTCTCTAGGATCATATTTTTGTGTGTTTCTATTGCTGCTAACCATGCCAGGATCACAAGTCGACGAGACCGACTGGGAGAACATGACGAACAAGGAGTTGCATGATAAATTTCAGCAAATGATGGGTCAACAGGTAGAAGATGTGATGACCAGTTTTGACAACGCACTAGCAAGGATGGATGGCACTGAGAAGTCAATTGACACCAAGTTGGATGCCAAATTTGCTGAAGTGCTTGCGCGTCTACCTCCACCTGCTGCACCATTCCAACAACAATAACAACCACCTTCACGTCGCGAAACGGCCCTTCGCAAAGCGAGCCGTGTCGCTCTTCAACCTGGCCAACCTGTTGGTGCTGCTGTTGATACTTCTGTGGCTCCTGCTGCTGCTGAGGAGGAGGACGATTACACGGGGGATTACGAGGAAGAGGTTGATCAAAATCCGAACTACGTGCAACAACCAGCACCACAACAACCAGGTCGTCCACATGCATATAATCGCAATGGTAGGGCTGCACCATACCCTCAGGTACGCGATCATGACCATCTCCCTAAACTAAAATTGAATATTCTACCATTTGAGGGTAGATATGTTCCTGATATATATCTTGCTTGAGAGTTAGAAACCGAACAACGTTTTACATGTTTAAAATATCCCGAGGAGAGACGCCTTGCTGTTGCTCTTTGTGCTTTCACTAGTTTTGCTTGTGTGTGGTGATCTGAATATTGTAGATTACATCCGGATAATATTCCAACTACTTGGGCTGCTTTGAAAACTGCTATGCGTACTCGTTGGGTTCTACCATATTATCAACGCGAATTACTTCAGAAATTGCAGCGTTAAAGACAAGGAACAAATTCTGTAGAGGAATATTATCGGGAATTACAAACTGGCCTGATTAGATGTGGTATTGTTGAGGATAATGAGGCTATGCTTGCACGTTTTATGGGTGGCTTAAATAGAGAGATTCAGACAATTCTATAGTATAAAGAGTATAATAATATCACTCGTTTATTCCATCTTGCTTCCAAAGCTGAACGTGAAGTGTAGGATCGACAGGCCTTGGCGCGAACTAATTTTTCTGCAGGTCGACCTTCATCATGGACACTGCGTGCATCATCTACTTCGACGCGTCCGGCTGCACCACCGTGTACTTCATCCGTCACTTCTAGCCATGATAAAAGCAAACATGCACCACCACCATCAACCAGGAGTACACCTTCCAGTCCTGCGCAGAGCTCTTCATCCATGTCATCCAATGGGCCAACACATGATGTTATATGTCGTCGTTGCACTGGTCATGGTCACTATGCGAGCAAATGCCCATCGCAGCGTGTCATGAATGCTACTGAGGATGGTGGTTATGAGTCCGCTTGTGACTATGATGAGGAGATTTTGGCCTTATTACACGTGAAGAACATGGTGGAGATGATTCTGAACATGAGACACAATACATGGCTCCTGAAGACGCTGACAGGTATGAATGTTTAGTTGCTCAACGTGTTTTGAGTGTGTAGGTCACACAAGCGGAGCAAAATCAGAGGCATAATTTGTTCCATACAAAGGGAATTGTGAAGGAACGTTCTGTTCGCGTCATCATAGATGGAGGGAGCTGCAACAACTTGGCTAGCATGGAGATGGTGGAGAAGTTATCTCTCACCACAAGACAACATCCACATTCTTACTATATCCAATGGTTCAACAACAGCGGCAAGGTTAAGGTAACACGTACTGTTTGTGTGCATTTTAGTATCTCTACATATGCTGATTATGTTGATTGTGATGTGGTACCCACGCAAGCATGTTCCTTATTACTTGGTAGACCATGGCAATTTGATAAAAATTCTGTACACTATGGTAGAAACAATCAATATACTATTGTTCATAAGGATAAACATATTACTTTGCTTCCAATGTCTACTGATTCCATTTTGAAAGATGATATTAATAGAGCTAATTAAGCAAAACAGGAGCAAAATAAGAGTGAAAATCAGATTGTGGCAAAAGAATTTGAGCAACATATGAAGCCTAATAACACACCATCATCTCATGTTGCATCTGAAATAAAATTAAAAAGTGGATGTTTACTTGCCACCAAATCTGATATTGATGATCTAGATTTAAGCAAATCTGTTTGTTATGCTTTTGTGTGCAAAGAGGTATTATTTTCATTCGAGGACGTGCCTTCCTCTTTGCCTCCTGCTGTCACTAACATTTTGCAGGAGTTCGCGGACGTCTTTCCACAAGACGTGCCACCTGAATTACCACCTATTTGAGGGATTGAGTATCAGATTGACTTAATTCCCGGTGCATCGCTACCCAACCGCGCACCATACCGTTCCAATCCAGAGGAGACGAAAGAGATTATGTGTCAAGTACACGATCAACTCGACAAAGGTTATATATGCGAATCTCTTAGTCCTTGTGATGTTCCTATTATTCTAGTGCCGAAAAAGGATGGTACATCGCGTATGTGTGTTGATTGTAGAGGCATTAATAATATTACTATTCGTTATCGTCATCCTATTCCTAGGCTAGATGATATGCTTGATGAATTGAGTGGCTCTACAATATTCTCCAAAATTGATTTGCGTAGTGGATACCATCAAATTCGTATGAAATTGGGAGATGAATGGAAAAAATCATTTAAAGCTAAGTTTGGATTATATGAGTGATTAGTCATGCCTTTAGGAATAACTAATGCACCTAGTACTTTCATGAGATTAATGAATGAAGTTTTACGTGCTTTCATTGGACGATTTGTGGTAGTTTACTTTGATGATATATTGATTTATAGCAGATCTTTGGAGGAACATTTGGAACATTTACCTGCTGTTTTTATTGCTCTACATGATGCACGTTTGTTTGGTAACCTTGGAAAGTGCACCTTTTGCACCAACCGAGTATCTTTTCTTGGCTATGTTGTTACTCCACAGGGAATTGAGGTTGATAAAGCCAAGATTGAAGCTATTGAGAGTTGGCTGCAGCCCAAAACGGTCACACACGTGAGTAGTTTCCTTGGCCTCGCTGGATTCTATAGGCGTTTTGTGAGAGATTTCAATACCATTGCTGCACCTCTCAATGAGCTTACAAAGAAAGATGTGCCTTTTGTTTGGGGTACTACACAGGAAGAAGCATTCACGGTATTGAAAGATAAGTTGACACATGCTCCTTTACTCCAAATTCCTGATTTTAATAAAACTTTTGAGCTTGAATGTGATGCTAGTGGAATTGGGTTAGGAGGTGTGTTATTACAAGATGGTAAACCTGTTGCATACTTTTCTGAAAAATTGAGTGGGCCTAGTCTGAAATATTCTACTTATGATAAGGAATTATATGCTCTTGTTCGGACATTGGAAACATGGCAACATTATTTATGGCCCAAAGAATTTGTTATACATTCTGATCATGAATCTTTGAAGGACATTAAAAGTCAAGCAAAACTGAATCGTAGACATGCTAAATGGGTTGAATTCATAGAGACTTTCCCTTATGTTATTAAACACAAGAAGGGAAAAGAAAATGTTATTGCTGATGCATTGTATCGTCGTTGTACTATGCTTTCACAACTTGACTTTAAAATATTTGGTTTGGAGACCATCAAAGATCAATATGTGCATGATGCTGAATTTAAAGATGTATTGCAGAATTGCAAAGAAGGGAGAACATGGAACAAGTTCGTCGTTAATGATGGATTTGTGTTTCGTGCTAACAAGCTATGCATTCCAGCTAGCTCTGTTCGTCTTTTGTTGTTGCAGGAGGCGCATGGAGGAGGATTAATGGGACACTTTGGCGTGAAGAAGACGAATGACGTACTTGCTACACATTTCTTTTGGCCAAAGATGAGACGGGATGTTGAGCATTTTGTTGCTCGCTGCACTACATGTCAAAAAGCTAAGTCACGACTCAATCCTCATGGTTTATATATGCCTTTGCCCGTCCCTAGTGTTCCTTGGGAAGATATATCTATGGACTTTGTTTTGGGTTTACCTCGAACAAAGAAGGGGAGGGATAGAATATTTGTTGTCGTGGATAGGCTCTCGAAGATGGCACACTTTATACCATGTCATAAAAGCGATGATGCTGCTAATGTTGCTGATTTGTTCTTTCATGAAATTATTGGCTTGCATGGTGTGCCAAATACTATTGTTTCAGATCATGATACTAAATTTCTTAGCCACTTTCGGAGATGTTTATGGGCTAAGTTGGGGACTAAACTGCTTTTTAGTACTACTTGTCACCCTCAAACTGATGGACAAACTGAAGTAGTCAATAGAACTTTTTCTACTATGCTTAGGGCTGTTTTGAAGAATAACAAGAAAATGTGCGAAGCATGCTTGCCACATATTGATTTTTCTTATAATCGTTCATTGCATTCTACTACTAAGATGTGCCCTTTTGAAATTTTCTATGGTTTCCTACCTCGTGCACCTATTGATTTGTTGCCTCTTCCATCTTAGGAGAAGGTTAATTTTGATGCTAAACAACGTGCTGAATTGATCTTAAAAATGCATGAGTTAACTAAGGAAAATATTGAGCGCATGAATGCTAAATATAAACTTGTTGAAGATAAGGGTAGAAAACGTGTTGTCTTTGCACCTGGAGATCTCGTTTGGTTACATTTGCGTAAGGATAGGTTTCCTAATTTGCGCAAGTCAAAGCTAATGCCACGTGTTGATGGTCCTTTCAAGGTGTTAGAGAAAATAAATGATAATGCATATAAACTTGAGTTGCCTGCAGATTTTGGGGTTAGACCCACATTTAACATTGCAGATTTGAAGCCTTACTTGGGTGAGGAGGATGAGGTTCCGTCGAGGACGACTTCAATTCAAGAAGGGGAGGATGATGAGGACATCACTAACAAGGTTACACCCAAAGCCCCAACTGATACATATACATGACCAATTACTAGAGCTCGCGCACGCCAATTAAATTACCAGGTACTTTCGTTTCTTGGTAATGATTCTAATGTTCATGAGAATATGATGCGGCCTAAATTGGATACATTTGTCTTGCTTACAAATGAAGGGCCTAGCTTGGACAAGAAGGATGAACATTGGAGCAAGATCAAGCATGAAGATGATGGCATGTGCAAGGGGAACAAGAACGGAGTTACAAGTGATGATTTCAGGACTTTGAAGCCACCATAATGAGTGTGTGAAGCCTTGGACGAAATATACAAGATGCCACTTCATAAACTTCGTCTAGAGGCTAGTATAGGTGCTGCGTCACCTTATTATTGGGCCAGGCCCATGTAATTTCGAAATACTTGAGTATAGGCTGTTTTAGAGTCTGTATGTGTGGGGAAACAAGAGTTAGGGTTGGTTCCGGACCCCTCCTCCAAGGGCCACGAAATTCCCCCCTCTTCCTCCATATATACAACCCTTAGGGCATCGTTTAGACTTTGGGTTTTGTTTAGATTAAAGTTCGCCATAGCTGCAACTTCACGTACTTCGTTTGTGTTCAACGACTAGACAAAGACGTCACAGAACCCCACTTGATCAATAAAGCTTTCCTCTTGAATTCACAATAT
The DNA here is from genome assembly GCA_902687465.1 of Secale cereale. Classification (NCBI taxonomy): domain Eukaryota; kingdom Viridiplantae; phylum Streptophyta; class Magnoliopsida; order Poales; family Poaceae; genus Secale; species Secale cereale. The sequence continues at coordinate 365,720,621 of LR738710.1, forward strand.
CCAGATTGCACTCTCAGTTTCTTGCTTGTTCTTCGTTTGCCTGTAGGAAACAGACCTTCGTGGTCAGGTTGATCGTGCTCCGGCGTGGTCAATAACCTCTCGGAGTTGGTTTAGCGATTGCTAAGGCGCGACATCCTCGCACGTTCGTAGTCAGATCGTCAAAGTCGACTTCCTCCAAAACGATAGCCACCATCTCATGGAAAGACGGGACACCTTTGCCTCCATCATCTCCTTTTGGAAACCATGGTCCTTCATGTGAGATGCTCTAGTTTGGAAGGAGCGATTATCAAAACATGTACCAAACTTCACCGAAAAATTTCCTTGGGGCCGTGAGAGCACGCCACGGGCACACACCGATTTTGATGAAGTCTGGACTCCATCTGAATTCCCAGTAATTAAAATACCAACTAGGCCTACGCTGGTGGCCGCACCTCGTGGCCAAATTTTTTGAAACTTCTCCCCGTTTCTCAAACAATAGATGAAAACTCGCAAAGCGACACACAAATGATTTGTATACCTTATTTGCTAACTAACACCTAGATGTAGTTGTAGAAAGGTTTTCAATTTTATTATATGCACTAAATGCTAGGTAAGTGCAAAAAATGACTTGAATATAGCAGCGAGACCTCAAATTGGCCAGAAAATCAAACCTAGGGTATATACGTGACTGTTTACTGTGAAAATAATTCAAAGCGGAATGATGTAGTTACTGACGATTGGAGTCCGAAGTGTCGTGTCTCCTTTTGGAAATATATGATCATTCTTGTGAGATGCTCCGATTTGGAAGGTGTGAGCATCAAAACTCGTGCCATCTTTACCAAAAAATTCCCATGTGATCCTTAGAACACGGCACGGTGACACACCGATTTTCGTTATTTCCGGACTCTATATGTATTTCCTGTAATTAGAATACCAACAAGGCATACGCCTCTGGCCGCACCCTGTGGCAGAACTGTTTGAATTTTTTCCCATTTCTTGAACAATGAATGAAAACTCCCAAAGCGACACACAAATGATCTTGCTAGCTAGCTAGCACCCACGTGTAGTTGTGACTATAGCAAACGACTGAAATATAGCAAACGATACCTCAAATGCATGAGAAAATTGAACCATAGGGTACAACGGTGATTTCTTATAGTGGAAAACAATTTGGAGGCGAAACGATGGACTCTTGTTTTCATTCAAATGAAAATATGATGTTAGTTCACGTAAATGTTTTCAAATAGCACACGGTTCACTCGCGAAATCCATGTGCCTACCAAACCGTGGCCGATGCCCCCCATTTGCTGCGCGCACGATCTAAGTCATGTGTCTTGATTGGCCAGAACGCAAATCCCATGGTTTATACATCTGCACAGTTGGATGCTCCCAGATCGAAAGACAATCATCATCCATTTCGACATGAAATGCAGTATGGCTAGGCGACCGGGGATATTTTTCACCCTTTTCACCTAGGCCGCCAACACCCCCCCCACATTGTCCGCCCGCATTTCACTCAACTAGTCCACCCAATCTCCATCGCCAGCTCCCCCTGCCCCAGATCCATAGCAGAACCCTCTCCGGTGCCGGCGTTCTCATCCCGGCCGTGTGCCCGCTCTTCAGCGTCAAACCTACCTCCATTGTTGTTCCCAACACGTGGCTGCCCGCGCCTCACCGTCTTCATTTAATTGCCAGCCACCCTCGAGCATATCGATGCTGTAACCCTCGCCTCTCCCGTGGTCCGGCCGGGATTGCATTAAGAATCCTGTTAGTTACTGCTCTCCATCGCGGTGAGGCATATTTCCTCGCAGTCCCTCTTCCTATTTCATTTACTATGTTCCCAAATTCACTATCAAATAACGGAGGGTGTATATATGTTCATTATCCACCTTCCTAACTAGTACATATAAGTTGTATTTGTATCAATAAGTTACTGCTGATTTACAGATCGTGGGCGCTCGAGTCACGCAAACTTAACAAATTAGTCGTACATTTTCTAAATTATTGCATGCCATGTTTAGAAAGCTTGATACCAAGTTGTTAGTTTTATGCTTATCCTCCTTTCCTGAGTTTCGCATGTGTTCTCTATAGATGCCGATTAGCAGCGACAACACTCATGCTTCAGGTGATGTATCTTCATCTGATTCCGACAACCCTGGGTCTTTAGCAGATGGTGAGGGATCAAATAATCCTGAATGGGATAGAGCTTCAATAATTACCCTTCCGGCCAGGACACGGCGGAACGCTCCAAGGAAGCCCACACACCAGCCTAATGGTGTATATGAAGTAACCGAGATCGATTTAAAGTCTTGGGCTCCAACTAAACTAGATAAAGCATGCACGAGGTTCAGGGGTGTGTGTGGATTTGTTGGCAGGGCAAGGCTCAACATTAATCTGCCGGGGTTTCGGAATGCTGACACAGAAACACAACAACAGATAGTCCGGGAGATCATGTATCACTTCAACATTCCAGAGCAGTGGAGAATGCATGTGGAACACGCTGCACTAAAGAAGGCTAGGGATGCATGGAGAAACTAGAAGCACGTGTTGTACAAGAAGTACTTGAGTGAAGGCAAGGACCCAATCCCCGTGTACCCCCAAATTACAAAGGCAGACTGGGCAGAATTCAAAAGGGTCAGGGCAACTAAAGAGTTTGATGAAAAGCGTTTCAAGCAATTAGAATTTCAGAATAAGAACATACACCCCACCGTATGGGTGTGGCAGGATACTACGGCTTGAAACCGATATGGGACCACGAGGACAAAGAAGCAGTAGCGGCGGGTGGGGAACCGACCTTTAGTGAAATCAAGTGCCAACGCACCATAGACTACTTGCGGGCACGTGCAATGAGGCGTGATGACGGAACTTGTTACTTTAAAAACTGAAAAGACGAAGAACTGTATCAAGTGATGTTAGAGGATTCCAAGATCCCTGTAAGGTTCTAGAGGAACTCAGGGCCATGTGACATTCTGTCCGTTGCTAAGGAAACAAGAGAGCCCCCTGGCCGTGCAAGGGGTATATGTGTTAATGTCCCGCACAAGAGGGCTTTTACACTTAGCAAATAAGAGAGGCTCATGATGAAAAAAGCGAGGAGTGAAATGAAGCAGAATGCATTGTATGAAAGGTTGAGGAAGGACATGTATTCGACTATTCGAAAGGATATTCAGGAGTCAGTGATGATGTAGAAGACTATAACACTGACATGTAGCCAGCAGATGGGAGGGGAGGCAGGCATGTAGGATGCTGCTTATTGCATGACAACACCGCACAAGAGTATCTGTGCATCAGGTGACCCCAGCGACACCGAGACTGCAGTTGCTCGTGATGATGCTATATCTGATCTATCTGGAAGGAAAGACAGGCTGAAGGGTGTGCTTACACATTATGAAGGTACATTAAAATGTGCAACAACCTGGTTTTGCCCACCCTTCTTGGAAGATGGCCTCTTGTTGGACAATGTGCCAATGAAGCCGGGCTGTGTGAAGTGCTACATGACTGAAGTAAAGCCTGGATTCAATGAATTTGCCATGAAGAATGTCCTATGAGACTTCGATGAGCAAAGGACCTTGGGAGAAACACTGTTACGTCACATTCAGTGGCCACAAAAGGAAATAGAGTTCATTGATGAGATCCCTGCAGCCCCGCCAAGAGCAACCAATGTCGCCCCTCAACCAGTGACGCTCTCTTGCCACAATAGCTCTCGCGTGCTTCCCCCCAAAGAACATAATACTCGTAATCCGACGGTTGATGCATCAACCTGTGATCAGCCGGCCCGACTTTGTGGCATACATGCCTTGTCATCTTCCGCCCCAAAGCAGCCAGTGGCAAGGCCTACAAGTGCTAAAGACGCACCACCGATTCAGATGTCGGCCGCTCAAGCAGCGGGGGGAGACCTAGATGCAACACATGCTCAGCAGACCAACTTGGTGGAATGAACTGCTAAGCAGTCTGATGCTTTGGAACCGCCTGCTAAGCAGTCTGTAGGTCCAGAACCGACTGATCAGTAGTATGTTGGTCCGCAGTCACGTGATCAGCATACCAATGCGTCAACACTTCTTGCTAAGCAAACCAACACATTGGCACGGCCTCCTCACCACACAGACAAGTTGGCACCACCTGTGCAGAAACCCGACATAGCTTCAACATATGGTCAGCAGTCCGATGCCTCTGCTCCTAAAGCCCAGCAGTCCGTCACAGCAACACTGCCAGCTCAGTGGTCCAACATAGATAAACTATCTGCTACGCAGTCCGTCGAAGCTTCACCGTCTGCTCGGTAGTCTACCTTGCAGCCAACCAGACGTTCTGCCAGAAATGCTTCAAGTACAAAGAAGGAAGTGGCCAAAAAGGCTACACCCACGAGGAAGCGCGGGGGGGGGGGGGGAGAGTGAAGAGGAAACAGAACGATTGCCTCTTACTTAAAGCACTCATCGCCTAGAACCAAATTAACAACAGGTTGTTCGAATCGGGGAGTAATATTATTTCTGACGGCATGGATGATGAAGAAGTAAATTGGGTGGTTGCTAAAAGTAAAGCAGACGTACTTCAAGCACGCAATTACGTCCATGGCCAGCCATTTCTTATTGGTGAATACTTTGATGAGTGCATCTCCAATTGCCGCGAGTTACATGAATATTGCATGGATCAAATGTCAGCAGGTCATCATGGTTTGCTAGTCCACTACAACAGAGATCATTTCTGACACGATGATGGTTCCATCGATGTGAGTTTCGAGGAATTACATCTCTTCTTCAACTTCAACTAGCTCGATGCCACTCTTGTTATATGCCTAATTTTGTAAGTACTTAACAAACTCGGATAAACTTCTCCATACAAGGCTGTAAATGATAAATAGCTAACTGCATTTTATTCCTCTCAGGGGATTGAACGCGCAGAGAAGAAAAAGGGAGAGTATGTATTTCATAGATCATGCATTAGCAAATGGCACAACAATACATGGTAAGGACCCACGGGACTGGGCCGTTAACACGGTCGTCCGTCTCTTTGAAAACATGTTCGATGCAGAATCATTTCTTTGGACATATCATGAACGGTAAGTCAAGTAAACAACCACGCATACACTGATTGTCTTTCAATTTTCGACATAATTCATAAGTTCATGGCTTTCTTAATATGTAGCAATCACTGGATATTGGTATTCATTGTTCCAAACAAGAACACGGTTTACTACATCGATTCTCTCAGAGAGTCAACAAATGCTTAGGATCTGACACATCTTCAACAATTCATGGATAGATATTGAATTCTATGATGTTGAAATTAATTTGCATTCATATCTGGTTCAATAATTGATGTTGTCACAACTCATCTTCATTTGCAGTGTGCTCGCATTGTGGAAAACTAAACCAGGGAACCTGTTCAAGAGGAAACAACCTCTGCAGCACGAGATCGTTTCTCCGGTAACAAACTGAAACCCATTATTTTTGGAAAATTTATCAAACAGTCTGCAAATACCTTTTCTTACGCTAGTCAAATGTTCAAGCATCTAAATAAACCTCTTTTTATTTTGTCCAAAGAAAAAAATAATACATCTAACACCGGTTAGGTTGTTCCTAATAGGACAAATACATGACTAATTCTGTACAAAAAATTTCAGTGTCCTCAGCAAGAAGCAGGGACCAACCTTTGTGGATACTATGTTTGCAGACACATGATCTCCATCTGCAAATTTGCTGATAGCTACGCCGATCCTCACGAATTAGTACCACTAAGTCTATCTTAATTAATATCTTCTACTCCACTCATATGGCACATTCTGATCTTAAAAATACTACAGCTCATGTTAGAACCGAGGACCCCTGAACCACTCTCGGCTGGTGAATTGCTGATGGTTTGGAGATTTATGAGCAACTTCTTCCTGAATCACTACATCAATCCCACTGGTGATAATGAACATTTCAGCATGCGTTCTCCTGAAACATTGAGTAAGAGTTTGCCGGTAAACATAAACGCATGGATACATTGTTTTCCATCTGATGCGGTCTTTGTATTTCGTACACTATGATCAATTATGTAATGCATATATGTGTGGAAAAATCATTGGAATTTAGCTACCATATGTTCAATTGCAATTGTTGCGAAATCTAATGAATGTTCTTCCTGTAGACACTATTTGTTCAATTGAATATTGTGGCGAATTTGCTATCTGCATGCCGATTTAAAATGGGATATTTTTGTTTATTTGTTCAAATGAATATTGTGGTGAATTTGCTTTTTGCGTGCCGATTCAAAATTAGATATTTTTTTATTTGTTCAATTGAATATTGTGGCGAATTTGCTTTTTGCATGCCGATTCAAAATGGGATATTTTTATTTTAACCTGGCAATTGCTCCGCACACGATTCAACTAAATGAGTGTGTGCGATCCACATCGGAAAGCATACGTCAATCGTAGCCGAACCGTCGGTGATAGACATCAGATTGCAAATGATTTGCAGCGCTACTACGTGTGTGCAGGGTCTCCGGAACCGTTTGTGATATCATGTTATCGCACACGAGAACTCGGAGTAAACTGTGCCCAATGTAAAATACAATCCTAGTCGTAATTTTTTCAGGAAACGTGTGGGATCCCAAATAAAAGCACATGTCACTCTTGCCGCAACCGTCAGTGATACACAACAAATCACAAACAGTCTGCAGCAATTGTATGTGTGCGAAGGGGCTCTTGTACTGTTTGTGATAGAACACTATCACAGACGGTAATTATAGGGAAACGTGTGCGATGGAGTCTTGCACGGCAGACGGGCTACGCAGAAAACTCATGTGCGATGGGGCACATATCGCACATAGTTCATATGTTGGCCCGTGTGTCTTACATACGGTTTCCCAAACGGTTCACTACGACACACCGTTTGGTTTCACTGCGTCATTAGAAACGTCTAATCACCGATCCCACATGTGCGAAAGAATTTAGTGTGCACACGGTTACATTTTGGATCAATGCTCCCTATCTTCGACGGTTTCTGGGTCATGTGGAAAGGACCCCATATCGCCCACACTCACTAGGCGACGGTTCCAAATGTCGTCGCAGAAAGTGGTTAAAACCATTTGTATAGCACCGACGTGTACCAGTGAGAGCGTTAAAAAGGGGGGCCAGGGCGATGCGTTGGAGCAGTGACGCTCTCGGCCACGCCATGTGCTTGCACCATCGAGGGGGCTCGAAGGAGGGAGAAAGGTGGGTGTGGGTGCGGAGCTAGTCGCTGACAAGCGGGGGCGGCTCGGCCCCGTGGGTGCAAGCTAGTGGGGGTGAGTGGGTTTATGGGTGAGAAAGGGAGAGAAAGGGAGGGACGGACGCGCGCGCGGAGCTGGCTGGGCCGGCCTGGTGGCCGAGGCCCAGGTAGGCTGCTGCTGCTCCTGGGCTGCCCTGCTGCTGCCTTCTTTTCTTTTGTGCAGCTAGAAAATAAAGACAGAAAAGCATAGGAATAAGGGAGAGGTGTCTGAGAATTAGAAGAATATCCTCATGACCCTGCATTTATGTCCTATTTAACAAAATTGTCTTTGACATGTTTAGAGGTAGAACAATAAAACAAGTTTGAGTAAAATTCAAACTTGAGGCATTTTTGAACCTAATCAAAACAACTCCAAATAGCATGAAATTTGACATATAGGTTTACGACATGATCTTTGATTTTTGAGGCAAAGATGAATATTATTTGAGTCTAAATAATGTTACTTGCAGAAAATTGAAGAAAGGAAGAAGTGGAGATATGTGGGGGAATGATGGTGATGCCATGACATGATGATGCACTCAACAACAAAACCGACTATGCTCACCACAACAAAACCTAGCAACATACCTAATGCAATATCAGATGACAATGCAACAAGATGATGGCATAGCAATGCAACAATAAAACTTGAAAGTAAAATAATAAATAACCCAAATAGAAGAAAGCCAAATGGAATAGAACAAGACAATGGTTGGATACATTGCCAAATGGGGATTGTTACATATTGGGTGTTACAACTCTCCTCCACTACAAAAGGATCTCGTCTCGAGATCTAGGAATGACAACAGAAGGAAGAGGTGAAACAAAGTTGCTTCTTCGACAAATGAGTAAAACCATGAACCTTGAGAGGTTGAACAACTTGAAAGAAAGAATACAAAGGAGATGAACAAGATTGCAAACAATCCGTTAGAAAAGAGGAGCAAGGAACATTACGATAACCTTTTAGGTTGACAGACATGAAACAAGAGCTGAACGAACCAAAAGAATATGAAACCACACTGGTATAACAAGAATGACAAAATTTGGACAGCACTCCGGTTGAACATGGAAGGAACAAAACATGAACCTGACAAGATGGGATGATAATTGACGAGAGCAAAAACACAATGCCTCCGAAACAAATGAAAGAGTGGAATGAAAAGAACGGATAAGAGAACAACAACTTCTACCACGAATGAACTTGAAGGAGCCTTCCTAGGAAGACGTTTTAACAAAGTTGTTGAGAAAAAATCAACAACATAAGAATAAGCTTGTTCTGGGCTTATGGAAAACATCTCCAAATTTGAGGTTAAATCCTGCCACTAATTGAAACAATTGATTTGATTGAGATCACCAAAAAGATGAAAAACTTCTTCCACCAAATTGATGAAGAGATAACTTGGATCATTGATAAGCACCAGAAATAGCAACACTCCTAATGGAAGGCTTTAGGTGAAATCTATACCAAGATACTCTGACGAAGAACTTATGATGGGTTGAAACAACTCCTGAACAAGGAGAAAATGATGGTTTTAAATTATCTCATTCCTGACAACTTGTGAATCATGAAACACGAAGATAAATTGCCAAGGATGACATAACACCACCTCAAAAGATAAGGTAGAAAGAATTGCAAATCAGAATGCACAATGAAGAATACTTCAGGTCTTCCAACAAAATCTTGACGAACACTTCGAGAATGAATGAAATCTTTGATGAACCACTATGATTAGCCTTCGTGAGAACTTCGGTAATAAAAGAGTGATAAGAATGAAGTGAATGATGAAAAGAATAAGATTTAAGCCTTGCAATGATTTAGATGGAGGTTCTGACGAGATAATTGAGTTAGTTGGGAACTCTGGCCATATGAACAACTTGAATTGAGAATTACTTCGTCATCATGAACAAACACCAGAAGAAGGAATTAAATCACCTCCATGAATCAAGAATGAGAGTTATGTCATGCTTACCCATCATCAACTTCAATTGATGACAAGATGGTTAGGCCCGCTACTTAATCTTCTTGCAAAGTTTGATGAAAGATATAGCGCAACTTGAGAAAATCTTCAACAAACCACCAGTATGATTTTGGAAAGAACGAGTGACATGATATGATAAAAAGGAGGAGGAATGTTGAATGAGCCACCATAAGAATTGAAAACAAACAAAGAAAAGAGAACAAATTGCGAGGGAGTACTGTAAAACAAGCGAAGTTACTTGAGGGAGTTTAGATACAAGAGAACGAAGAGATCACGAGCTGACTAGAGAATACTTTGAACATGATGATCGTCGGATGAGAAAAGACTGAACATGGCAGAAAACAAATTCAGGTTGCAACGTTTGGGCCAGCAAACTAAATGCTACATGAACTTATCATGGCAAACAATAGCATGGCATGCTAGTACTAAATTCCCTTACCAAACCTCCCTCACCGAACATGATCTAGAAAGTCATAGATATGATGATAGCTTCAGTGCAAAATGACAAGTTATATAAACAGTTCCAGACTTGGTGAAAAACTTAGCATGGCGGAAACATATTTGGGTAGACATGTTTGCAAGCTTGTTTCGCTCACTTCAAAGCATTTCGTGACATGCAATAAAAGCTAGCAGCAAGTAGACATGATGATGAGCCAATCCATGTGGAAAACTACCACATAGCATGTTTAAATTTAAATACACGAAAATGACAAAATGGCATATGCTGCATATATGACATGTTTCAAAACTTGCTCAAATGATGAAATGGATGAGTTGGATTTTTCTATCCCAAAAACATATATAATATGTGTGGGTTACTGTAGAAAAATCCCCTCAAATGCACTAAGTGAAAACCTGCCTACAATGGAAATAGATAGAATGGGCACATTCCATAAATGGAATTGTCCATAAATGGGCATGCCTAAAAGGGAAAGATGCCCTATTCCAGAAATGAAATATTCGCTGGATTACTAAATAAATAAATAAATCAAAATAAAAAACCTAAGAAAGGCTGACAGCTGGGCCTGGTCTGTTAGTGAGTATGACAGTGGGCCTTGTGGGTCAGAGAGATAGAGAGAAGTGGGAAAAAGGGGGTGGTTTTATTCAGAACCCGCGGGGGATCGAACCTGGGGCTGCGGGGTGAGAGCGAGCGCTGGCGGCCCGTCGGGCTAAGGAGGGAGTACTAGTTGGAAGGGGGTTTGTTGTCTTTCGTCATAGCCGTAGCGGCTGCTGCCCGCGATGAGCGAGGCACGGAGGAGGTGCTTGCCGGAGAAGGCTACGGTGACCAAAACTAGCGCTGGAGGAGCTCTACGGACTCAGCAGGGAATCCCGCACACGCGCCTAGCGCGCACAACACCGAACGACGACGAGAGCATCACGGCGACGCGGAGATGGAAGCGACGCTATGGCGACCTAGAGGAGCTATTGAGCACGAGGAGGTGGCCTACGCGTCAAGGTGAACACGATAGCAACACGCATGAGAGCTAAGGAGGTCGGAGCACTCGTCGGCGAGGAGGTCCGACGACGATGATGCGGGCGGACTGTGTGGACAGCGCTAGAGCATGCAATCGAGGGGAAAACAGTACGGGGAGGACCAGGAGCTCACCACAAGCACGCACGCACGCTCGAATCGGTGAGAGGCGGTCGGAGACGGTGACGAAGGCGGACGAACAACTATGGCGGCCAGAGTTTAAGACGAGGAAGAAGACGTTGCAGGACGGCATCCTAGGCCCCCATAGTCGACGTAGTGGATGAAGTCAACGTCATGGAAGAAGAGGGACACGGCTTGCGAGGTGGAGGTCGACGGGAGCACGCCGGTGACGAGGCTGTGCGCCCGAATGCGCTCCAGATGGTGGTGGAGCGGTGGATCTAGTGTTTTATGCAGCTCACAGTAGCGGTGAGAGGGAGAGGGGAACCCTAGGGGTCTGGTGGACATAGAGAGGGTTAAAAAGGGGGGCCAGGGCGATGCGTTGGAGCGGCGACGCTCTCGGCCACACCATGTGCATGCACCAGCGAGGGGGGCTGAAGGAGGGAGAATGGTGGGTGTGGGCGCGGGGCCAGTCGCTGACAAGCGGGGGGAGCTAGGCCATGTGGGCTCAAGCTAGCGGGGGCAAGTGGGTTTACGGGTGAGAAAGGGAGGGAGGGACGCGCGCAAGGGGCTGAGCTAGGCGGCGAGCGCGGCGGCCGAGGCCCATGTAGGCTGCTGCTGCTGATGGGCTGCCCTGCTGCTGCCTTGTTTTCTTTTCTTCAGCCAGAAAATAAAGATAGAAAGGCATAGGAAAAAAGGAGATGTGTTTGAGAATTATAAGAATATCCTCGTGACCCTACATTTATGTCCTATTTAACAAAATTGTCTTGGACATGTTTAGAGGTAGAAAAATAAAACAAGTTTGAATTTTATTCAAAGTTGAGGCTTTTTTGAATCTAACCAAAACAACTCCAAATAGCATGAAATTTGACAGAGATGTTTAGGACATGATGTCTAATTTTTGAGGCAAAGGTGAACATTAGTTTAGGATAAATAATGTTGCTTGCAGAAAATTGAAGAAATGGAGAGGTGGAGATATGAGGGGAATGATGATGATGCCATGACATGACGATGCAATCAATAACAAAACCCACTATGCACACCACAACAAAACCTAGCAACATACCTAATGCAATATGAGATTACAATGCAACAATATGATGGCATAACAATTCAATAATAAAACTTGAAAGTAAAACAATAAAGAACCCAACAAGAAGAAACCCAAATGGAATATAACAAGACAAAGGTTGGATACATTGCCAACTGAGAATTGTTACATATGGGGTGTTACACTATGCTAGATCATCGCCATCGGGTACACCACCAGAGGCATTCATATAGAGTCATACTTTGTTCTAGGCATCGAGTTGTAATTTTTCAGTTGTAAGTAAATAGAAGTGTGATGATCATCATTATTCATTATTAGAGCATGTCCCAGTGAGGAAAGTATGATGGAGACTATGATTCCCCCACAAGTCGGGATGAGACTCCGGGCAACAAAGAGAGAAAAAGAAGAAAAAAGTGAGGCCAAACAGATCCCAAAGAAAAAAAAGAACAAAAAAGGGGCATTGCTACTATCCTTTACCACACATGTGCTTCAAAGTAGCGCCATGATTTTCATATAGAGAGTCTCCTATCCTTTTACTTTCATATACTAGTGGGAATGTTTCATTATAGAACTTGGCATGTATATTCCGATGATGGGCCTCCTCAAATGCCCGAGGTCTTCGAGCAAGAAACTTGGATGCGCACCCACTTAGTTTTCAATTTGAGCTTTCATACACTTATAGATCTTAGTGCATCCATTGCATGGCAATCCCTACTCCTCGCATTGATATCAATTGATGGGAATCTCCATAGCCCGTTGTTTAGCCGCTTCGATGTGAGACTATCTTCCTTTTTGTATTCTCCATATTAATGTCTATTACCGCATTCTATTCCACCCATAGTGCTATATCCATGGCTTGCGCTCATGTATTGCGTGAGAGTTGAAAATGTTGAAGCGCCTTAAAAGTATGAACCAATTGCTTGGCTGACACCAGGGTGGTGCATGATTTATACTTTGTGTTAAGAAGACAGAGCATGACAAGACTATATGATTTTGTCGGGATAGCGCTCTTTAGCCTTGATATTTTGAAAGACATGGTTGTTTGTTGGGATGCCTGAGTACTAATGTCTTTATGTCAGATTATAGACTATTGCATTGAATCACTCATGCCTTAATATTCATACCATGATTAGATTATATGATCAAGATTAGGCTAGGTAGCATTCCACATCAAAAATCATCTTTTTATCATTTACCTACTAGAGGAAGAGAAGGAATTAAGCCTGGGGATGCTGATACGTCTCCGTTGTATCTATAATTTTTCTATTGTTCCATGCCAATATTATATGACTTTTATACACTTTTGGGAACATTTTATATTATTTTCTAGGACTAACGTGTTGATTCAGTGCTCAGTGCTAGTTCCTATGTTGCATGTTTATGTTTAGTAGAATATCCATATCAAACGAAGTCCAAATGCAATAAAAATTACGGAGAAATATTTTGGAATATATGTGATTTTTGGGCAGTGGAATCAATGCAAACGGAGGCCCAAAGCCTCCACAAGATTCCAGGGCGCGACCTCCACCCTAGCACGTGTTGGTGCCTTGTGGGCACCCAGTAAGTTGGTTGGGGCTCTTCTTCGGGCGCAAGGAAGCTTACATCCGAAAAAATCTGTTAACATTTCAGCGCAATGGGAGTTATGGATCTCCAGATATTTAAGAAATGATGAAAGTCTAGATCCGGGGGTCGCAAAAAAGAAGAGAAATAGAGAGATCCGATCTAGGAGGGGCTCTCGCCCCTCCGCCGCCATGGAGGCCATTGACTAGAGGGGATGCCCTCCGCCCATCTAGGGAGGAGGCCAAGGAATAAGAAGAAGGAGGAGGGGGGCTCTCTCCCCCTCTCTCCTAGTGGCACCGGAGTGTCGCTGAGGCAAGGATCGTGATTACATCAACAATCTCGCTACCATGAACACCAACTTTCTCCCCCTCTATGCAGCAGTGTAACCTCTCTATTCCCACCGCAATTCTCTACTTAAACATGGTTCTCAACACTATATAATAGTATCCAATGATATGTGGTCATCCTATGATGTTTGAGTAGATCTATTTTGTCCTATGAGTTAATCGACGATCGTGGTTGGTATGAGTTGTATATTTTATTTTGGTGCTGCCCTATGGTGCCCTCCGTGTCGCGCAAACGTGAGGGATCCCCGTTGTAGGGTGTTGCAATACGTTCATGATTCACTTATGGTGGGTGGCTAGAGTGACAAAAACTTACGCCCGGGTATGGGGGTTGTTGTGTATGGGAGTAAAGAGGTCTTGATACTTAGTCTATGGTTGGGTTTTACCTTAATGATCGTTAGTAGTTGTGGATGCTTGCTAGAATTCCAATCATAATTGCATATGATCCAAGTGCGGAAAGTATGTTAGCTCATTTCTTTGCCTCATATAAAATTGCAATAATCATTACTGAACCATCATCTCATGTTGCATCTGAAATTAAACTGACAAGTGGATGTTTACCTGCCACCAAATCTGATATTAATGATCTAGATTTCAGCAAATATGTTTGCTATGCTTTTGTGTGAAAAGAGGCATTATTTTCATTCGAGGACGTGCCTTCCTCTTTGCCTCCTGCTATCACTAACATTTTGAAGGAGTTCGCTGATGTCTTTCCACAAGACGTGCCACAGTGGTTACCACATATTCGAGGGACTGGGCATCAGATTGACTTAATTCCCGGTGCATCGCTACCCAACCGTGCACCATACCGTACCAATCCAGAGGAGACGAAGGAGATTATGTGTCAAGTACAGGAGCTACTCGATAAAGTTTGTATACGTGAATCGCTTAGTCCTTGTGCCGTTCCTATTATTATAGTGACGAAAAAGGATGGTACATCGCGTATGTGTGTTGATTGTAGAGGCATTAATAATATTACTATTCGTTATCGTCATCTTATTCCTAGGCTAGATGATATGGTTGATGAATTAAGTGGCTCTACTATTTTCTCCAAAGTTGATTTGCATAGTGGATACCATCAAATTCGTATGAAATTGGGAGATGAATGGAAAACAACATTTAAAACTAAGTTTGGATTGTATGAGTGGTTAGTCATGCCTTTTGGGCTAACTAATGCACCTATACTTTCATGCGATTAATGAATGAAGTTTTACGTGCTTTCATTGGACGATTTGTGGTAGTCTAATATACTGATTTATAGTAGATATTTGGAGGAACATTTGGAACATTTACGTGCAGTTTTTATTGCTCTACGTGATGCACGTTTGTTTGATATCCTTGGGAAGTGCACTTTTTGCACCGATGAAGTATCTTTTCTTGGCTATGTTGTTACTCGACAGGGAATTGAGGTTGATAAAGCCAAGATTGATGCTATTGAGAGTTGGCCGCAGCCCAAAACAGTGACACACGTGAGGAGTTTCTTTGGCCTTGCTAGTTTCTATAGGTGTTTTATGAGAGATTTCAGCTCCATTGCTGCACCTCTCAATGAGCTTACAAAGAAGGATGTGCCTTTTGGTTGGGGTACTGCACAGGAAGAAGCCTTCATGGTATTAAAAGATAAGTTGACACATCCTCCATTACTCCAACTTCCTAATTTTAATAAGACTTTTGAGATTGAATTTGATGCTAGTGGAATTGTATTAGGAGGTTATTATTACAAGATGGTAAACATGTTGCATACTTTTTTAATAAACTGAGCGGGCCTAGTCTGAACTATTCTACTTATGACAAGGAATTATATGCTGTTGTTCAGACTTTGGAAACATGGCAACATTATTTATGGCCCAAAGAATTTCTTATACATTCTAATCATGAATCTTTGA
Organism: Secale cereale; assembly: GCA_902687465.1. NCBI lineage: Eukaryota > Viridiplantae > Streptophyta > Magnoliopsida > Poales > Poaceae > Secale > Secale cereale. The sequence continues at coordinate 365,736,231 of LR738710.1, forward strand.
AGAATATTAAAAGTCAAGCTAAATTGAACAGTAGACATGCTAAATGGGTTGAATTCATTGAGAATTTCCCTTCTATCATTAAACACAAGAAGGGTAAAGAAAATGTTATTGTTGATGCATTGTCTCATTGTTATACTATGCGTTCACAACTTGACTTTAAAATTTAACATATCTATGGAGTTCCATGGGAGGATATATCTATGGACTTTGTTTTGGGTTTACCTCGAACAAAGAAGGGAAGGGATATCATATTTGTTGTCGTGGATAGGGTCTCGAAAATGGCACACTTTATGCCATGTCATAAAAGCGATGATGTTGCTAATGATGCTGATTTGTTCTTTCGTGAAATTATTTGCTTTCATGGTGTGCCAAATACTATTGTTTCAGATCATGATACTAAATTTCTTATCCACTTTTTGAGATGTTTATGGGCTAAGTTGGGGAGTAAACTGCTTTTTAGTACTACTTGTCACCCCCAAACTGATGGACAAACATAAGTAGTCAATAGAACTTTGTCTACTATGGTTAGGGCTGTTTTGAAGAATAACAAGAAAATGTGCGAAGCATGCTTGCCTCATATTAAATTTGCTTATAACCGTTCGCTGCATTCTACTAATAAGATGTGCCCTTTTGAAATTGTTTATGGTTTCCTACCTCGCGCACCTATTGATTTGTTGCCTCTTCCATCTACGGAGAAGGTTAATTTTGATGCTAAAAATGTGTTGAATTCATCTTAAAAATCTATGAGTGAACTAAGGAAAACATTGAGCGTATGAATGCTAAATATAAACTTGCTAGAGATAAAGGAAGAAAACATGTTGTCTTTGCACCTGGAGATCTTGCTTGGTTACATTTGTGTAAGGGATAGGTTTCCAGATTTGCGCAAGTCAAAGATAATGCCACGTGCCGATGGTCATTTTAAGGTGTTAGAGAAAATAAATGATAATGCGTATAAACTTGAGCTGCCTGCAGATTTTGGGGTTAGTCCCACTTTTAACATTGCAGATTTGAAGCCTTATTTGGGTGAGGATGATGAGCTTCCGTCGAGGACAACTTCATTTCAAGAAGGGGAGGATGATGAGGACATCAATACCATTGTTACACCCACTGCCCCTGCTATTATACACACTGGACCAATTACTAGAGCTCGCGCACGCCAATTGAATTACCAGGTACTTTCCTTTCTTGGTAACGATTCTAATGTTCATGAGAATATGATGCTGCCTAAATTGGATACATTTGTGTTGATTACTAATGAAGGGCCTAACATGGACAAGAGATATGTGCATTGGAGTAGGATCAAGCATGGAGATGAAGGCACGCACGAAGGGATCTAGAACAGTGTTTCTAGAGCGTATTTGAGCACTTTGAAGCCTCCGTAGTGACCTACAAGGACATTTAAGAAATATACAATATGCCCCTTCATAAATTTCGTCCATAGCTTATTTTAGGTGCTACGTCAGCTTATTTTAGGGCCAGGACCATGTAATTTCGAAATACTAAAGTGTAGGCTGTTTTTAGAGTCTGTATGTGTGGGGAAAATATAGTTAGGGTTAGTTTCGGACCCCTCTTCCAAGGGGCCATGAAATTTCCCCTCTCTTCCTCCATATATACAGCCCTTAGGGCATCGTTTAGACTTTGGGTTTTGTTTAGATTAAAGTTCACCATAGCTGCAACTTCGCGTACTTCGTTTGTGTTCAACGACCAGACAAAGGAGTCACAGAACCCCACCTTGATCAATAAAGCTTTCATCTTATATTCGCAATATCCGGATGCAATCTCAGTTTCTTGCTTGTTCTTCGTTTGCTTGTAGGAAATAGACCCTTGTGATCAGGTTGATTGTGCTCCGGCGTGGTCGATAACCTCTCGGAGTTGGTTTAGCGATTGCTAAGGCGCGACATCATCGCACGTTCGTAGTCGGATCGTCAAAGTCTACTCCTCCAAAAAACGATAATTACCATCTCATCGAAAGACGGGGCACCTTTGCCTCTATCAGCACGTCTGCAAGAAGGCCCAGCAATCCATACCCCAGCAGGCGCGAGCCAGTCTATCACCGCTCCACCGCATCACAATGCTAGTCACTTATCAATACGATGTCGAGCCCTCAGGGGCTAAGTGGCTCTAGCTAAGCACGTGGCAGCTTGCTAGAAAACAAATTACGTCCATTTGACACCCATCGAGAGGCGTGTCTAGATAGCAAGCAATAGTTGGCTAAAGCGGTGGTAAAAGCTTGCCGAGAATGCATCCCCACACGCCACCTAGGATAGCATTTATGGCATTTTGACCTAAGTGCCAGAGTTAGGTATGATAACACTGTTGGCTATCTAATCACTAGATAATGTCTGTTTTGCACTGCGGTAACCCCTTGAGCTATAAAAGGAGGCCTAAGGGAACCTAGCTAAAGATTCGAACTTTTGAACACTTGTACCCACATAGTAGCTCTCCCCGAGGCCACCTTGTCGGGCTTGTGCGCCGTGTGTGTTTCGTGTTCTTCCATGCAATCCACCAAAGCAGGAGTAGGGTTTTACGCTTCTCAGCGGCCCGAACTTAGGTAAGAACACCAGTGTCCCATTGTTGTGCTACCTCACTACCTCCGCTCTTTGTGCAAAGTGACCTCCCCCTGCCGAACCACAAGGGACCCGTGGCCCCATCGGTGATCATGTGCATTTCACCACGACAACGCAACTATAATCTGAAACATGTTTGATGTCTCTGCCATCACAAACATTTTGTATCATTTTTGACGATTTTCTTACACCACAATGGTGATTAATGAATCACACAGTGTTTGGTCGAAGGGTCTCTGATTGTACAGTCATGTTTGGATGATGTTGCATGTTGGAGATATGCCCTAGAGGCAATAATAAAAGCATTATTATTATATCTCCTTGTTCATGATAATTGTCTGTTATTCATGCTTGAATTGTATTGTACGGAAACAGCGATACATGTGTGAATACACAGACCACAATGAGTCCCTGGTAGGCCTCTAGTAGCCAGCTCGTTGATCAACAGATGGTCACGGTTTCCTGACCATGGACATAGGATGTCAGTGATAACGGGATCACATCATTAGGAGAATGATGTGATGGACAAGACCCAAACTTGAGCATAACACGAGATCGTATAGTTCGTAATGCATAAGCTTTTCGGTGTCAAGTATTTATTCCTTAGACCATGAGGTTGTACAACTCCCGGATACCGTAGGAGTGCTTTGGGTGTGCCAACCGTCACAACGTAACTGGGTGGCTATAAAGGTACGCATCGGGTATCTCTGAAAGTGTCTGTTGAGTTGGTACGAACCGAGACTGGGATGTTGTCACTCCGTATGACGGAGAGGTACCTCTGGGCCCACTCGGTAAGACATCATCATAATGAGCTCAATGTGACTAAGTAGTTAGTCACGGGATGATGGATTACGGATCGAGTAAAGAGACTTGCCATAACGAGATTGAACAAGGTATCGGGGATACCGACGATCGAATCTCGGGCAAGTACCGTACCGATGGACAAAGGGAATAACATACGGGATTGAGTGAATCCTTGACACAGTGGTTCATCCGATGAAGATCATCGAGGAACACGTGGGAACCAACATGGGTATCCAGATCCCGCTGTTGGTTATTGACCGGAGAATGGTATCGGTCATGTCTACGTGTCTCCCGAACCCGTAGGGTCTACACACTTAAGGATCGGTAACGCTAGGGTCGTAGAGATTAACGCACGTGGAAACCCGAAAGTTGTTCGGAGTCCCGGATGAGATCCCGGACGTCACGAGGAGTTCCGGAATAGTCCGGAGGTAAAGATTGATATATGGGAAGTCCAGTTTCGGCCAACGGGTGATCTCCGGGGGTCACCGGGAGCGTCCCGGGACCACCAGAGGGGCCCCGGGGGTCCACCGGGTGGGGCCACCCATCCCGGTGGGGCCCCTAGGCCGCGAGGGGATGTGTCCAGCCCTCAGGGCTGGCGCACCACCAAGGGAGGCCCACCTCCCCTGCGCCTAGTGATAAACCCTAAGGGGAGGGGGGGCCACCACTTGCCTTGGGGGAGGGGGACTCCTCCCTGGCCGCCGCCCCCCTTGCAGATTGGATCTGCAAGGGGCTGGCGCCCCCCTGGCCCCCTATATATATGTGGGGGGGGAGAGGGCAGCCGTACCTCAGCCCTGGCGCCTCTCCCCCTCCCGTCACACCTCCCAACTCCTTTGCAGGGTAGCCCGGCGAAGCCCTGCTGCGATATCCACTGCATCCGTCATCACGCCGTCGTGCTGCCGGATCTCTGACGACTTCTCCTCCCCCCTTGCTGGATCAAGAAGGAGGTGACGTTGCTGCACCGTACGTGTGTTGAACGCAGAGGTGCCGTCCGTTCGGCGCTAGATCATCGGTGACGAAGAACGTGAAGAGTACGACTACTTCATCCTTGCTTCGTTGAAAGCTTCCGCACGCAATCTTCATAACGGTATGTAGATGCACTCTTAGTTGCTCGTTGCTAGATGTCTCCATACTTGGATCTTGGTGAAGACGTAGAAATTTTTTGATTTATGCTACGTTCCCCAACAGTGGTATCAGAGCCTAGGTTTTATGCGTAGCATCTTGGCACGAGTAGAACACAAAGCAGTTGTGGGCGTATGATCTTGTTCAACTTTCTTACCGTTACTAGTCAATCTTGATTCGGCGGTATTGTGGGATGAAGCGGCCCGGACCGACCTTACACGTACGCTTACGTGAGACTGGTTCCACCGACAGACATGCACTAGATGCATAAGGTGGCTGGCGGGTGTCTGTCTCTCCTACTTTAGTCGGATCGGATTCGATGAAAAGGGTCCTTATGAAGGGTAAATAGAAGTTGACAAATCACGTTGTGGTTTTGGCGTAGGTAAGAAACGTTCTTGCTAGAAATCCTATAGAAGCCACGTAAAACTTGCAACAACAATTAGAGGACGTCTAACTTGTTTTTGCAGCATGTGTTTTGAGACGTGGTATGGCCAAGAACGAAGATGTGATGAATGATATATGTGATGTATGAGATTCATCATGTTTTTGTAATAGGGAATCACGACTTGCATGTCGATGAACTTGACAACAGGCAGGAGCCATAGGAGTTGTCTTAATTATTGTATGACCTGCGTGTCACTGAATAATGCCATGTAATTACTTTACTTCATTGCTAAACGTTAGCTATAGTAGTAGAAGTAATAGTTGGCGTGACGACTTCTTCAAGACACGATGATGGAGATCATGATGATGAAGATCATGGTGTCGAGCCGGTGACAAGGTTATCATGGTGCCCCGAAGATGGAGATCCAAGGAGCAAGATGATATTGGCCATATCATGTCACTATAATTGATTGCATGTGATGTTTATCATGTTTTTGCATCTTGTTTACTTAGAACGACGGTAGTAAATAAGATGATCTCTCACTAAAATTTCAAGTAATGTGTTTCCCCTAACTGTGCACCGTTGCTAAAGCTCGTTGTTCCGAAGCACCACGTGATGATCGGGTGTGATAGGTTCTAACGTTCACATACAACGGGTGTAAGACAGATTTACACACGCGATACACTTAGGGTTCACTTGACGAGCCTAGCATGTACAGACATGGCCTCGGAACAAGGAAGACCGAAAGGTCGAACACGAGTCGTATAGAAGATACGATCAACATGAAGATGTTCACCGTTTTTGACTAGTCCGTCTCACGTGATGATCGGACACGGACTACTCGATTCGGATCGTGTATCACTTAGATGACTAGAGAGATGTCATTCTGAGTGGGAGTTCATTAAAATTTGATTAAGATGAACTTAATTATCATGAACTTAGTCTAAATTCTTTACAATATCTCTTGTAGATCAAATGGCCCACGCTCCAGTTTCCCTCAACTTCAACGCGTTCCTAGAGAAAACCAAGCTGAAAGACGATGGTAGCAACTATACGGATTGGGTCCGTAACCTGAGGATTATCCTCATAGCTGCCAAGAGAACTTATGTCCTAGAAGCACCGCTAGGTGATGCACCTGCTCCCGATGCTGACCAAGACGTTTTGAACATCTGGCAGTCGCGTAGTGATGATTACTCCCTGGTTCAATGCGGCATGCTTTACAGTTTAGAATCAGGGCTCCAAAAGCGTTTTGAGCACCATGGAGCATACGAGATGTTCGAAGAGCTGAAAATGGTTTTCCAAGCTCATGCCCGAGTCGAGAGATATGATGTATCCGACGCATTCTACAGCTGTAAGATGGAGGAAAACAGTTCTGTCAGTGAGCACATCCTCAAGATTTCAGGATTGCACAACCGCTTGTCTCAGCTGGGAATGAATCTCCCAGATGAAGCGGTCGTTGACAGAATCCTCCAGTCGCTCCCACCAAGCTTCAAGAGCTTCGTGCTGAACTTCAATATGCAGGGGATGGAGAAGTCCATTCCCGAGGTGTATTCGATGCTGAAATCAGCGGAGGTAGACATCAAGAAAGAACATCAAGTGTTGATGGTCAATAAAACCACTAAGTTCAAGAAAGGCAAGGGTAAAAAGAACTTCAAGAAGGACGGCAAGCAAGTTGCCGCGCCTGGCAAGCCTGTTGCCGGGAAGAAGCCAAAGTATGGACCCAAGCCAGAAACTGAGTGCTTTTATTGCAAGGGAACGGGTCACTGGAAGCGGAACTGCCACAAATACTTAGCAGACAAGAAGGCCGGCAACGTCAAAGGTATATATGATATACATGTTATTGATGTGTACCTTACCAGCACTCGTAGTAGCTCCTGGGTATTCGATACCGGTGCAGTTGCTCACATTTGTAACTCAAAGCAGGAGCTGCGGAATAAACGGAGACTGGCGAAGGATGAGGTGACGATGCGCGTCGGGAATGGTTCCAAGGTCGATGTGATCGCCGTCGGCACGCTGCCTCTACATCTACCCTCGGGATTAGTTTTAAACCTCAATAATTGTTATTTAGTACCAGCTTTGAGCATGAACATTGTTTCTGGATCTCGTCTTATGCGAGATGGATATTCTTTCAAATCGGAGAATAATGGTTGTTCTATTTATTTGAGAGATATGTTTTATGGTCATGCCCCGCTGGTCAATGGTTTATTTTTGATGAATCTCGAGCGTAGTGATACACATATTCATAGTGTAGATGCCAAAAGATGTAAAGTTGATAATGATAGTCCCACATACTTGTGGCATTGCCGCCTTGGTCATATTGGTGTCAAACGTATGAAGAAGCTCCATTCAGATGGACTTCTAGAGTCTCTTGATTATGAATCATTTGACACGTGCGAACCATGCCTTTTGGGCAAGATGACCAAGACTCCGTTCTCCGGAACAATGGAGCGAGCAACCAACTTGCTGGAAATCATACATACCGATGTGTGCGGTCCAATGAGTGTTGAGGCTCGCGGAGGCTACCGTTATGTTCTCACCCTCATGGATGACTTGAGTAGATACGGGTATATCTATTTGATGAAACACAAGTCTGAGACCTTTGAAAAGTTCAAGGAATTTCAGAATGAGGTTGAGAATCAACGTGACAGAAAAATAAAGTTCTTGCGATCGGATCGTGGGGGTGAATATTTGAGTCATGAATTTGGCACACACCTTAGAATCTGTGGAATTGTTTCACAATTGACACCGCCCGGAACACCTCAACGTAACGGTGTGTCCGAACGTCGAAATCGTACTCTGTTGGACATGGTGCGATCTATGATGTCCCTCACCGATTTACCGCTATCTTTTTGGGGTTATGCTTTAGAGACTACCGCATTCACTTTAAATAGGGCTCCGTCAAAATCCGTTGAGACGACTCCATATGAACTTTGGTTTGGCAAGAAACCGAAGCTGTCGTTTCTGAAAGTTTGGGGTTGGGATGCTTATGTCAAGAAACTTCAACCTGAAAAGCTCGAACCCAAATCGGAGAAATGCGTCTTCATAGGATACCCAAAGGAAACTATTGGGTACACCTTCTACCACAGATCCGAAGGCAAAGTCTTTGTTGCCAAGAATGGATGCTTTCTGGAGAAAGAGTTTCTCTCGAAAGAAGTGAGTGGGAGGAAAGTAGAACTTGATGATGTGATAGTCACCACTCCTGTACCGGAAAGTAGCGCAACACAGGAAACTGTTCCTGAGGTGCCTGCACCGACAAGGGAGGAAGATAATGATAATGATCATGAAGATACAGATCAAGTTACTACTGAACTTCGAAGGTCCACAAGGGTACGTTCCGCACCAGAGTGGTACGGCAACCCTGTACTGGAAATCATGTTGTTAGACAACGGTGAACCTTCGAACTATGAAGAAGCGATGGCGGGCCCAAATTCCAATAAATGGTTTGGAGCCATGAAATCCGAGATAGAATCCATGTATGAAAACAAAGTATGGACTTTGGTGGACTTGCCTAATGATAGGCACGCCATAGAAAATAAATGGATATTTAAGAAGAAGACAGACGCGGATGGTAATGTGACCATCTATAAAGCTTGGCTTGTCGCTAAGGGTTATCGACAAGTTCAAGGGATTGACTACGACGAGACTTTCTCTCCCGTAGCGATGCTGAAGTCAGTCAGAATCATGTTAGCTATTGTCGCATTCTATGATTATGAGATATGGCAAATGGACGTCAAAACAGCATTCCTTAATGGCTTCCTCAAGGAAGAGTTGTATATGATGCAACCGGAAGGTTTTGTCGATCCAGAGAACGCTAACAAGGTATGCAAGCTCCAGCGCTCGATTTACGGGCTGGTGCAAGCATCTCGGAGTTGGAATATTCGCTTTGATGAGGTGATCAAAGCGTTTGGCTTTATACAGACTTATGGAGAAGCCTGTATTTACAAGAAAGTGAGTGGGAGCTCTGTAGCATTTCTCATACTATATGTGGATGACATATTGCTGATGGGAAATGATATAGAATTCTTGGAAAATGTAAAGGCCTATTTGAATAAAAGTTTTTCAATGAAGGACCTTGGAGAAGCTGCTTACATATTAGGCATCAAAATCTATAGAGATAGATCAAGACGCCTCATTGGTCTTTCACAAAGTACATACCTTGACAAAATATTGAAGAAGTTCAATATGGATCAATCTAAGAAAGGATTCTTGCCTGTTTTGCAAGGTATGAGATTGAGTAAGACTCAGTCGCCGACCACGGCAGAAGATAGAGAAAAGATGAGTGTCATTCCCTATGCCTCGGCAATAGGTTCTATCATGTATGCCATGCTGTGTACCAGACCTGATGTGAACCTTGCCATAAGTTTGGTAGGGAGGTACCAAAGTGATCCCGGTACGGAACACTGGACAGCGGTCAAGAACATCCTGAAGTACCTGAAAAGGACTAAGGATATGTTTCTCGTTTATGGAGGTGACGAAGAGCTCGTCGTAAAGGGTTACGTCGATGCTAGCTTCGACACAGATCTGGATGACTCTAAGTCGCAAACCGGATACGTGTATATTTTGAATGGAGGGGCAGTCAGCTGGTGCAGTTGCAAGCAAAGCGTGGTGGCAGCATCTACATGTGAAGCGGAGTACATAGCTGCTCCTGAAGCAGCGCAGGAAGGAGTCTGGATGAAGGAGTTCATCACCGACCTAGGAGTCATTCCAAGCGCGTCAAGCCCGATGACTCTCTTCTGTGACAACACTGGTGCTATTGCTATTACCAAAGAGCCCAGGTTTCACAAGAAGACCAAGCACATCAAGCGCCGTTTCAACTCCATCCGGAATTATGTTCAGGATGGAGACATAGATATTTGTAAAGTGCATACGGATCTGAATATCGCAGACCCGTTGACTAAACCTCTTTCACGAGCAAAACATGATCAACACCAGAACTCTATGGGTGTTCGATTCATCACAATGTAACTAGATTATTGACTCTAGTGCAAGTGGGAGACTGTTGGACATATGCCCTAGAGGCAATAATAAAAGCATTATTATTATATCTCCTTGTTCATGATAATTGTCTGTTATTCATGCTTGAATTGTATTGTACGGAAACAGCGATACATGTGTGAATACACAGACCACAATGAGTCCCTGGTAGGCCTCTAGTAGCCAGCTCGTTGATCAACAGATGGTCACGGTTTCCTGACCATGGACATAGGATGTCAGTGATAACGGGATCACATCATTAGGAGAATGATGTGATGGACAAGACCCAAACTTGAGCATAACACGAGATCGTATAGTTCGTAATGCATAACCTTTTCGGTGTCAAGTATTTATTCCTTAGACCATGAGGTTGTACAACTCCCGGATACCGTAGGAGTGCTTTGGGTGTGCCAACCGTCACAACGTAACTGGGTGGCTATAAAGGTACGCATCGGGTATCTCCGAAAGTGTCTGTTGAGTTGGTACGAACCGAGACTGGGATGTTGTCACTCCGTATGACGGAGAGGTACCTCTGGGCCCACTCGGTAAGACATCATCATAATGAGCTCAATGTGACTAAGTAGTTAGTCACGGGATGATGGATTACGGATCGAGTAAAGAGACTTGCCATAACGAGATTGAACAAGGTATCGGGGATACCGACGATCGAATCTCGGGCAAGTACCGTACCGATGGACAAAGGGAATAACATACGGGATTGAGTGAATCCTTGACACAGTGGTTCATCCGATGAAGATCATCGAGGAACACGTGGGAACCAACATGGGTATCCAGATCTCGCTGTTGGTTATTGACCGGAGAATGGTCTCGGTCATGTCTACGTGTCTCCCGAACCCGTAGGGTCTACACACTTAAGGATCGGTAACGCTAGGGTCGTAGAGATTAATGCACGTGGAAACCCGAAAGTTGTTCGGAGTCCCGGATGAGATCCCGGACGTCACGAGGAGTTCCGGAATAGTCCGGAGGTAAAGATTGATATATGGGAAGTCCAGTTTCGGCCAACGGGTGATCTCCGGGGGTCACCGGGAGCGTCCCGGGACCACCGGAGGGGCCCCGGGGGTCCACCGGGTGGGGCCACCCATCCCGGTGGGGCCCCTAGGCCGCGAGGGGATGTGTCCAGCCCTCAGGGCTGGCGCACCACCAAGGGAGGCCCACCTCCCCTGCGCCTAGGGATAAACCCTAAGGGGAGGGGGGCCACCACTTGCCTTGGGGGAGGGGGACTCCTCCCTGGCCGCCGCCCCCCCTTGCAGATTGGATCTGCAAGGGGCTGGCGCCCCCCTCGCCCCCTATATATATGTGGGGGGGGAGAGGGCAGCCGTACCTCAGCCCTGGCGCCTCTTCCCCTCCCGTCACACCTTCCAACTCCTTTGCAGGGCAGCCCGGCGAAGCCCTGCTGCGATATCCACTGCATCCGTCATCACGCCGTCGTGCTGCCGGATCTCTGACGACTTCTCCTCCCCCCTTGCTGGATCAAGAAGGAGGTGACGTTGCTGCACCGTACGTGTGTTGAACGGGGAGGTGCCGTCCGTTCCGCGCTAGATCATCGGTGACGAAGAACGTGAAGAGTACGACTACTTCATCCTTGCTTCGTTGAAAGCTTCCGCACGCAATCTTCATAACGGTATGTAGATGCACTCTTAGTTGCTCGTTGCTAGATGTCTCCATACTTGGATCTTGGTGAAGACGTAGAAATTTTTTGATTTATGCTACGTTCCCCAACATTGCAATGGTGATTGTTGAAACTGGTATTGACGAAATTGAACTGCACAATTCATACTTGCACATATAGAACACTGCAATGTGAATAACTGAAATAAACAAGGCATACTACTAACAACCAAAGATAGCAATTAAAACTGGACATATGCTAACTACAAACAACTGAACAACCAAGTCGTTAAAACAGGCATATGTTCGCGACAACAGGCTTACCAACAATCAAATATAGTCATTCATATTGGTATTGTCGAAACTGGTATTGATGAAATTGAGATGCACAGTTCATACTTGCACATATAGAACATCACTTTGTGAATAACTGAATGTAGCGACTCGGCCTCAAACGATCAAGCCTCTGTGTATCCGTGCCATCCCTAGATCAGCATGTTGGCACACACAGTATGTCAATGTATATATCAAAGTGCAATCACATGCATATAAAACTAATATATACCTCATAAGTCTCAGCGGAAACAATCAAACGGTTGTGTAGTTCCATCAACGCCATCAGCATGTTTAGTGTAGATCGTAACCCTATAACGTAATCGATTAATCATCATATAAATCCTGCAACATGATACATTGCAGCCATGTAGGTCAGTACATTGAATGTATCGATAGGATCATAGTAAGAAAACATATGATAAAACTATTATATATGCAATATGGCTTTGTGGCTCTGTGTCTGGGTTTTGTTTACATAAAAGCTGCTTTTATTTTCCATACACAAAATAAATATCAGGAGTCTTCACTAAGAATTATCTACTATGACATGGTTCCGCCAACCGATGTCTCCTAGCCCAAAACAATTGTAAGTTTCCCACAATTAAATTTTCAATACAGTGTTGGGAGTTCCGAGATAGATCCAAGTCCAAAGGCTCAAACTGTCTGTAACCGGAGACACCGCTAATCGATTAGATTTTAACTCTGTAGAGTGTTGTGCACTTTACCTACAAGATTCGATCCCTCTTTTATGTTCTCGTACTTTCAGGTGTTTGAGAACAAGATGACCAAAACATGGTCGTTCAAAGAGTTCCTTTGACCACTCTCTAGTGCTCATCCAATCTTACTGTAGTTCCCCATCTGCTGGCACTCTACCAGCCAGAGTCACAACTAAGATCAACCAAGCCATAGCCAATAATGACTTGTGGTTGCACATGTAAGGATCCGGGCCTGAAGTATTTTTTCCGTCTCTTTGAGTCTGGGTGGAGCTTTTCACGTGATTGACATGTACTTCTCTAGAAACACCTAGGCTAACCACTTGGTAGTACAGGACGCCATTCATCCTTTCCAACCAGCAGGGTGTATTGAAATCTTGTCTCGAGTCTTAAAGTCATGCGGTCTTGAAGATGAAGTCCTTGTAGATGCCACCAGGTTAGTTGTCATCATTGACATAGAGTGTTCCTTCTCACACCACTCCTGATTACTCATACCAAACCCCGTCTACCATAGCGTGGCATTAAAACTAAATAATGTCCCGAACTTGATAACAGGATGTGGGTTCCTACCTCATGCATACTACTCAACTACAACATTCAATATCACTACTGGAGGAATTATTGACATGGTGGTGCTAAATGCAATAATGTCGGAATCGGTGCTCCGGGGACCCAAGAAAGGTTCGAACGCTAGTGCGTGTGTGGGGAACCTGGCCAAGCCCTGCCTAGCTCCACTCTATCTCACGGTGATGCTCCGACGTGCTAGAGCCAAGGGGAAGATGAACTACACAAATGATTGTTTACCCAGGTTCGGGCCACCTTGCGATGTGAAACCCTACTCCTGCTTTGTGGATGGCTTGCTTCGCGGTAGAGGATGAACACACCAATACAAGGAGAGTCGATCCAGCCCCTTCTACGGTTGCACTCTATCTCTACATACGCTGCCTTGGTCCTCTTACCCCGAAAACACAAGGCGGGAAGGGTTGCCACAACGGCCAAATTCGAAGGGGGACATGAGTACTGCTTATCCTGACTAAAGGTGGTCTTCACCTGCCAAAGCTCTCTGCCATTATGTCCTGGTGGGCTCTGTGACAACCACCGTCCTCACGAGCCTGTCGTCATAGCCTTCTTGCACCAAAGAGGCAACATTTGGGGATTACCTCGGGGACTGGTGCGCTGTTGTGGCACCTCGGCTCAGAGAGACCGGAATGCCTCGTATTCCAGCCAAAAGATCGAGGAGAAGTCTCTGGAATACGGCACTGCTTGGCATAGAACAAATCAGCTCTTATTACAATTGATTGGGATACAAAAGTCTGATGTTAAAAAAGATCACATAAGCACGGCGACACTACGCCTGCGATACTGCACTTGCTCTATGCTAGCTGTGGAACAATTCATAGCGGCGGCATACTTCTAGCAGCGGCACAACGGCGAAGGTGGTGAACTCCACTCTGCAGGGACTCTGGTTGGGACATGATCTAGCTCGCATGAACGAGAACCACGACAAGCCATTCATCAATCACGGCATCACCTGCAAATCTGGCATGACATGCCAGGTCAGTACATTGAATGTACTTGCAAGCTCACAACAACCAAAAGCATCAATGCAAAACAACAACGTTGCATTTAATATGTTAATTAAATTAACAACTATCATGATTCGAAAGCAACTTCTAAGCATGATATGAAACTATTACAATGCTGATAAACCAACATCTCAAATCCCAATAACTATCTCACTCTTAGCTATCCGGCCAAGTTATATACCATCTCGATCACCTCGTGATCCACCTGATTACCTCATGATCAAAACATCCACATGATCACCTCGTGACCACAACATCCACATGATCACCTCGTGACCACAACATCCACATGATCACCTCGTGACCACATCACAAACCGAATGATCATCCTCGAGATCATCTCAATATCATCATCGGCATCCTGCCAAACTGTTACTACTCACAGTATCCACATATAAATCACCTATAAGTCATTTCGTCATGTGAGTGTTGATCGAACGGTGTGACCAAATACAGACTTGTGCCCATGACCGAGGACACGGCTATCGATAAATTAAACACACACTCTGCAGAGGTTAGTACACTGTACCCACATCATGGATCCATGGCCTTGCACTCCCATTCAGGTGGACAACAACATTCCGACAAAACTATCCTATTGTCATCACACTCTCCCGGCCACTCCGACCAACTCCCCTTTTGGGCTAAGTCACGGGTGGCCCCGATGTCAACCCGTGACATCCACGACCACCATCATGGCAAAACTATAAACGGTCCCAAACGGGGATGATGGCATACCAATCACAACAATGGAAACACAAGGCTTATGTCTGCCTACCTGATTAGGGTAGCGCACCCCGTAACCTTCCCTCGTTGGAGGCACCGGCGAGTTGCATAATAATAGACCGCATTAGGGCCTTCCCATAAAGGCAAATGTGGTTGCACTAGAAAAGCCCGATACGGTGGCAGCTGACCGACTAAATGACACAATTTATCCCCAAGATAGATCTGATATAACTGATACGCCGATATCATATATCCATATGCCAACCAAGTCATAGCAATATCTGACAAATAATCCTAACCATAACCTAGTCATATCATAATTTTTGAGGATAACAAAATACTAAGCGCATGCTGAATCCAAGACAATACTACTACTACTACTCCCATAGCAAGAACAAGCTATCCCGCTAAGATCCATATGCAAGCATCATCTCCGAAATCATACTCCAAAACATTATCAACTACCATCATGATGGAAATAATACTAGCCACTAATAATCCAATGGCAACATGATATCCATCAACTGCAAGCATAAATCCTAGTAATCCAAACAGTAGCATGGCAATAGAAAGATTAGAACAACTCCCAGAGATGCCATGCACAGAACCATGTCACCATATTGCAACCATGCAAGTGGAGGATGTGGCTTGCCTGGGGTGGAGCGATTCATCGAGAATAAGTGCGAAAAGCTCACGAAAAGAATCGACGAAAAACGTTCTCTCTCGGAGGAGGCCGAATAAGGGCAGGGGCAAAATGGTCATTTTTAGAATGTTACAACATCATGAAAATGATACCAATAGAACGGGCTCGACGAGACGAAGAAGTGGGCTTTGGAATCACCTCATTTGGAGTTACGAGTTAAAAGATATAGGCAACTGAATGCTAGGGACCAGTCTGTATAAGAAATATTAACAAACGAGTCCCTGGCTGGCTAAACAGGAAACACACTTCAGCAGAATACGCTTTCTGCATAATGAAAACGCATTCCACACCGAAGCTATAGAGAAATATGCTTTGCCGAATGGAAAACCCATTACCCTAAGTGCGCTTCCACTTAACCGCACGGGCCTAGGGCTGCGGGGCCCACCTAGCAGGGTTGTCTTCCTCCTCTCGTGCCTACACTGGACCGAGGGGAGTAGAGGACCCCGACGGCGACCGACGGCAGTATCGGCCACCGTTCGGGCCGTGCGGCAGACCAGCATGATCAGGAGGCCAAGACGCACCTGCTTGGACCATTCACACATCCTGGGGAGGTCGGAGTCGAGCTGGTTAGCAAACATGGCAGATGGCGGCAACAGACGAAGTTGAGCTCGTGGCCATGATCGAGGAGAGGAGGGGGATATGGAAGGAGGTGGAGCTGGTGGTGGTGGAGATCTCCAGTGGCGGTGGAACAGAGGGAGGGGCCTGGGATCACCGAAATTGGAGCGGAGAGAGGCGGCGGCCATGGCGGTAATGGGAGGGAAAGAAAGCTCCACGAGCTCGGAGGAGTGGGGGGTGGGGGCGCTACTGGGAACTAGAGGGAGTGGATGGTGAGGTTGGGAGCGCTTGGGCATGGCTTATATTGCCGAGGGGAGGAGGTCGAGCTGGACTTCGCCGCGGACGCGTGGGCACGCAAGAAAGCTCAGCGGTAGGCGACGGACAGGATCAGGGGAGGTGCTCAGGGGGCAGAGGAGGCCAAGGGGCACGAGGAGGAAGAAGCAGAGCACCATTAAAGCATGTCGGCCACTATTCGCTCGTGGGTGTGCCGCGGCGAGGGCCGACGGGGAAGCTAACGGAGGGGGGGAGGGGTCCAGGCTGAAGGCGATGACAAGGCGAAGACACTACACAAGCTCACATGCGCGAAGACGACGAGAGGGGGAGGGACCCGATGAAGAAACCAACCAGCTCGCGTCCATGGCGTGCCAGAGCGGTGGTCATCGCATGAACCGAGGCATTCATTACTCTATGGCACCCACAATGTTGTCTAGCTGATAGTCACTACTGGAATCGGCTTCTTTGCCGTCTGCCAGGGCGGACGGCAAAGGCATGCATGCTGGACCGCAAAGTCCTTTGCTATCAGCCAACGGATGGCAAACTATCCGTTTGAACGAGTGCCAGCAAAGGCCTTCTTTGCCGTCTGCTTCATAGAAGCGGACGGCAAATATTTGTGATGTTCGCCGTCGTAGGCCAGCAGACGGCAAAGATCATGGACGACAGTGGGGTGGGTTGAGAGCCATTAAGGCTTAACGGTGTGATTTTGCCGTCTGCCAGTGGATGGCGACGGGGGCGCGGTGGAGGTCGGGACGCCGCAGGGGAGGAGTGCACGGCGGCAGGCTACGTCGGATGGGGTCGGCGGTGGCGGCACGGGTGTGGGTCTGGTCGGGTATGGGAAAGGAGACAGAGAGAAGAGAGAGAGGACGGGGTAGGACGGCTGTTTATGTTCCCATTTCTTTGCCGTCCGCCAGCGGACGGCAAAGAGTCTTTGTCGTGAGCTGGCGGACGGTAAAAAGGTGGGGCCGGTGGGTCATTACGATTTAGACCACCACTGGTCCCCACCCACCTCTTTGTCGTCTGCCAGCTAGCGGCAAAGAATCTTTGCTCCCAGCTGGCGGACGGCGAAGAACTAGCTGATGGCAAAGGACCTCTTTGTCGTATGCTGATTCTTTGCCGTCTGTTTTCTTGAAGCGGACGGCAAAGAGCTGGCTGATGGCAAATCTCCTGTTTCCAGTAGTGATTCCTTCCAAGGTAGATCATTTATGAGGTTATGGATTAATCTTGGGTACTGTGGTTAGAAGGTAGTGATCACCTAAAGTTTTCTGTAGCAAACTTGGCTGCGCAATAGTGATCAATAGGGAAGAGGAAAGAGCCAACCTTCATGTCTGGTGTGTTTAGGTTAAGAAGGACTATCATCCTGCTAATTTTGAGGAGAAGTGGACTACAAAACAACATGGTTACTTTGTAAGGTCCAGAAACAAGATGTGGATGATGCACTCACATAGATTATCAACTTGAGCTGAAATTGGGTAGATCATGATGATATTGACATAGTAAGATGCTATAAAAATTCATACCAAATGGACGTGCCAAAATGGTAATTCCTTCGTAGCTATCCTCTCTGTCAAGAAACTTGAGATAATTTTGGAGAGAAAATGGCTTTATAAAATGGTCCCAAATTTGTAGGAGAGAAGTGATATAGGTAGGAGCATGATCTGGTAATTTCTCAAAATCAATGAAGCAATATAAAATATACTTGCTTTACAACCTGAAAATATTAATAGAATCAAAGATTTGATGTTGTGCTCACATAGATGATTGGATGGAGCTGAAAATTGGAGGAGGGTGATAATATGAGCACATGAAGAGGCATGCAAACTTTCAACTCATTGGGAGACTCCTAGCTAGTACTTCCTTCAAAATGGCTTCTGTCCGACAGAAACTTTGAAAAATTTCTAAGGAAGATTCACTAGGCAAATACAGCTGAATTTTTGCATGCGGCAATGATTTGGACACGAAAGAATGCCCAAAAAGTATGGGAGAAAACAAGGAAATATGGGTGGCACTTCCTTCACAAAGTGCCACTATGGACAAAATTGAAGAATGAATATTGGGGAATTATTTTTGAACTGGCCAATGAAAAGTTTGGGCATATTTTAGCAACATATGACCCGAAGAAATTATGGGAATTATTTGGGAATTTTGGGAGTGACAGAAATATAGGTTGCTTCATGACTATTCCTTTAATAGAAAAAGGAATATTCCTTAGAAATGAATTTTTTTGTCTGAGCTAGAATGGAAATGGCATGATCTAGGGAAAGTTTTGAGGATGATGAACCACTAGGGAGGAGAAATGATGATGATCTCCTAGGTTTTAAGGCTACAAAACCACTCCAAACAGAAAATCAGAGCAAAAACAAGTAAATCAAAAAGAAAAAGAAAAGGGCCAAAAACCAGGGTGTTACAGCTATCCTTGCTCCCTTAGCACAAAAGAGGCAAACCTCCTCATCTGTGCCTACTCGCGCTCCTCTGGCTCTGCTCGTTGCCACACGCGTAACCCACTTGAAGGCGTGGGGCAGCGTGACTCCTCCACCTGGTCCTTGTTCCATACGCCTCCCCGGGATGCCTTGGGAGGTGGCCTCAGGAAGCCGCCTCATGAAGCCACTTGCGAGCCCTAATGACGTGTGCCCCGCGAGGAGGGATTCGTCTTGAGGGCTAATCTGCGAAGCTTGAAGATGGGCCACACATGGGGCCCAGGCAGTGCGCCGCATGATGGGCTGTAGGCCTGGGTACCCCAGTCCCATAGGCCCGACAGTAGCCCTCGCCTCCACGGGGAGCACAATCTGCTCGAAAAGACGGGAGAAACAGCGCGGGCCCCAACCGCCCGCGGGCCAAGCTTGACGCATGGCGCGCGATGGGGCGCAGGACACCCCCACTTCTCCCACGAAGCCTCAGCAACTGCCCAGGCTGACATAAAGCCTAGCGGGCGCTGCAGAGGACCATCATTGCTCTGAAGGTGAAGAGGCGTAGATCGGCCCCTGTCGAATGCTATAAAAGGCCAACCGGGTAGACCCTTCGGCTCATCTTCTCCTTGCTTCTGTACCTCCACCCTTTGTAGTCATGGCGCCCTTGAGAAGGATCTTTGTTAGTGAGAAGGGGAAAGCAGCCTAGAAGAGGTGGAGCCACCAAAACCAACGAGAGGGAGGGTCCCCCCATGCTTGACCGCTGCCGCACCGGGGGCTCCTCCTCGGGTGTGCGGGCGGCCTCTGCTGTCGTCCTATGCCGGCTCCAGCAGTCATGGAGGGCACTCCGCCCGTGGGCGTGGACACAGGGGGCGAGGTAGTCGTGGCCGAGGTGGGCGGAGCAATGCAACCACACGACCGCCCCAGTCGTGGTGCCACTCTGCCGACACGACCCTCAATTTTGTTGTGGTCATGCATCGCGATCCTTGCACCCGGCTCTGGCTCCCCGACACCTTCGAGGAGGAGATGGTGGGGCATGTGCCTTTGGGCCTGTGGCTGCAGCCGAAGGGTTGCTGCAACGGGCCCTCCTGGGTGGCGGCAGACCTCAGCCCCTCCAGCTTCATGTTCCTGAAGCGAGGATGGAAGTCGTTCTCCCTTGCCTACGGCTTGAAGAAGGGGTAGCTCCTCCCCTTGATGTACGATGGGGCCGACACCCTCTTTATTGAAATCGGGGTCGCCGGCTGCCGCCAGAAGAGCTGCATGGAAGCGATGACCGCGACTCCGCCGATGATGACGATGGCGACGCATCCCCCTGCGATGGAAGCGGGAGCAGTGGTGGCTCCCCCAGTGTGAAGAGTGAGGATGAGGGCTACGACTAGGGTGTAGTGCGCCTGAGCCGACACCCTGGGGTTGGTGTCGTCCATCCGGGGCTTTTCCTTTTTTTCACCTTCATCAAGACAACATGGGCACCACGGGGGCATGTAAGGAACCATGGCGCTTGAGTCTTATTTTCAATATTTTTGCGACTCGAACTAGTTCAGTCTAAGCGCTTCCAGCTTAGACTTGGCCTCTTCTTTACGATCACATTAATGCTCTGCATCGCTAGCACCCAGCCCCAAGCAAGGACCAGCCGTCGCTGGCATGAGGTGACGGGCCCGAGGTCCGGTAAGAACTCCCGAGGCACGATGCTCAGGAGGTCCCCCTGATGTGCAAGTGGCTCATGCAAGAGAAGAGGCTTCCGCCCTGAACAAAGTTGCAAAGATAAGGAACGCTAGCAGAGACCTCTGAGCCATGGGGGTAGGGGGGTAACTTAGCTTTTTGGGAAGTGATGCGGATTGGCAGCTACTCGCATGGGCCCGCCTGACGTGATGGCGTGTCCTTGGGGAGTTTTTTTTTCTTCGTCCGTCTTCCTTCTGTGATAAGTGAATATAAGCCATGCGAGGGGTGCGTGAAAAATTGATGATCGCCTTGTCTTGACCAACGCTTTATGAAAAAATTGTGAATCCTCTCCCCACACTTCCATGCGAGACTCGTTCCTCCTTTCCTTGCTTGCCAAAGTGCTCTACATTCTCAAGACCCTGCTATCATGCGAGCCTTAGTTGCCGGTGGTATGTCAGGTCGGGAGGCCTGGGACAAGGCCAAGGACTGAGGGGCACGAGAGCCAGTGAGAGCCACTGAGGCACGATGCTCTGTGGTTTCCCTTCGATGTGCAAGCAACTCGCGTGAAAAGAAGGCAACAGGCCTCACCCAGGTTGCATGATGATGGAGTTTCAACGACGGCAGCGCGCCGCGCCAAGCAGTTGTACTTAACTTCTTTTGACGATCAGGGGAATAGGTTGGGTCATCGCTCGCGCGGGTCGGGCCACCTGGGGCAACACAAGGTGCTACCTATATGACCTTTGGACGCCTCGCTCCTGAAGCCGGTGCATGCTGCCTGCTTACGTAGTAAAGGAGGGTGACGCGCCCTCGGCGACCTACTCGTGATTGTTTTATGAGCCGACAAGGCACTAAGGACTTGATGCGGTGATGTGCACGGGGTTGGCCCGTGAGCCAGAACTCGATCACTTAGATTTATCGACACTACAGGGATGGACCCGAGCAGAGGCGTGTGCCAATAGCCCCCGCTCATGCGACAGTCGGGAGGAGAGCGGGCGCACGGAGCACCCGAGGAGTGGCAGAACCTCGAACTCAAAGTTGTGACGTCCAAGCCATGTCCTTACTTACCCGCTCGTGATAGCTTCATGAGGGGGGTAAGACACCAAGGACCTCGTGAGGTGATGTGCACGTGGCATGCCCGCAAGCCAGAGAATGGTCACTTGGGTTTATCAAGGCTGCAAGGACGGACCCGAGCATAGACGTCGTGCAAGCCCCCAATCATGGAATGGTCAAAGGCGGGGTCGCGAGGGCGCACGATCCCAATGACAGCGAAGTGCCAAATATAAGTTTAAGCAGGAAATCCAAACTCCTGAAAGCATAATTGGGTTTAGTACACAACCATTAAGTGAGGTGGCTACACGGACTGACCCTGGCCAGCTTAAGGATAATGTAGCTCGCGGGGTGCCCTCAATTGAACAAACCAAAATGTCACCTCGCAATCATGCTGCTGTGGGAGCGACGGGGTGCCTGGCGTAGCGTGCCGCGAAGGTTCTCCCCTTAGGGGCCAGCTGGCTCCTGAGCCCCGGGAGGCTCGCGAGGAGCTGGGACCTCGTGATCCGCCAACACCGTGTGTGGGGCCTCGTGAGCCGACAACGCAAGCTGCGTGAACTGGTGGTACATGGCACCCACGTTCAGCATGACGAAGGGCATGCACATGTAGTTGCAGGGGACTCCCCTGCTCCGGTCGACTTGCGACGGTGAGAAGAGGTCTTGGGAGCTGGCCCTATTGAGTCATGCGATGTTAATACACACATGCAGCTCGTTGCCCGCGTTAGGGGCTGCAGCTCATCCGGTGGGTCATGTGGGGCGGTGCTCGCCGCGCATGGCCCGAGCTTCCTGCAGCTTGTGGATCTCTTGGGTGATGAACTCTTGTGCACCTGGCCCATGGCGACATGCTCCTTTCTTGTGGGGGCGCGCGTCAAAGCTCGTCCACAAGTGGTGCCCGAGCACGTCCCTCATCGCACTGGTCAGGTCGGATGCCCTACAGACGGAAGCCCCCGAGCCTGCCTAGATGGAGGCACCGGGCGTTCCTTCCTACGCGGGAGGAAGGCATGCCCCGACGGTAGCCGCAGCACCCGAGGTGTCGCCTGCCGGTGCTTCCTTTGCCTTAGGACGGCCCTGGGGATCATCTGCTTCTTCTTCGCAGGAGCGGCCTCAGGAGGCGAAATGTCGCCTTCGCCGTCGGAGTTCTCGAAGGCAGCGGCCTAGTATGCATGCTCTAGGGAGCAGGCTGCATCTTTCTCGATGCATGGGAGAGTGATGACGCCGCTGCATCCTCGCATCTTGAGGACAATGTAGCCATGGTGGGTCACTGCCATGAACTTGGAGAGTGTGGTATACCTGAGGATGGCATTGTAAGGGAGGCTGATATGTGCCACGTCGCAGTCGATGAGCTCCGTGTGGTATTTTTTGGTTGTGCCAAATGTGACCGGAAGGAGCACCTGCCAAGAGGGACGATGGACCCATCCGTTACCCCGGAGAAGGGCTTGTTTGGCATCAGCTGTTCATAGGGCACCCGTAGCGTCACGAAGGTCTCGACGCAGAGGACGTTGAGACTGGCACCTCCTTCGATGAGGGTCTTGGTGACTGAAACATTGCTGATAGTGGGAGCGCGCCGGCGGTGGATGAGCACCTAAGGTGTGATAGATGCAAAGGTGTCCCGTCTTTCGATGAGATGGTGATTATCATTTTTGGAGGAGTATACTTTGACGATCCGAGTCCAAACGCGCGAAGATGTTGTGCCTTAGCAATCGTTAAACCAACTCCAAGAGGTTATTGACCATGCTGAAGCATGATCAACCTGACCACGAAGGTCTATTTCCTGTAAGCAAACAAAGAACAATCAAGAGACTGAGATTGCAATCTGGATATTGCGAATATAAGAGGAAAGCTTTATTGATCAAGGTGGGGTTCTGTGCCGCCTTTGTCTGGTCGTTGAACACAAACGAAGTACGCGAAGCTGCAACTATGACGAATTTTATTCTAAACAAAACCCAAAGTCTAAACGATGCCCTAAGGGTTGTATATATGGAGGAAGAGGGAGCAATGTCATGGCCCCTTGGAGGAGGGGTCCGAAACAAACCCTAACTCTGTTTCCCCACACATACGGTCTCTAAAAACAGCCTATAATGATTTATTTTGAAATTACATGGGTCTGACCCAAAAATAAGGTGGTGCAACACCTATATTAAGCTATGGACGAATTTTGTGTAAGGGCATCTTGAATATTTCGTCCATGTCCTTGTACGTCATCATGGTGGCTCGAAAGTGCTGAAATCTCTACCAGAAACTCCGTTCTTGTTCCCCTTGCGCATGCCCTCATCTCCATGCTTGATCATGCTCCAATGTTCATCCTTCTTGTACATGCTTGGCCCTTCATTTATAAGCAAAATAAATGTATCCAATTTAGGCAGCATCATATTCTCATGAACATTAGAAACATTACCAAGAAACGAATGTACCTAGTAATTTAATTGGCGTGCGTGAGCTCTAGTAATCGGTCTTGTATATGTATCAGTAGGGGATAGGGGTGTAATTTTGTTAGTGATGTCCCCTTCATTGTGGGATCCCTTCCCACCTATATTTTGGGGGACGAGGACCAAGACCACTATAAATATAGCTTAGCCACCACCATAGAGGGAGTGGGGTGGACAGATCATTCAGACCTCCCTCACCACCACGAGCAAGAACACGCCTTCGCGAGGCTGTTCTACCATTGTACTGGTTCTTCCTCAGCCCACCTTGAGGCAATCCATACACAATTAATAGGTGCACGAGGTAACAAACCATACACAATTTCAAAAGGGCACATCTTAGTAGTAGAATGCAGTGAACGATTATAAGCAAATCCAATATGAGGAAGCCATTCTCCCCACATTTTCTTGTTATTCTTCAAAACAGCCCTAAGCATAGTAGACAAAGTTCTATTGACTACTTCAGTTTGTCCATCAGTTGGAGGGTGACATGTAGTACTAAAAAGCAGTTTAGTCCCCAACTTAGCCCATAAACATCTCCAAAAGTGGCTAAGAAATTTAGTATCACGATATGAAACAATAGTATTTGGCACACCATGCAAGCGAATAATTTCATGGAAGAACAAATCAGCAACACTAGCAGCATCATCGCTTTTATGACATGGTATAAAGTGCGCCATTTTTAGAACCTATCCACGACAAGAAATATGCTATCTCTCCCCTTCTTTGTTCGAGGCAAACACAAAATAAACTCCGTAGATGTATCTTCCCAACGAACACTAGGGACAGGCAAAGGTGTATATAAACCATGAGGATTGAGTCGTGACTTAGCTTTTTGACATGTAGTGCAGCGAGCAACAAAACGCTCAACATCCCGTCTCATCTTTGGCCAAAAGAAATGTGTAGAAAGTACGTCCTCCGTCTTCTTCACGCCAAAGTGTCCCATTAATTCTCCTCCATGCACCTCTTGCAACAACAAAAGACGAACGGAGCTAGCTGGAATGCATAGCTTGTTAGCACGAAACACAAAACAATCATTAACGACGAACTTGTTCCATGTTCTCCCTTCTTTACAATTCCGCAATACATCTTTAAATTCAGCATCATGCACATATTGATCTTTTTGATGGTCTCCAAACCAAATATTTTAAAGTCATATTGTGAAAGCATAGTATAACGACGAGATAATGCATCAAAAATAACATTTTCTTTACCCTTCTTGTGTTTTATGACATAAGGAAAAGTCTCAATGAATTCAACCCATTTAGCATGTCTATGATTCAGTTTTGCTTGACTTTTAATATGTTTCAAAGATCTATGATCAGAATGTATAACTAATTCTTTGGGCCATAAATAATGTTGCCATGTTTCTAAAGTCCTAACAAGAGCATATAATTCCTTATCATAAGTAGAATAATTCAGACTAGGCCCACCCAATTTTTCAGAAAAGTATGCAACAGGTTTACCATCTTGTAGTAACATACCTCCTAACCCAATTTCACTAGCATCACATTCAAGCTGAAAGGTCTTATTAAAATCAAGAAGTTGGAGTAAAGGAGCATGTGTCAACTTATCTTTCAATACCGTGAAGGCTTCTTCCTGTGCAGTACCCCAAACAAAAGGCACATCCTTCCTTGTAAGCTCATTGACAGGTGCAGCAATGGTGTTGAAATCTCTCACAAAACTCATCCAGCGAGGCCAAGGAAACTCCTCACGTGTGTGACCGTTTTGGGCTGCGGCCAACTCTCAATAGCTTCAATCTTGGCTTTATCAACCTCAATTCCCCATGGAATAACAACATAGCCAGGAAAAGATACTCGGTCGGTGCAAAAAGTGGACTTCCCAAGGTTACCAAACAAACGTGCATCACGTAGAGCAATAAAAACAACACGTAAATGTTCCAAATGTTCCTCCAGTGACCTGCTATAAATCAGTATATCATCAAAGTAAACTATCACAAATCATCCAATGAAAGCACGTAAAACTTCGTTCCTTAATCTCATGAATGTACTAGGTGCATTAGTTAACCCAAAAGGCAGTGTTTTTAGAGTCCGTATGTGTGGGGAAACAAGAGTTAGGGTTGGTTTCGGACCCCTCCACCAAGGGCCACGAAATTCCCCCCTCTTTCCCTCATATATACAGCCCTTAGGGCGTCGTTTAGACTTTGGGTTTTGTTTAGATTAAAGTTCGCCATAGCTGCAACTTCGCGTACTTCGTTTGTGTTCAACGACCAGACCAAGACGTCACAGAACCCCACTTGATCAATAAAGCTTTCCTCTTGAATTCGCAATATCCAGATTGCAATCTCAGTTTCTTGCTTGTTCTTCGTTTGCCTGCAGGAAACAGACCTTCGTGGTCAGGTTGATCATGCTGCGGCGTGGTCAATAACCTCTCGGAGTTGGTTTAGCGATTGCTAAGGCGCGACGTCCACGCACGTTCGTAGTCGGATCGTCAAAGTTGACTTCATCCAAACGATAGCCACCATCTCATCGAAAGACGGGACACCTTTGCCTCTATCAGGTACGGTATGGAGCATGGTTTGGAAGTGACGCACCAGGAATGAAGTCAATCTGATGCTCAATCCCTCGAATAGGTGGTAATCCTAGTGGCACGTCTTGTGGAAAGACATCAGCAAACTCCCGCAAAATGTTGGTGACTGCAGGAGGCAATGAGGAAGGCACGTCCTTGAATGAAAATAATGCCTCTTTGCACACAAAAGCATAGCAAATAGATTTGCTGAAATCTAGATCATCAATATCAGTTTTTTTGGCAAGTAAACATGTACTTTTCAATTTTATTTCAGAAGCAATAGTAGATGGTTCATTATTAGGCTTCGTTTGTTGCTCAAATTCTTTTGCCACAATCTGATTTTCACTCTTATTTTTCTCCAGTTTTGCTTTATTAGCTCTATTAATATCATCTTTCAAAATGGAATCAGGGGACATAGGAAGCAAAGTAATATGTTTATCCTTATGAACAAAAGTGTACTGATTGTTTCTACCATGGTGTACAATTTTTTTTATCAAATTGCCATGGTCTACCAAGTAATAAGGAGCATTCTTGCATGGGTACCACATCACAATCAACATAATCGGCATATCTAGAGATACTAAAATGCACACAAACACTACGTGTTACCTTAACCTTCCCACTGTTGTTGAGCCATTGGATGTAGTAAGTATGTGGATGTGGTCTTGTGGTGAGAGATAGCTTCTCCACCATCTCCATGCTAGCCAAGTTGTTGCAGCTCCCTCTATCTATCATGATGCAAACAGAATGTTCCTTCACAAGTCCCTTTGTACGGAACAAATTATGCCTATGATTTTGCTCCGCTTGTGTGACCTGCACACTCAAAACACGTTGAGCAACTAACCATTCATACCTGTCATCGTCTTCAGGACCCATGTATTGCGTCTCATTTTCAGAATCATCTCCACGGTGTTCTTCACGTGTAATAAGAGCCAAAGTCTCCTCATCATAGTCACTAGCGGACTCATAACCACCATCCTCAGTAGCAATCATCACACGCTGATATTTGCATTCCGTCGCATAGTGACCATGACTAGTGCAACGACGACATATAACATCATGTGTTAGCCATGTGGATGCCATGGATGAAGAAGAGCTCTGCGCAGGACCGGAAGGTGTACTCCTGGATGATGGTGGTGGTGCATGTTTGCCTTTATCACAGCTAGAAGTGATGGATGAAGTAGACGATGGTGTAGCCAGACGTGTCGAAGTAGAGGATGCATGCGGTGTCCATGATGAAGGTCGACCTGCAGAAAAGTTAGTCTGCGCCAATGCCTGTCGATCCTGCACTTCACATTCAGCTTTGCAAGCAAGATGGAATAAACGAGTGATATTATTATACTCATTATACTCTAGAATTGTCTGAATCTCTCTATTTAATCCACCCATAAACCGTGCAAGCATAGCCTCACTATCCTCAACAATACCACATCTAATCTGGCCAGTTTGTAATTCCTCATAATATTCCTCTACATAATTTTTTCCTTGTCTTAAGCACTGCAATTTTTGAAGTAATTCACGTTGATAATATGGTGGAACCGAACGAGTACGCATAGAATTTTTCAAAGCATCCCAAGTAGTTGGAATATTATTTGGATATAATCTGTGATATTCAGACCACCACACACAAGCAAAACTAGTGAAAGCACAAAGAGCAGCAGCAACACGTCTCTCCTCGGGATATTCTAAACATGTAAAACATTGTTTGGTTTCTAACTCCCAAGTAAGATATATATCAGGAACATATCTACCCTCAAATGGTGGAATATTCAATTTTTGTTTAGGGAGATGGTCATGATGGCGTACCTGAGTGTGGGGACCCCAACTTAGAAGTCGAGATCACCGAATGCACGTGTACAGTGATCCCAGAGATCAATGCTCACTGAACACACAGAAGCTGAAATAACAAGAGTCTTACATCCATACAAATAGGCTTACACGAATTAAGGCCATTATGGCCAAGTCTTACATAGATAGAGCCTCACGGGCTGAATAGCAAATAACTCAAATAGCGGAAGTCTTCGATAAACGGGTAGAACCCATGCCATCTGCCTTAACCCTACAGGCATTCTGACTGGGATAGCGTCCTAGTTCGCATGTTCGTCTCCAAAGAACTCTTCCTCATATTCCTGTTCTTCCATGCCTGGCCAATTAAATAACCAGTGGCAAGCCAATGAGTACTTTGAATGTACTCGCAAGCAACCCATGATGTGGTTCAAAGTAACAATGTATTTGAATAACAATGATCAATCTAGCAAGGCTAGAACAAATATTCTACCATCAAGTTTATGCATCAATAACCTCGCGTAACCTCGAAGACAGGTTACCGACATCAACATGAATATGATTCAACTCATCGAGTCAAGTCACCACCTTGACTCACATACTCACGCATGGTTTCACAAACATTGGACGTAGCCCAAGAGCGGTTACCCAACTGTCCATGACCGTGGACACGGCTATTCGAATAGTTTGACACTCTGCAGAGGTTGCACACTTTACCCACTAGATCCGGGGAACTTCCGTGTCATCCACGACCCGCGGTACCTCAAGTACCCGGGGTAAGCACCCAATCACTACCTTTCCCTAGGCGACACTAATATGGAGTCCACTCGATTGATAACAGCCCCGTGCCAAACATTTCACATCTCAAGGTTTGTGGAGACTCGCTCCATATTCATCACATATCACAAGCACGGGGTACCAACGGTGTGTCCGGTGCCCTGTGAAAACAGTCATGGCCGCCTATCCAAGCACGGCCCCGTCCCGAGAGTGACCTCATGTCACCCCCGTCACTAGTAATGCGGGCACCATGCTAGTATCGACCTAGGTAATCAATAATGCCCTTTCCCATATAAGGGTAGAGTGGTTGCGCATGTAAGGTTGGAATAACGGTCGCAACTTAAACCAATCCGTTTGAAAAACACACACACTTGCCTTGGTACACCACTTCGTCATCAAGTGGTCACCCAACTCATTATCATCTCCCTCGGGCATGAATGGCACCGGACGGGGTTTTATGCAAAGACTTCAACCATGAAGGTTCATGTCACACATGCATCACTATTCATAACCACTAACCATATGCAAGTCATCTAGCACATAGCAAGATCAAGATCATGGCATGCATCATATGGTGGGATCACTAGGTCACTATCGTAACCCTAATCATCATGCATCGGAAACAAACAGGTTCCGAAGAACAAGTGTATCATGGTCAAAGGGCTGCTTGCCTGGATTGGCTTGGTCTTCAAAGTCTTCAAATCCTTCTCCTTCTTCTTCCACAGCAACTTCGTCAAATACAGGATCTATACGTCGCAAAATAACCACGGGAAAATAAGAATACAAACAAAACTGAAAAATCAAAGTGCTCAGAAAAATGTCAACTCATTTTTGTAAAATACTAGAGGGATTTCTAAGATGGGGAAAAAATCTTAGTTGGAGTTTTGGAATAACAGAATGGAATATGTTGATTTTAGAACAGGAGTTATACTGCTCAACTTTGAATTTAAATTTGAACAGTACAGCAAAGTTTCATGGATTTGAGTGGAAGTAGTACCATTAAATAGGTTGGAATATTACAAGATTTTAGGAGTTGGAATTATTTAATTTGGATCAATATTCTTTTCTGTAGAAATGTTTAAAACATTAACAAAAAAGAAAAAGAAAAAAGGGTCATGTGCACTGGGCTAGAGGAGGCCACAGTGCACGGCCCAGACGGATCGGCCCGGCCGCACGGGAGCCTGCGCGCGCACGTCAGGTTTTCAAACCTGACGGGCGGGGCCCGTGGGTCGATGGCTCAGAGGAGGGGGAGAGAGGTGAGGGGATGACAGGCGGGGCCTGCCTGTCATCTCTAACCCCACGGCCACGGCGACGGCGAGCTCACCGGCGAGGTTCCCGGCCACGGCGACGGCAACGGAGGGCAGGAACGTGACCAGCGTCGTGTTGCGGATGTAGGGGTGGTGGTGCGGCACGGCGGGGAGGTCTGGTTCGCCGGCGACGAGGTGGGACGGCGGAAGCTCGTCGGAGGGTTGATGCTCCGGTCGTTTTCGACTTCAAACGGAGGGGGAAATAGGGGGGAAAGGGTCAGTGGAGCACGGCGGTTCCGAAACAGGTGAAAGGAGAGGCAGGGGAGGCCTGTACCTCGAGATCGCCGGCGGCCCGACGCGGTGGCGCTCCGGTCGATCCCGAGCACTGGGGCCTCTTGGGGTCGAACTAGAGGTGCTGGGGGGATCAGTGGAGAGGAGTGAGGCTGGTGATGGTGCTGGAGAGGCTCGGGAGGGGCTTATATAGCCGCGCCCATGGTCCACCGTGGACCCGTGCGCCGGCGAGGTTGCAGGCGAGGCTAGGAGGGGTTCTGGAGCCTGGGATCACGCCGGGGAGGTCCGTGGACTTGCTCCACGTCCAGCTGAGGGGAAAAGAGGAGCGGGGGAGCGTCAAAAGCGTGCGCGCATGCGAGGCAGAGGAGTGGCCGCCGCGGGCGGCCAGCACGAGTGTGATGACGGCCACTGGAGGGCGCAGGAGGAGGGGGGACAGCGCCGGGGAGGTCGCGGACGTCGAGGGGCCTCGACTGGCGCGAGGGGGAGGCCCGAGGCTGTCGGGGGAGGTTGATTGGCCGGAGCCAGCGTGCGGATGTGCACTGTTGCGCGCTCCAGAGCGTGCGTATTGCTGGCATCATCGCGCTCTCGCCGGTTTGGTCCAAACCAGCATGTCCAACAGTGTCCAGCACGTTGAGGGAGGAGTAAAGAAATGGCCTGACGCCTTGGATGCCCTGGAGATGCGGAGAGAGAGGAAGAGTGCTGGTGAAATGGTGAAAGCTTGCTGTACAGCAAGGTAAAACAGGGATTTCACCCCTCAATCATGGAGCTGGGGGGCTGGGGGAGTTACTGGAGGTAGCTGGTAACTCAATGAGCATGTGGTAAGAAGTTGAGGCTATGGAGAAAAGTAAAAGTGATGAAGTTGGAGGTTTTAGCAATTCTGCAGAAGGTGTTTGATCAGTGTTTAGTCAAGTAAATGACCTCCACTTGACATGGCACTTGACAGGGTTGAAAGACATGAGAAAATAGGGTGCTTCACCAAATTTGGGCTTATTTGAAGAAACTAGCCAATGTAACTTTGGTGAACCCTAGAAATAAACAGAAATAGTTTCATCTTGATTGAGTCAAGCTAATCATCTCCCCTTGATGCACCACTTGGTGTAGCATCATCATTTGGGGTATTGATCATGCCCACAAAGTTTGAAGCTCCAGATAAAAAGTTGGTAATGTAAAGTTGTTCAAATTTGCATTTGAACAGAAAGGGTTTTGAGGTGATCTGATCAAGTTGCTCTATTTCAAATCTTGTGCCATTTGGTCTAGATGCCTTATTAGGTCATTCTAGCATGTGCACCACGTTTGAGAGCATTTGGACAAGTTTGGCAATGTAAAGTTGCTCAAACTTCAAATATGGACAGAATGGTTATGAAGGGGTTTGAGGATGTTTTCTTGCTTCCCAAGGCATGGGACTTGGCAAGCTCATCAAATATGTCAAATATGACATGATAGAATTTCCCTGGAATTTTTGGAGAAAATTTCCTTTGTAAATATTTCAAAAGCTTGAAATATCCAGAAAGGGTTTTAGAGGGTTTAGCCCATTATTTTGAACATGACCAAGTGTTGAAACTCTTATATATGGACAATATATGTCCTCTGAGTCTCTCTGAATTTCGGCAAATATTTTTGAAACAGTTAAATAATTTTCCCCTATTAAAGACCATTTCTAGCTTTAAGAAAAGGCTTTTAAATAAAATAGAAAAATAACTTTTAAAATTATACCTTTGTGGTTTCTGGGAGTCCTATGACTACTAGGTCTCAAATAAACCTTTTGAAATAATTTTCTCACCCTAAATCAAGTACTTGCAGTGCAAATCTCAATTCAGGGGTTTTTGGAAAACTAAATTTATAAAATACTTTTTGGCCAAAATAATTTTGTAAGAAAATACTATACTGCTATATAACACTTGGCATGATCATTGGGCAGGAGTTTTGGGTATGGAGATGAAATCTACAAGAGATCATAGTTGACTTTAATGAGCACATGAAAAAGCACATGAAGAAAACTCAATTCCAAATAAAAGCCAAATGATGCTAAAAAATTTTGCTGGTCCAAATTTTCATGCTTCAAAGATACAAATAACATGTTACAAAATGCAGGGTGTGACAGACCTACCCCCCTTACAAGAATCTCGTCCCCGAGATTCCTAAACTAGGGCTTAAAAGAGGTCGGGAAACTCGGATCTAAGATAGTCTTCTCGTTCCCAGGTTGCTTCTGCTTCGGTGTGGTTGCTCCACTTGACCTTGAAGTACTTGATGGTACGGCTCCGCGTACGTCGTTCTGCCCAGAATGCGAATGGGCTTCTCGCGGTAGGTCAAATCAGGCTGCAGATCAATGGCTTGGTGATCCACATCCTTGTAGAGATTGGGCTTGTCTGGAACTTGGAGACATTTCCGGAGTTGTGACACATGGAACACATTGTGCACATCGGATAGCTCAGGTGGTAGTTCCAACTGGTAAGCCACTTCTCCTCGTCGGTCGGTGATCTTGAAAGGGCCAATGAACCTTGGCGCGAGCTTCCCCTTGACGTGTAAACGCTTGGTTCCCTTCAGAGGAGTTACCCGCAGGTACACATGATCTCCGACACAGAAACTCATGTCTCGGCGTCGAGTGTCAGCATAACTCTTCTGCCTTGACTTGGCTGCCTTTAATCGCTCTCTGACAAGTTGGACTTGCTCTTCTGCTGCGCGGAGGATATCCGGTCCAAAGACTAGTCCTTCTCCAGTCTCCGACCAATTGAGGGGTGTGCGGCATCTGCGTCCGTACAACACCTCAAATGGTGCCATCTGAAGGCTTGACTGGTAACTGTTGTTATAGGAGAACTCGGCAAAAGGGAGACAGTCTTCCCACTTGGCTCCATATGCCAGGACACAGGCTCGGAGCATGTCTTCGAGAATCTGATTGACTCGCTCAGTCTGACCTCCGGTCTGTGGGTGGAAAGCTGTGGTGAAAGACAACTTGGTTCCCAAGGCTTCTAGGAATCTCTTCCAGAACCTTGAACTGAACTGGGTGCCTCGATCTGACACAATCTCCTTGGGAACACCGTGAAGACATACGATTCGGTTGATATAGAGAGTTGCCAGCTGGTTGCCTGAGTAGGTAGTCTTGACAAGAATGAAATGGGCCACCTTGGTCAAATGATCAACTATGACCCAGATGGAGTCATGTCCTCTATTCGACCTTGGTAATCCAGTGATGAAGTCCATTCCGACTTTATCCCACTTCCACTCAGGAACCTTGAGTGGTTGAAGCAATCCAGCAGGTCGCTGATACTCAGCCTTGACCCTTTGGCACACATCACACCTTGCAACATAGGTTGCAATCTCTCTCTTCATACCATGCCACCAGAATCGTGCCTTCAAGTCTTGGTACATCTTGGTTCCTCCGGGGTGGATGGAATACGGAGTGTCGTGGGCTTCTTGCAGAATCAGCGTCTTCAGCTCGGTGTTGTTTGGTACGCAGAGGCGACCTTTGTACCAAACAATCCCGTGCTCGTCTTCGGAGAATCCTGGGGCCTTGCCCAGCTTCATCTTCTTCTTGATACCTTCGATGCTTGCATGTCCATCTTGTGCCTTCTTGACATCGTCCATCAGGGTCGGTCTGATTTCCAAATGATCCAGAAATCTAGGGGTGACCAATTCCAAACTGAATTGTTCGATCTCCTTAAACAAGGCTGGCTGCCTTTCTTGAATAACGGTATTCAAAGAGCAAGCCTTCCTTCTTAAGGCATCGGCCACCACGTTAGCCTTCCCAGGGTGATATTGAACACTGAGGTCATAATCTTTGATGAGTTCCAACCATCTCCGCTGCCTCATGTTCAATTCCTTTTGGGTGAAAATATACTTCAGACTTTTGTGGTCTGTGTAAATCTCACACCGTTTCCCTAGGAGGTAATGCCGCCATGTCTTCAAGGCATGAACAACTGCCGCTAGCTCAAGATCGTGAGTAGCGTAGTTCTCCTCATGGGGTCGTAGCTGCCTGGAGAGGTATGCTATGACGCGGCCTTCTTGCATCAGAACGCTTCCCAATCCGGTTCGAGAGGCATCACAATATATCACGAACTCCTTGTGAATATCAGGTGTTGCCAGAACTGGGGCGGTGGTCAATCTCTTCTTGAGCTCTTGGAAGCTCTCTTCGCATTTTGGCGTCCACTCGAACTTCTTGTCCTTTTTAAGGAGCTGAGTCATTGGTCGTGCAATGCTAGAGAATCCTTCCACGAACTTGCGGTAATAGCCCGCTAGTCCGAGGAAGCTTCTAACTTCCTTGACGGTCGTTAGAGATTGCCATTGGGTCACAGCTTCGATGTTTGCAGGGTCAACAGATAATCCTTCCTCGGTCAAGACATGACCTAAGAATCCAACTTTATGCAGCCAGAACTCACACTTGCTGAATTTGGCATACAGTTGGTGCTCACGAAGCTTGTCTAGGACCATCCTCAGGTGCTGGTCATGCTCTTCCTCCGACTTCGAGAACACAAGAATGTCATCAATGAAGACAACAACAAACTTGTCCAAATATTCCATGAAGACTTTATTCATGAGATACATGAAGTAAGCTGGGGCATTGGTTAACCCAAAAGACATGACCGTGCACTCGTACAGGCCATATCTGGTTACAAATGCCGTCTTCGGAATATCTTGGGGTCTGATCTTCAGCTGGTAATACCCAGATCTGAGGTCGATCTTGGAGAATACCTTGGCTCCGCTGAGTTGATCAAACAGATCTTCGATCTTGGGAAGTGGATACTTGTTCTTGATTGTAACTTCATTGAGGGAACGATAGTCAATTCATAAGCGGATGGTACCGTCCCTCTTTGCCACAAACAGAACAGGAGATCCCCAAGGGGAGGCACTTGGGCGGATATATCCCTTCCTTAGCTGCTCTTCTAGCTGCTTCTTCAACTCGGCTAATTCTTCCGTCCCCATTCTATAAGGCTTCTTATAGATGGGTCCTGCTCCGGGCACGAGCTCGATGATGAACTCAATGTCACGGTCAGGGGGCATTCCCGGTAGTTCATCCGGAAAGACATCAGGATACTCACATACCACCGGTACTTGATCTAGCCCAACTTCAGACAGACAGTTGACTTTAGCGGCTTGAGCGGAAGAGGAGTTGGGAGCAAACTTGACTTCGACTCCCTGGTCATTGGTCACAGTGACTGTCCGATTGGCACAGTCTAACAAGCCTTGGTGCTTGCTGAGCCAATTCATGCCTAGGATCACATCCAAGCCTTGCGATCTCAGGACGATAAGGTCTGCTACGAAGTCTACATCGTTAATGGTAATACCGACTCCTTTACAGCCTATCTTGGCTCTCATCTCGGCTCCGGCGGTTTGTACCACCATAGGGTTATTCAGGGGTGTAGGGGTCATGCCACTTTTTAATGCAAATCTTTGAGTGACAAATGAATGCGTTGCTCCAGAATCAAACAAGACAGTTGCAGGTGCTGAGTTGACAAGGAACGTACCCAGCACGACGTCCGGGTCTTCCTGGGCTTCTTCAGCAGTGTCGTGATTCACACGCCCCTTCCCATAGTTCGGTGGATTGCGAGGAGCTGGGTTCCTTGGTGGCATTCCACGGCCTTGTCCCTAGTTCTGCGCATTGGGGCGCGGGGCATCAGGCTTCTTGTTGGGGCACACCCTTGAGATGTGTCCGGGCTGACCACATCCAAAGCAAGTGACTTGGTTTGAATTGATCTTGTTGCCACCACTGGTATTGGGGTTGAAAGCTGGCCTGGGGTTGGCATACTGCTGAGGCTGAGGATTGGCACGAGGTGCAGGAGCTCTTGGCTGCTGATAGGTTGGCTTGGCCGGGGCTGACTGCCATGGACAAGGCTTCTGGTTGCTGGAACTTCCCTTACTGACCAACTTGCGCTTGCGAGTGTCTTCCAAAGCACGCCGCTTGTCTTCAAGCATAAGTGCCTTGTTCACCAGGTCAGGGAAAGATGGGCAGTCGCACACGACAAGCGAGTATTGCAAAGTCTGATTGAGGCCTTCCATGAAGCGCTCCCTTTTGGCAGCATCAGTGCTGACATCTTCAGGGGCATACCTTGACAAAACACTGAACTTCTGCATGTACTCCTTGACAGTGCCACTTCCTTGCTTCAGGGCTCGGAACTCGCGCTTTTTGATAGCCATGATTCCGGAAGGAATGTGGGCCTTGCGGAATTCTGCCTTGAAGTTTACCCAAGTGATGTCTTGTTCAGCATGCATGACCTTGAATCCATCCCACCAAGCTCTAGCAGTTCGCCCGAGGCAGTGGGCTGCATAAGCCACCTTCTCGCGATCTTCGGTGCATCCGACTAGTTCCAGGATTTCCTCAATGGAACGGACCCAGTCATCTGCATCCAGGGGTTCAGCAGTCTCGATGAAGGTTGGCGGTGCATGCTTCTTGAACTCTGCCAACGTGGAATGTCCATTGCCATTCCCTGCCGGCTGGCGGTTGTTGGTGACAGCTTGAGCAATCAGCTGGAGAGCTGCAGTGTTGGCTTGGCGTTCCTCTCGGAAAGCTTGGAGAAGCTGAGCCATGTCCATGCTTGGAGGAGGTGGTGGTGGAGCTTGGTCGTTGGTTTGGTCGTGGCCTGCCTCTGGCTGAGAGGATGCTCCGGCTTCGGGCTGCTGGGTAGAGGTACCAGTACGAGTTACAACAGGCATCCTGTTGGAGCGGTAAAAGGTCTCATGACTCGGAAGAGGGAAAGCAAGATAGATGGGTGCCTAGTAAGGGGTTGGGTGTGACACTAAATCAAATCATGCAAGGGCCGTAAGGCCAAAACACATTCATTAAAATCCAAATGGGTGATGCAGTCGTTTACACCTTCCCGAAGGAAGAATACGACATACATCCAGACACAACAAAAGCAAACACTAGATGGTTTCATATGAACCATACAAGGACTCGACTGCGCATAGGGGTTACACGACCTATCCTACCGTAGGGGTTACAACTGGCATATCCGAGTAGCGAATAATGCCTAAGCGGCGGAATGCTCGGTCGCGTATTCCGGCTCTTCTGGGTCTTCCTCCTTGTCTTCATCTGTCTGGGCTCCCTTGTCACTTGAGTGTGTGGGGGAGTGGAGGAGTTCGATACGACGGTGCTTCGACGGTGGTGCAGGAAAAAGCTTGCGATATTCCCTTGCTGTCATCCGGCGTCACCGAGGTG
Source organism: Secale cereale (assembly GCA_902687465.1). Taxonomy (NCBI): domain Eukaryota; kingdom Viridiplantae; phylum Streptophyta; class Magnoliopsida; order Poales; family Poaceae; genus Secale; species Secale cereale. The sequence continues at coordinate 365,773,914 of LR738710.1, forward strand.
GTTCTTCACCCTTGGAAGATACATCCTCGGAGGGCCTTCCGCCTCGATATGCGATAGCGGATTGTCCAGAAGGTGCTCCTTCCTTCTTGATCCTGTTTGCCTTCTCTTGAGCTCGACGAAGAAGTGCCTTGGTCTTGTGTAGTTCTTCTCGAAGCTTCATTGATTCCGAGGCCAAGTCTTGTGCCAGGCTGTCGGCACACAGACTGAAGTAGGTCTGGAATCGAAGCGAGAGTCCTTCCTTCAGTGGAGGGGCTAGTGCGCTGCTTTCTTCGTTACCTTCCTTCCGGTAAGGTAAGAAGCGAGTTGCCATCTTGGCTGCCATCTCCGGAAGAAGCTCGCGGAGACGGGTTAATGCCTTGAGTGCAGCAGCCTCGACAGCGAGTGGTAGTGTTGCCATCTGGGGTCCCTCGAAGAACCAACTTGTGGGAGGATCATTTGCCCTCACGATCACTTCCACTTGGTATTCCACCTCAGTATCGCTCTCCCAATGCTCAAGGTAGGTGAGGATGGGTGCTCGGTGGATCTGACACTCCTGGAGGCTATCCTCGAGAAGTAGGGGAAACCCAGTGGTCAGGTACTCTTCGGGAACAGCGGCCATCTACAAGGGTGGAATAGGAGGGGTTAATAAGCTGATGAAATCTCAGGTTTAGAAAAGAAGAGAGGTTCAGAAGGTTTTTGAAAAAGGGTCTCATCTAACTAACGCCCATGCTAACTAAGGCTTCCTACAGTCAGGATGGCTCTGATACCAGCTCTGTGGGGACCCCGACTTAGAAGTCGAGATCACCGAATGCACGTGTACAGTGATCCCAGAGATCAATGCTCACTGAACACATAGAAGCTGAAATAACAAGAGTCTTACATCCATACAAATAGTCTTACACGAATTAAGGCCATTATGGCCAAGTCTTACATAGATAGAGCCTCACGGGCTGAATAGCAAATAACTCAAATAGCGGAAGTCTTCGATAAACGGTAGAACCCATGCCATCTGCCTTAACCCTACACGCATTCTGACTGGGATAGCGTCCTAGTTCGCATGTTCGTCTCCAAAGAACTCTTCCTCATATTCTTGTTCTTCCATGCCTGGCCAATTAAATAACCAGTGGCAAGCCAATGAGTACTTTGAATGTACTCGCAAGCAACCCATGATGTGGTTCAAAGTAACAATGTATTTGAATAACAATGATCAATCTAGCAAGGCTAGAACAAATATTCTACCATCAAGTTTATGCATCAATAACCTCGCGTAACCTCGAAGACAGGTTACCGACATCAACATGAATATGATTCAACTCATCGAGTCAAGTCACCACCTTGACTCACATACTCACGCATGGTTTCACAAACATTGGACGTAGCCCAAGAGCGGTTACCCAACTTTCCATGACCGTGGACACGGCTATTCGAATAGTTTGACACTCTGCAGAGGTTGCACACTTTACCCACTAGATCCGGGGAACTTCCGTGTCATCCACGACCCGCGGTACCTCAAGTACCCGGGGTAAGCACCCGATCACTACCTTTCCCAAGGCGACACTAAAATGGAGTCCACTCGATTGGTAACAGCCCCGTGCCAAACATTTCACATCTCAAGGTTTGTGGAGACTCGCTCCGTATTCATCACATATCACAAGCACGGGGTACCAACGGTGTGTCCGGTGCCCTGTGAAAACAGTCATGGCCGCCTATCCAAGCACGACCCCGTCCCGAGAGTGACCTCATGTCACCCCCGTCACTAGTAATGCGGGCACCATGCTAGTATCGACCTAGGTAATCAATAATGCCCTTTCCCATATAAGGGTAGAGTGGTTGCGCATGTAAGGTTGGAATAACGGTCGCAACTTAAACCAATCCGTTTGAAAAACACACACACTTGCCTTGGTACACCACTTCGTCATCAAGTGGTCACCCAACTCATCATCATCTCCCTCGGGCATGAATGGCACCCGACGGGGTTTTATGCAAAGACTTCAACCATGAAGGTTCATGTGACACATGCATCACTATTCATAACCACTAACCATATGCAAGTCATCTAGCACATAGCAAGATCAAGATCATGGCATGCATCATATGGTGGGATCACTAGGTCACTATCGTAACCCTAATCATCATGCATCGGAAACAAACGGGTTCCGAAGAACAAGTGTATCATGGTCAAAGGGCTGCTTGCCTGGATTGGCTTGGTCGTCAAAGTCTTCAAATCATTCTCCTTCTTCTTCCACAGCAACTTCGTCAAATACGGGATCTATACGTCGCAAAATAACCACGGGAAAATAAGAATACAAACAAAACAGAAAAATCAAAGTGCTCAGAAAAATGTCAACTCATTTTTGTAAAATACTAGAGGGATTTCTAAGATGGGGAAAAATCTTAGTTGGAGTTTTGGAATAACAGAATGGAATATGTTGATTTTAGAATAGGAGTTATACTGCTCAAATTTGAATTTAAATTTGAACAGTACAACAAAGTTTCATGGATTTGAGTGGAAGTAGTACCATTAAATAGGTTGGAATATTACAAGATTTTAGGTGTTGGAATTATTTAATTTGGATCAATATTCTTTTCTGTAGAAATGTTTAAAACATTAACAGAAAAGAAAATGAAAAAAGGGTCCTGTGCACTGGGCCAGAGGAGGCCACAGTGCACGGCCCAGACGGATCGGCCCGGCCGCACGGGAGCCTGCGCGCGCACGTCAAGTTTTCAAACCTGACGGGCGGGGCCCATGGGTCAGTGGCTCAGAGGAGGGGGAGAGAGGTGAGGGGATGACAGGCGGGGCTCGCCTGTCATCTCTAACCCCACGGCCACGGCGACGGCGAGCTCACCGGCGAGGTTCCCGGTCACGGCGACGGCAACGGAGGGCAGGAACGTGACCAGCGTCGTGTTGCGGATGCAGGGGTGGTGGTGCGGCACGGCGGGGAGGTTTGGTTCGCCGGCGACGAGGTGGGACGGCGGAAGCTCGTCGGAGGGTTGATGCTCCGGTCGTTTTCGACTGCAAACGGAGGGGGAAATAGGGGGGAAAGGGTCAGTGGAGCACGGCGGTTCCGAAACAGGTGAAAGGAGAGGCAGGGGAGGCCCGTACCTTGAGATCGCCGGCGGCCCGACGCGGCGGCGCTCCGGTCGATCCCGAGCACTGGGACCTCTTGGGGTCGAATTGGAGGTGATGGGGGGATCAGTGGAGAGGAGTGAGGCTGGTGATGGTGCTGGAGAGGCTCGGGAGGGGCTTATATAGCCGCGCCCATGGTCCACCGTGGACCCGTGCACCGGCGAGGTTGCAGGCGAGGCTAGGAGGGGTTTTGGAGCCTGGGATCACGCCGGGGAGGTCCGTGGACTTGCTCCACGTCCAACTGAGGGGAAAAGAGGAGCGGGGGAGCGTCAGAAGCGTGCGCGCGTGCGAGGCAGAGGAGTGGCCGCCGCGGGCGGCCAGCGCGCGTGCGACGACGGCCACTGGAGGGCGCAGGAGGAGGGGGGACAGTGCCGGGGAGGTCGCGGACGTCGAGGGGCCTCGACTGGCGCGAGGGGGAGGCCCGAGGCTGTCGGGGGAGGTTGATTGGCCGGAGCCAGCGTGCGGATGTGCACTGTTGTGCGCTCCAGAGCGTGCGTATCGCTGGCATCATCGCGCTCTTGCCAGTTTGGTCCAAACCAGCGTGTCCAACAGTGTCCAGCACGTTGAGGGAGGAGTAAAGAAATGGCCTGAGGCCTTGGATGCCCTGGAGATGCTGAGAGGGAGGAAGAGTGCTGGTGAAATGGTGAAAGCTTGCTGTACAGCAAGGTAAAACAGGGATTTCACCCCTCAATCATGGAGCTGGGGGGCTGGGGGAGTTACTGGAGGTAGCTGGTAACTCAATGAGCATGTGGTAAGAAGTTGAGGCTATGGAGAAAAGTAAAAGTGATCAAGTTGGAGGTTTTAGCAATTCTGCAGAAGGTGTTTGATCAGTGTTTAGTCAAGTAAATGACCTCCACTTGACATGGCACTTGACAGGGTTGAAAGATATGAGAAAATAGGGTGCTTCACCAAATTTGGGCTTATTTGAAGAAACTAGCCAATGTAACTTTGGTGAACCCTAGAAATCAACAGAAACAGTTTCATCTTGATTGAGTCAAGCTAATCATCTCCCCTTGATGCACCACTTGGTGTAGCATCATCATTTGGGGTATTGATCATGCCCACAAAGTTTGAAGCTTCAGATAAAAAGTTGGTAATGTAAAGTTGTTCAAATTTGCATTTGAACAAAAAGGGTTTTGAGGTGATCTGATCAAGTTGCTCTATTTCAAATCTTGTGCCATTTGGTCTAGATGCCTTATTAGGTCATTCTAGCATTTGCACCAGGTTTGAGATCATTTGGACAAGTTTGGCAATGTAAAGTTGCTCAAACTTCAAATATGGACAGAATGGTTATGAAGGGGTTTGAGGATGTTTTCTTGCTTCCCAAGGCATGGGACTTGGCAAGATCATCAAATATGTCAAATATGACATGATAGAATTTCCCTGGAATTTTTGGAGAAAATTTCCTTTGTAAATATTTCAAAAGCTTGAAATATCCAGAAAGGGTTTTAGAGGGTTTAGCCCATTATTTTGAACATGACCAAGTGTTGAAACTCTTATATATGGACAATATATGTCCTCTGAGTCTCTCTGAATTTTGGCAAATATTTTTGAAACAGTTAAATAATTTTTCCCTATTAAAGACCATTTCTGGCTTTAAGAAAAGGCTTTTAAATAAAATAGAAAAATAACTTTTAAAATTATACCTTTGTGGTTTCTGGGAGTCCTATGACTACTAGGTCTCAAATAAACCTTTTGAAATAATTTTCTCACCCTAAATCAAGTACTTGCAGTGCAAATCTCAATTCAGGGGTTTTTGGAAAACTAAATTTATAAAATACTTTTTGGCCAAAATAATTTTGTAAGAAAATACTATACTGCTATATAACACTTGGCATGATCATTGGGCAGGAGTTTTGGGTATGGAGATGAAATCTACAAGAGATCATAGTTGACTTTAATGAGCACATGAAAAAGCACATGAAGAAAACTCAATTCCAAATAAAAGCCGAATGATGCTAAAAAATTTTGCTGGTCCAAATTTTCATGCTTCAAAGATACAAATAACATGTTACAAAATGCAGGGTGTGACACTGAGGGTGTGGTGCAACCCTACCATTGCGAATATTTGCCTGTGGAGGACCTGGTGGTTGTGCTGGTGGTTGCACTTAGTTCAGATTTTGATCAACCTCATCCTCGTAATCTCCTGCATAATTGTCCTCGTCCTCAGCAGCAGCAGGAGCCACAGAAGTATCAACAGCAACACCAATAGTTTGGCCAGGCTCAAGAGGGACACGACTCGCTCGGCGGAGGGCTATTTCGCGACATGGAGGCAGTTGTTGTTGTTGCTGCAGAGATGCGGCAGGTGCAGCCGGTGGTGGTTGTGGAAGACGTGCAAGAAGTTCATTAAATTTGTTCTCAAGCTTTTTTCGAACGTCTTCTCAATGCCAGCTATCTTATCCATGGCCTCTTCAAAATTGTTCAGCACATCTTAGACCTGTTCATTCATCATTTGATGAAATTTATCATGTAATGCCTTGTTTGTCATGTTCTCCCAACCAGTCTCATCGGCTTGTGATCCTGCCATGGTTCGCAGCAATTGAAACACACAAAATATGCTCCTACAGACTACTAGAAAGTGGTGGTAGTGGGGTGTCTAATCACAAATCTGTCAAGCGAATCTCAACCTCTTACCAGTTCTCACCGAACAGCAGGCGGTGATCAGCAACCGTTGTAGTCAAAACGCCTCAAAGCTTGGATAGAGCGATTGCCAGGTGGTGTCAAACGCACAACGTAGATGTATGTGGAGCTGTGAAGGCTTATGATATGGTAGCAAAAATGTCAGCAATGATCAATTTAGAGATGCAAAGTTGAATAAACGCTCAACGACGGTACTGTGCTGGTCCTAGGCTAGACCGTACTAGAGACGCGAGCCTAGAACACTAACAAAATCACGACACTGCACGTAATCAAGGGAAAAGCACACTCTGAATTTTTTTGCGCCTCATTTTTCTTGCCAAAAATCACTATAATGGCAAGTGTCTCAAAACTCTTCCCAAGTCAAACTAAGAACATAGGCACGAAATGTTTTGACTATTTTTTTGAAAAATCAGGGCAGCGATGATTAAAAAGTGTGGGAAAAAACAGTATGATGGCACTTGTCTCAAAAGACTCAGAAAAGCCAAAAAATATGATAGGGAAAAAATAGTTTCGCCTATCGAAATTTTGGCCTAAAAACTACCCGGGGGTCTCCAGACTTTTTTTCCGAGACCTACTCAGGCGAGGAAACGCGAAACCGAAACTAGATGGATCTCGAAAACAAATCTGAAATGAAAAGAACCCGGATTGGTGGTGGATATATGGTGGTAGAATATGCGAGCGGTTGTCGTATATGGCAAGGGTGGTGGTATATGGATGCAGATAAGTGGTGGTATCTGGATACAGATCGGTGGTGGTATGTGGCAGGGGCGATGAAGATGTTGTGGCGGCGGCGTGACAACTTATGACCAGAACTCGAAACTCTAAAAGACTAGACGCTAAGACCAGCAACTTGACACGATGATGCAACCGCAAATTCAACAAAGCAAAATACTGAAAAGACTAAGCAAAGGCTCAAACTGGTTCACATATGATGAACTAACCCTATTTTTTTAGCTTTTCCATGGACTGTAGGTACGAAGAACAAACTCGATCTAATCTATGAAAAACTATAGAATCTCACCGAGCAACCTGGAAATCTAATACCACTTGATAGAGGGAAAGGTGTCCCATCTTTCGATGAGATGGTGATTATCGTTTGCGGAGGAGTAGACTTTAACGATCCGACTACGAACGTCCGAAGACGTTGCACCTTAGCAATCGCTAAACCAACTCCGAGAGGTTATTGACCACACCGGAGCATGATCAACCTGACCACGAGGGTCAATTTCCTGCAAGCAAATGAAGAACAAGCAAGAAACTGAGATAGCAATCTTGATATTGCGAATATAAGAGGAAAGCTTTATTGATCAAGGTGGGTTTCTGTGAAACCTTTGTCTGGTCGTTGAACACAAACGATGTACACAAAGTTGCAGCTATGGCAAACTTTAATCTAAAAAAATCCAAAGTCTAAATGATGCCCTAAGGGTTGTATATATGGAGGAAGAGGGGGGCATTTCGTGGTCCCTTGGAGGAGGGGTCCGAAACCAACCCTAACTTTGTTTCTGATAGAGGCAAAGGTGTCTCGTCTTTCGATGAGATGGTGGCTATCGTTTGGATGAAGTCGACTTTGACGATCCGACTACGAACGTGCGTGGACGTCGCGCCTTAGCAATCGCTAAACCAACTCCGAGAGGTTATCGACCACGCCGGAGCACGATCAACCTGACCATGAAGGTCTGTTTCCTGCAGGCAAACGAAGAACAAGCAAGAAACTAAGATTGCAACCTGGATATTGTGAATATAAGAGGAAAGCTTTATTGATCAAGGTGGGGTTCTGTGACGCCTTTGTCTGGTCGTTGAATACAAACGAAGTACGCGAAGTTGCAGCTATGGCGAACTTTTAATCTAAACAAAACCCCCAAAGTCTAAACGACACCCTAAGGGCTATATATATGGGGAAAAGAGGGGGGAATTTCGTGGCCCTTGGTAGAGGGGTCCTAAACCAACCCTAACTCTTGTTTCCCCACACATACGGACTCTAAAAACAGCCTATACTCAAGTATTTCGAAATTACATGGCCTGGCCCAATAATATGGTGACGCAGCACCTATAATAGCCTCTGGACGAAATTTATGAAGGGGCATCTGGTATATTTCGTCCAAGGCTTCTCGCACTCATTATGGTGGCTTCAAAGTCCTGAAATCATCAATTGAAACTCCATTCTTGTTCCCCTTGCGCATGCCATCATCTCCATGCTTGATCTTGCTCCAATGTTCATCCTTCTTGTCCAAGCTAGGCCCTTCATTTGTAAGCAAGACAAATGTATCCAATTTAGGCAGCATCATATTCTCATGAACATTAGATTCACTACCAAGAAACGAAAGTACCTGGTAATTTAATTGGCGTGTGCGAGCTCTAGTAATTGGTCATGTATATGTGTCAGTTGGAGCTGTGGGTGTAACCTTGTTAGTGATGTCCTCATCATCCCCCCTTCTTGAATTGAAGTCGTCCTTGACGGAAGCTCATCTTCCTCACCCAAGTAAGGCTTCAAATTTGCAATGTTAAATGTGGGACTAACCCCAAAATCTGCAGGCAGCTCAACTTTATATGCATTATCATTTATTTTCTCTTACACCTTGAAAGGACCATCAGCACGTGGCATTAGCTTTGACTTGCGCAAATTAGGAAACCTATCCTTACGCAAATGTAACCAAACAAGATCTCCAGGTGCAAAGACAACACGTTTTCTACCCTTATCTCCAACAAGTTTATATTTAGCATTCATGCGCTCAATATTTTCCTTAGTTAACTCATGCATTTTTAAGATCAATTCAGCACGTTGTTTAGCATCAAAATTAACCTTCTCCGAAGATGGAAGAGGCAACAAATCAATAGGTGCACGAGGTAGGAAACCATAGACAATTTCAAAAGGGAACATCTTAGTAGTAGAATGCAACGAACGATTATAAGCAAATTCAATATGAGGCAAGCATTCTTCCCACATTTTCTTATTATTCTTCAAAACAGCCCTAAGCATAGTAGACAAAGTTCTGTTGACTACTTCAGTTTTCCCATCAGTTTGGGGGTGACAAGTAGTACCAAAAAGCAGTTTAGTCCCCAACTTAGCCCATAAACATCTCCAAAAGTGGCTAGGAAATTTAGTATCACGATCTGAAACAATAGTATTTGGCACACCATGCAAGCGAATAATTTTACGAAAGAACAAATCAGCAACATTAGCAGCATCATCGCTTTTATGACATGGTATAAAGTGTGCCATCTTCGAGAACCTATCCACGACAACAAATATGCTATCCCTCCCCTTCTTTGTTCGAGGTAAACCCAAAACAAAGTCCATAGATATATCTTCCCAAGGAACACTAGGGACAGGCAAAGGCATATATAAACCATGAGGATTGAGTCGTGACTTAGCTTTTTGACATGTAGTGCAGCGACCAACAAAACGCTCAACATCCCGTCGCATCTTTGGCCAAAAGAAATGTGTAGCAAGTACGTCCTCCGTCTTCTTCACGCCAAAGTGTCCCATTAATCCTCCTCCATGCGCCTCCTGCAACAACAAAAGACGAACAAAGCTAGCTGGAATGCATAGCTTGTTAGCACGAAACACAAATCCATCATTAACGACGAACTTGTTCCATGTTCTCCCTTCTTTGCAATTCTGCAATACATCTTTAAATTCAGCATCATGCACATATTGATCTTTGATGGTCTCCAAACCAAATATTTTAAATTCAAGTTGTGAAAGCATAGTATAACGACGAGACAATGCATCAGCAATAACATTTTCTTTTCCCTTCTTGTGTTTAATAACATAAGGGAAAGTCTCTATGAATTCAACCCATTTAGCATGTCTACGGTGCAGTTTTGCTTGACTTTTAATGTGCTTCAAAGATTCATGATCAGAATGTATGACAAATTCTTCGGGTCATAAATAATGTTGCCATGTTTCCAAAGTCCGAACAAGAGCATATAATTCCTTATCATAAGTAGAATAATTCAGACTAGGCCCACTCAATTTTTCAGAAAAGTATGCAACAGGTTTACCATCTTGTAATAACACACCTCCTAACCCAATTACACTAGCATCACATTCAAGCTCAAAAGTCTTATTAAAATCAGGAAGTTGGAGTAAAGGAGCATGTGTCAACTTATCTTTCAATACCGTGAATGCTTCATCCTGTGCAGTACCCCAAACAAAAGGCACATCCTTCTTTGTAAGCTCATTGAGAGGTGCAGCAATGGTGCTGAAATCTCTCACAAAACGCCGATAGAATCCAGCGAGGCCAAGGAAACTCCTCACGTGTGTGACCGTTTTGGGCTGCGGCCAACTCTCAATAGCTTCAATCTTGGCTTTATCAACCTCAATTCCCTGTGGAGTAACAACATAGCCAAGAAAAGAGACTCGGTCGGTGCAAAAGGTGCACTTTCCAAGGTTACCAAACAAACGTGCATCACGTAGAGCAATAAAAACAGCACGTAAATGTTCCAAATGTTCCTCCAAAGATCTGCTAAAAATCAATATATCATCAAAGTATACTACCACAAATCGTCCAATGAAAGCACGTAAAACTTCATTCATTAATCTCATGAAAGTACTAGGTGCATTAGTTAACCCATAAGGCATGACTAACCACTCATATAATCCAAACTTAGTTTTAAATGTTGTTTTCCATTCATCTCCCAATTTCATACGAATTTGATGGTATCCACTAAGCAAATCAACTTTGGAGAAAATTGTAGAGCCACTCAATTCATCAAGCATATCATCTAGCCTAGGAATAGGATGATGATAACGAATAGTAATATTATTAATGCCTCTACAATCAACACACATACGCAATGTACCATCCTTTTTTGGCACTAGAATAATAGGAACAGCACAAGGACTAAGGGATTCGCGTATATAACCTTTGTCGAGTAGCTCCTGTACTTGACGCATAATCTCCTTTGTCTCTTCTGGATTGGAACGGTATGGTGCGCGGTTGGGTAGCGATGCACCGGGAATTAAGTCAATCTGATGCTCAATCCCTCGAATAGGTGGTAATCCCGGTGGCACGTCTTGTGGAAAGACGTCGGCGAACTCCTGCAAATGTTAGTGACAGCAGGAGGCAAAGAGGAAGGCACGTCCTCGAATGAAAATAATGCCTCTTTGCACACAAAAGCATAGCAAACAGATTTGCTAAAATCTAGCTCATCAATATCAGATTTGGTGGCAAATAAACATGCACTTTTCAATTGAATTTCAGAAGCAACAGTAGATGGTTTATTATTAGGCTTCATTTGTTGCTCAAATTCTTTTGCCACAATCTTATTTTCACTCTTATTTTTCTCCTGTTTTGCTTTATTAGCTCTATTAATATCATCTTCCAAAATGGAATCAGGAGTCATAGGAAGCAAAGTAATATTTTTATCCTTATGAACAAGAGTATACTGATTGTTTACCATGGTGTACATAATTTTTATCAAATTGCCATGGTCTACCAAGTAATAAGGAACATGCTTGCATAGGTACCACATCACAATCAACATAATCAGCATATGTAGAGATACTAAAATGCACACGAACAATACGTGTTACCTTAACCTTGCCGCTGTTGTTGAACCATTGGATGTAGTAAGGATGTGGATGTGGTCTTGTGGTGAGAGATAGCTTCTCCACCATCTCCATGCTAGCCAAGTTGTTGCAACTCCCTCCATCTATGATCACGCGAACAAAACGTTCCTTCACAACTCTCTTTGTATGGAACAATTTATGCCTCTAATTTTGCTCAGCTTGTGTAACCTGCACACTCAAAACACGTTGAGCAACTAAACATTCATACATGTCAGCATCTTCAGGAGTCATGTATTGCGTCTCATGATCAGAATCGTCTCCGCAGTGTTCTTCACGTGTAATAAGAGCCAAAGTCTCCTCATCATAGTCACTAGCGGATTCATATCCACCATCCTCAGTAGCAATCATCACACGCTGTGATTTGCAATCTCTCGCAAAATGTCCTCTTCCCTTACAACGACGACAAATAATATCACTGGTGTGCCCTATTGATGCCATGGAAGAAGAAGAACTCTGTGCAGGCCCAATAGGTGTGCTCTTGGCAGATAATGGTGGTTGTGCCTGCTTCCTTGTATCACGGCTGGAGGTAACAGTTGATGGAGGTGTCGGTGCAGTATAATGTGTGGAAGTAGAGGATGCATGCGGTGTCCATGATGAAGGTCGACCTGCAGAAAAGTTAGTCCGCGCCAATGCCTGTCGATCCTGCACTTCACGTTCAGCTTTACAAGCAAGATGGAATAAACGAGTGATATTAGTATAATCCTTATACTCTAGAATGGTCTGAATCTCTTTATTTAATCCACCCATAAAACGTGCAAGCATAGCTTCATTCTCCTCAACAATACCACATCTAATCAGGCCAGTTTGTAATTGCTGATAATATTCTTCTACACAATTTTTTCCTTGTCTTAAGCGCTGCAGTTTTTGAAGTAATTCACGTTGATAATATGGTGGAACCCAACGAGTACGCATAGCAGTTTTCAAAGCAGCCCAAGTAGCTGGAATAGGATATAATCTACAATGTTCAGACCACCAAACACATGCAAAACTAGTGAAAGCACAAACAGCAGCGGGAACACATCTCTCCTCGGGATAATGTAAACATGTAAAACGTTGTTCAGTTTCTAACTCCCAAGTAAGATATATATCAGGAACATATCTACCCTCAAATGGCGGAATATTCAATTTCAGTTTAGGAAGATGGTCATGTACCTCAGGTGGTGGTGCAGCCCTACCGTTGCGATGATATGCATGAGGACGACCTGGTGGTGGTGGTGCTGGTTGTTGCACGTAGTTCTGATTTTGGTCAACCTCATCCTCGTAATGGTCCTCCATCTCTGCATTAGCAGCAAGAGCTACAGAAACATCAACAGCAGCACCAGAAGCTTGACCAGTCTCAAGGGGAACGCGTTGGGCTCGTCCCACTTTATTCGGAAGGCGACGTTGTTGTTGTTGTTGTTGTTGTTGAGGTGGGACAGCTGCAGCAGCCGGTGGTGGTGGAAAACGCGAAAGCAATTCAGCAAACTTGTTATCGAGCTTTGTTTCAAACGTCTTCTCCATGCCAACTATCTTCTCCATGGCCTCGTCCAATGTGTTTAGCACATCTTGCACCTGTACACTCATCATTTGCTGAAACTTATCATGAAGCTCCTTGTTCGTCAAGTTCTCCCAGTCAGTCTCGTCGACTTGTGATCCTGGCATGGTTAGCAGCAATAGAAACACACAAGAATATGATCCTACAGACTACTAATAAGTGGTGGTGGTGGCGGGTGTCACAAATCCGACAACAAATCTCAAATTCTTACCAGTTCTTACCCAGCAGCATGTGGTGATCGGCAACCGTGGTAGTCAAAACTCTCAAAGCTTGGATAAAGCGATTACCAGGGAGAGTCAAACGCACGACGTAGATGTATGTGGAGCTGGGAAGGCTTATAAGATGGTAGCAAAAGTGGTCAGCAATAATCAATTCAGAGATGCAAAGTTGAATAAATGCTCAACGACGGTACTGTGCTGGTCCTAGGCTAGACCGTACTAGAGATGCGAGCCTAGAACACTAACAAAATCACGGCGCTGCATGTAATAAAGGGGAAAGCACACTCTAATTTTTTTCGCCTCTTTTTTTTTGCGCACTTTTTTTTTCGCGCTGCTTTTTTTTGGCCGAAAATCACTATAATGGCGAGTGTCTCAAAACACTTCCCAAGTCAAACTAAGATGATAGGCACGGAATTTTTTTTTGACGATTTTTTTTCGGAATCAGGGTAGCAACGACGAAAAAGTGCGGTAAAAAAACAGTATGGTGGCACGTGTCTCAAAAGACTCAGAAAAGCCCAAAAGTAGGATAGGGGAAAAATATTTTCACCTGTCGATTTTTTTTCGAGACCTACGCAGGCAAGGAAACACAAATCCGAAACCTAGATGGATCTCGAGAACAAACCTAATATGAAAAGAACTCGGATTGGCAGTGGATATATGGTGGTAGGATATGGCAGCGGTGGTAGGTTATGGCAGCGGTGGTGGTATGTGGTGGCGGTGGTGGGATATGGCAGCGGTGGTGGTATGGCAGCGGCGATGAATATAGTGCGGCGGCGACGTGACAAACTGTGAACAGAACTCGAAACTCTAAAGAACTAGACGCTAAGACCAGCAACTTGACACGACGATGCAACCGCAAATTCAACAAAGCAAATACAGAAAAGATTATGCAAAGGCTTAGATTGGTTCGGATGGGATGAACTAACCCTAAATTTTTTGGCTTTTTCGAGGACTGTAGGTATGTAGAACAGACTCGATCTAATCTACGAAAAACTATAAAATCTCACCGAGCAACCTGGAAATCTGATACCACTTGATAGAGGCAAAGGTGTCCCGTCTTTCGATGAGATGGTGGCTATCGTTTGGATGAAGTCGACTTTGACGATCCGACTACTAACGTGCGTGGACGTCGCGCCTTAGCAATCGCTAAACCGACTCCGAGAGGTTATCGACCACCCCGGAGCACGATCAACCGGACCACGAAGGTCTATTTCCTGCAGGCAAACGAAGAACAAGCAAGAAACTAAGATTGCAACCTGGATATTGCGAATATAAGAGGAAAGCTTTATTGATCAAGGTGGGGTTCTGTGACGCCTTTGTCTGGTCGTTGAACACAAACGAAGTACGCGAAGTTGCAGCTATGGCGAACTTTTAATCTAAACAAAACCCCCAAAGTCTAAACGACGCCCTAATGGCTGTATATATGGGGAAAAGAGGGGGGAATTTCGTGGCCCTTGGTAGAGGGGTCCGAAACCAACCCTAACTCTTGTTTCCCAACACATACGGACTCTAAAAACAGCCTATACTCAAGTATTTCGAAATTACATGGGCCTGGCCCAATAATAAGGTGACGCAGCACCTATAATAGCCTCTGGACGAAATTTATGAAGGGGCATCTGGTATATTTCGTCCAAGGCTTCTCGCACTCATTATGGTGGCTTCAAAGTCCTGAAATCATCAATTGAAACTCCATTCTTGTTCCCCTTGCACATGACATCATCTCCATGCTTGATCTTGCTCCAATGTTCATCCTTCTTGTCCAAGCTAGGCCCTTCATTTGTAAGCAAGACAAATGTATCCAATTTAGGCAGCATCATATTCTCATGAACATTAGATTCATTACCAAGAAACGAAAGTACCTGGTAATTTAATTGGCGTGCGCGTGCTCTAGTAATTGGTCATGTATATGTGTCAGTTGGAGCTGTGGGTGTAACCTTGTTAGTGATGTCCTCATCAGTTTCCCCACACATACGGACTCTAAAAACAACATATAATGATGTGTTTCAAAATTACATGGGACCGGACCAAAAATAAGATGGCGCAGCACTTATATTAAGCTATGGACGAATTTTATGAAAGGGCATGTTGAATATTTCGTCCATGTCCTTGTACGTCATCATGGTGGATCGAAAGTGCTAAAATCTCCACCAGAAACTCCATTCTTGTTCCCCTTGCGCATGCCCTCATCTCCATGCTTGATAATGCTCCAATGTTCACCCTTCTTGTCCATGCTTGGCCCTTCATTTATAATCAAAACAAATATATCCAATTTAGGCAGCATCATATTCTCATGAACATTAGAATCATTACCAAGAAACAAAAGTACCTAGTAATTTAATTGGCGTGCGCCAGCTCTAGTAATCGGTCTTGTATATGTATCAGTAGGAGCTATGGGTGTAACTTTGTTAGTGATGTCCTCATCAAGGTGGTCCTTGGAGTTGAAGGAGATGGCATACTACGACCACTTGAGGGGCCGCATGGCCTCGAGCCTCGGGAGAGCAACATTCACCTCACGAGAGAACTACTTGAAGAGGCGGTTGGACATTGGAGCCTGGGCCCTGCCGAGGATGCAAGCTACGGCTCGAGGCTCCTTATAGCCACCCACCCCATTGCCATGCTGGTTGTTGTCGTTTCTCCTGGGCGGCGGCAGTGGTGGAAGAGCTGCATTGTCCTGAGGGCATGCCTAACGAGGTTGCTCATGCCAGACATCATCGCGAGGCTAGGCACGCTAGCCAGCCTCGCGAGGCTGATCGTGCCAGCCCGGGCGGGGGTTGCCACCGCGGTTGTCCTAGTGGCCTCCATCACGGGCTCCTTCGGCTAAAGCAGCAGTCGTTGCGGTCAGGGCGACGGCCGAAGCGCTCATCGTGGAGCACCTTGAGCTCCTGGTAGTCATTTGTGTTATGATTGTTCACGTTGTGGTAGACGCAAAACATGCGACTCTCCTTCACGGGCTCATCGCAGTCGCGGTCGCGCTTCTGCTCGGGCTCCACCTCGAGCACGACAGGGTCCTTGCGATACACTTCCTTGGCCTTGGCCTTCTTGTCATCGGGCTCAGGCTCGGGGTCGTTGTGGATGAAGGGGCGGACCTCCTCCTCCCTGGCACACTTATCGGCCAAGTTGAATAGCTCCAGGGCCGTACTGAGATTGTCATTGATGGCGAGCTTTTCGCACATCCTTACATCTGTGACGCCATTGGTGAACGCTGAGATAATGGCTTCGTCCGAGGCCCTTGGGATCTTGTGGCGCACTTCGGTGAAGCGCTGAATGTACTAGCAGATGGTCCCGACAGGGCGCTGCTTCACATACCGTAGGTCATTGATAGTGATGGCACGGTTGCGAGTGCCCTATAAGTTGGCGACGAACTGCTCGCAGAGCTCATCCCACGAAGAGATTGAATCCTCGGGCAAGTTCATGAGCCAAGAGCGCGCGCCATCCTTGAGCGCCATCTGAAACCAATTTGCCATGACTTTATCGTTCTCATTGGCCGCATCGATGCTCTATGCGTAGAGCTGAAGGAACTCTGTGGGGTCAGGCATGTTGTCGTAGCGCGGGGGAAGCTCCATCTTGAACTTGACCGCCCAAACCACCCGACATAGTCGTGAGTGCAGGCCCGACAGCCGGCAGTGCTCGTGGGCACAGCTCGTGTGTGAGCGATGCGGTCTTGGTCCCCTGCTATCGCAGCCTCTTGGGCAACCCGATATAGGCAGAACTGCTCGAGGGGTGCACGCGCGTCAAGCGGTGGTCGCTGCATGATCTGGCAGCTTGCCTCATCCCGAGCTGGCGCAGGTGCTCCGCGCGGCGAGTCACGCGGCCGCGTGTAGCGGTAGGTGAGGGAGTCCTGGATCGAGGGGTCCTCGGGTGGCCAGATAACTCTTGGTGGGCCGGACAGGTGGGCCCTGAAGATCATAGTCAAAGATCGTCTCTCGTATCCAGATAGGACTCATGTATTCGTATAATGGCAAGTTTTAGGTTCGGGTGTAATCTTTCCTTCCTCTGCAAGATGGTTATGTACAAACCCTAGGCCCCTCCGGTGTGTATATGAACTGGAGGGTTTAGTCCCTAGAGGCTAATAGAGAATCACAAATCCTCATAGGCTAGACTTTAGGGTTTAGCCAATACAATCTCGAGGTAGATCAACTCTTGTATTCATATTCATCCATATTAATATAACAGGAAGTAGGGTATTACCTCGATTGAGAGGGCCTGAACCTGGGTAATCATCGTGTCCCTAGCCTCCTGTTACCATCAATCATCAGACGCATAGTTTGGGACCCCCTACTCGAGATCCGCCGGTTTTGACACCGACATTGGTGCTTTTATTGAGAGTTCCACTATGTCGTCGACTGAAGGACTGATGTATCACGTCATCAACCACGACAGCAACACCGAGGGAATCTTCCCTCCCGGACAGCTCTTCGTGTTCGGCGGCTTTGCGCTCCGTGCCAACACTGAAGGCCACCTCGAGCAGATTGAGAGCTATGCCCCTGGCCATCAAGTCAGATTCGGAAGTTTAAACTACAACTAACTCGATTAAATAATAGATCCCATCCAACCCATCACCGTCCAGCAAGCCTACGATGGAATTACTCACACACGGCGGTGAGCATCATGGAATTGGTGATGGAGGAAGGATGATGATGACGATGGCGGCGATCTCCACTCTTCGGAGCCCCGAACGGACTCCAGGTGAGCCCTCCCGAGAGAGATTAGGGCTTGGCGGTGGCTCCGTCTCGTAAAATGCGATAATTCTTTCTCCTTGATTTTTCTCTCCATGAAACGAAATATATAGGACCTGGGGATACGTCGGTGGGGCATCGGGGTGCCCTCGAGGCAAGGGGTGCTCCCTGGGAAGGGGGGCGCACCCCCACCCTCGAGGACAGCCCGTGGGCCCCCAGGTGTGGATCTTCTTGCAGGTATTTTTATATTTTCTGAAATAAATCTCCGTTGATTTTCAGGCGATCCCGAGAACTTTTTATTTTGCACAAAAACAACACCATGGAAGTTCTGCTGAAAACAGCGTCAGTCCGGGTTAGTTCCATTCAAATCATGCAAGTTAGAGTCCAAAACTAGGGCAAAAGTGTTTGGCAAAGTAGATACGTTGGAGACGTATCACCTCCATCGAGGACATCCCCAGTGCCCGTGAAAAGGTCATGCCCAGCGGTGGCGGAGGGAGAGGTGTCTGTAGCCGCGGCAGGCGCGATGGAGCACAATCTCCCTCTCCCCCGGCAGAAGCCCACACGAAAGAGGTGACACATGAGTTCATCGTGAGTATGCAACACCGGTCCCGTAGCTAGCTCCAACTCCCGGATTCCTTTGCAAGGGCAATTGAGGACGGCGTGCCCCTGGGCATGTGGCTATAGCCGGATGGCTGCTGCAACAGCTCCTCCTCGGTGATGGTTGAGTTCTCCCCCGCCGGCTTCATGTTCCTAACGCGGGGTTGGAAGTTGTTCGCCTGCTCCTGCGACCTGAAGCGTGGGGAGGTCCTTCAGTTCAGGTATGACTGGGCTGCCACACTCTTCGTGAAATTCTTCCTGGTCTCCGGCGGCCCATGTAGTGTTGCGCGGAGTGCGAGAGTAGAAGTGGCACCGACTCCTCCAGCAGGAGCGGGAGCGGAAGCGAAGGGAGCTCCTGGAGCATCAACAGTGAAGACGAGGACTACGACTTGGTGCAGGCAGCTCCTGAGTCGGACCTTTAAGGAAGGTCCCTTCCTTTTGGTCCTAAATAACCAATGTAGCTCCATGGGGGGGGGGTGTAAGGACGAAGTTCTAGCAAAAACCCTCATTTAATCTTTTGGCATTTTCTTGTTTTCTATGCTCCCGCCAAGGCCTAAGGTTTTTCTTTGTACGCCATGGTGCTCTGCGTTGTCAAGACCCAGCCCCTGAGCGAGCTACAGTAGCTGCTGGTACGTCAGGACGTGAGCCTAGACAAGGCCACAGATGTAGGGATGCGTGGATTGGTATGAGCTTCGGATGCGCGATGTTGATGAGAGCCCGCCTTTCAGACGTGCAAGTGACTTCCGCGGAAAGAGAATATGAGCACTCGACAAGACAGTCGAGAAAAGAACGCCGTGAATGACCTTCAAGGTCTATCCAACTTATCTTTTGTATGATGGGACGCTTGTCATGGTGCCGCCTACTACACCTCCCTTAGAGGAGCTCCTGAGGCTTCCAGTGCCCAGCGATCAGGGGGTGGTGTGCGCTCGCGTGGCTGCTCATGGGGAGCCTCGCGACGACACCCATTTACAGGGCCCTCGCGGGTGCTCGGCAGTGCGATGTAAGATGGCCTCACGAGGCAGTGCTCACGGGGCTCCTCACGTAGAGTTACTCACGAGGGCTTTGGTACACTGCACCGATGAGTTTTGAGACCGTGAAGTTTTTGCAAATAGGGAGGGGGCACCTTACGACGAGCACTTGATGTTCACGTGCTTTTGTTTCTTCCCTAGATCCCTCTTTCCTTCTTACATTGCCCATGTGCCCTGCGTCGCTTGGACCCAACCCCCTAACGTGGGCGACGACCATCACTGGTATGCCTGGAGCTGGCGCTCGGCAAGGCCAGAGGGTGTAGGGCTCTTAGGGCTGGTAGGAGCTCCTCAAGCGCGATGCTCAGCGCCCCCTTGACACGCAAGAGCCTCATGCTAAGGAAATCAAGATGCCTCGAGTGGACAATGAGAGGGGGAGAGCCTGATAGTCATTATCAAAGGCTCAAGAGGCTCTTTAATGTTGGCACTTTCAAGGCATGTAGCTCGGCATGAGTCCTCCGTAGGGCGCGGCTCATGAGGCACGGTCACTGGTGACGCCATCTGCTCGTGGGGCGTCGCTCATGAGGAATCTCGAGGAGGAGCTCCTGAGGCCTTTGGTATCCTGCATTAGAGAGATTGCAAAGTTGTTGCAAGTAATACAGCAGGGTGCGTTTGAGAGGTCGCCCATGAGTGTCATGTGAGGAGACAAGAGCACCAAGGACTTAGGTGAGGTGGCATGTCGGTGTCAAAACCGGCGCATCTCGGGTAGGGGGTCCCGAACTATACGTCTGAGGATCGATGGTAACAGGAGGCTGGGGACACGATGTTTACCCAGGTTCAGGCCCTCTCGATCGAGGTAATACCCTACTTCCTGCTATATTAATATGGATGAATCTGAATGCAAGAGTTGATCTACCTCGAGATCGTAATGGCTAAACCCTAAGTCTAGCCTGTGGAGAGTTATGATTCTGTTCTTCTAGCCTCTACGGACTAAACCCTCCGGTTTATATACACACCAGAGGGGAATAGGGTTTGTAGAAGTCATCTTGCAGAGGAAGGAAAATCTACACCCGAACCTAAACTTGCCATTACATGAATACAGGAGTCCTATCCGGATAGGAGAGATGATCTTCTGTAATAATCTTCACGGCCCACCAAGAGTTTGTCCGGCCACACGAGCCCCCCCCCCCCCATCCAGGACTCCCTCAGTAGCCCCTGAACCTGTCTTCGATGATGACGAGTTCGGCTTCCTTATTGTCTTCGGCATTAAAAGGCGGGTTCCTTCTCCCGAATATATCTTCTGCAAGAACGTGTATTGTGTTCGGCTCTGCAAGATTAGTGCAACCCTTAGCCTCGAAGGCAAGGCTTTTTTTAAGAGAAAATGAATGGTGTGTCTCTACTGACAACTTTTGGGCGAAGCGTCGCGTCCAACCCACTAACATATCGAACCATTTTATTTGGTCCTGGTTTCACGTTTCGAGGTCTATCCTCATTGACACGTCCCAACAAAATAGAGGTCGTGTATGCTTATTGAGGGATCCTTATCAACATGACGTGAGCACCCATGCCGCGCATTACGCACGACCGCCTTGGAAACTGGCGAGGTTTATGGCTAAAGTAGGGGGACGTTCTGTATTCGCATCGTTATAAAAGGACACTATAATCCCTTTCATCAGCCCCACGCCTTCCTCAAGCTCAAGCTCTCCAATCTCCCTTGCCCCCGTATCC
The DNA here is from genome assembly GCA_902687465.1 of Secale cereale. NCBI lineage: Eukaryota > Viridiplantae > Streptophyta > Magnoliopsida > Poales > Poaceae > Secale > Secale cereale. Next base: position 365,794,953 of record LR738710.1, read on the forward strand.
TCGTTTCCTGCGCCCACGCTCCTCGTTCCTCAACCACTACTCCTTTCCCCAGCAATGGCTGGATCCAGTGCCAGAGGCAAGTGGGAGGCTTACACGGTCACTAAAAATATCGTGGAGGATCTACGGAGCACGGGGTACCTCGCCGGCGACATCGCACACCGAATAGGCTAGCGTCTCTCCAGCGTTGTGCGACAAGAGCATTTTCGTGGATTCCACATCTTTCGCTCAATCCTTGGTTGCACAACCACATTTATCTATTAGTGCTTGTGTTTTCTTGTGCCATTCATTGCTATCGGTCTACTTGTTTCACTTGTGAATTTGTGAATCTCTTTCAACATTATTGGCTCTTGCTAACATTTTGCATCAAATTTTTGTGCCACTATCTTCACCAAGCTACTCCAAATTGTGTAGGTGTGAGAATTGACAAGAATCGATACCAGTTGTGCTATTTCCTTGATACATTATTGAGTGATCATTGATCCATTCTCAACATCGGGTAAGGTACATTGGTCTACTTCTTCTCTCTCTCCCACTCACCACTATTTGAGTCTTGTGATGGATATGAAAAGCATTTCATCTCCGGTCTTCGACATCGATGGCGCGAACAAGTACATACACACTCAAACCATCTGTGACACCCCGAGACCGATGCGCCGGGTGTCTTCCAGTTATTCGTTGCGGTTGCCATGTCATTTTTTTGCGTGTTGCATTTTGCCATGTCATCATGTGCATTTCATCTGCATCGTTTTCAAAACTTACATCCGTAGTGTAAGTGGCCGAGAAACGTTCTCGGACTGGGTTGAAACTTGGCGTGCGGTCTTATTATAGTGTAGGTAGACCGCCTGTCGAATTTCATCACATTCGGAGTTCGTTTGTTAGCCCAACCGTTAAATATATAACGACACTATAGCCAGTTTATTCATCGGACGTTTTCGGTGTTCCGGAAACCTATGCCGGGCTGTTACTTCCCTCTTCTCAATCCAAGCCCTCATACACAGTCCACCTATGGCCCAGCTACCCCCTCGCATGTGCGTTCCAAACTTACCCCAAACCCGAACCGGGCTGTCATTACCGATGGGTCCAGATCATCCCCAAACATCCCTAAAACATCTTCGGTTTCTTATTTGGACTCCCTAGCTTATTTTATCGCGACCGTCTGATTTCGATCGAAGGGTCCAAATCTACCCTAAACTTTCTCTTTTGCTATTTATACACCACCAAATTCTAAATCTAGACCCCTAACCCTAAATTTTAGGAGCCTTGTCCCATCCATCTCATCCGCCGCCGCCACTCCTCATGTCTCCTTCCACCTCGGGATCCATCCCGCATCCTCCCGTGTCCAATCAAGCCGCAGTCAGCCTCATCCATGGGGATCCACCCCGATTATATCCCAATAAACCACTGCCCGAGCTCCTCCCCTGCTTCTTCCTTAGGAAGTCTCGAGCTCCCACAGCCGCAACGCAAGGAAGGAATGTCAGAACCGGTTTTCCAGTAAAATATTTACCGAGAGAACCGACCTTTTTATCGAACCAGTACAGAAAATACTTCTCACTGGTAGACAAATCCTTGATACAGAATTCCAGAGTATTGAATATTATACATGGTTGAGCTGAGGTTGCTCAACAATTTATTACAAGCACGTCGATATAACACATAAGGGCGGATATGACACAATGGTGGGGTGGCATAACTACTAACTCGTAATAAAAAGAGGTGGTGGATATGTCACAGTGTAGTGGGTGACATGAGTCCAATATCTTATAGTCCATCGAGTGTCGGAGTGAGACCCGATGAATTTATTTGGTGGTTGGCGGAAGCGGTTATCAAACAGTGATCAACTCCAGGATGGCAAGAGACTGACTGGGACTCCACTAGACGTCGGACTCGCTATCGAACTCTTCATCCATGAGATCACCTTCGTCAACATCTGGCCAAATCAACAAGCCAGGTGAGTACTTTGAATGTACTCGCAAGACAGTTCGGACATAAGATATAACAAATGCAAACATGATGCATATGAGTAATCTAGCATTATGCACCCGAATAATATAATTTGCGCTGCAAAGTAAAAATGAAGTCGGGCGGTAGTCCTCCCGAAATCCATAAGAGAAATAAAAAAACCAAACGAGTGTCTGAGCAATGCCTCGTGAGGAAAATGGGTAAAAACATGCCACAGTCGGATGTCTATGCGACATCACATAATGGTCTTATAACAAAAATATATAACAAGAATGCCATAGTCGGACGTCTGGGCGACATCACATAAAGGGCTCATTTTCAAAAGTAAATAACAAGAATGCCATAGTCGGACGTCTGAGCGACATCACATAAAGGGCTTATATTCAAAAGTAAATAACAAGAATGCCACAGTCGGACGTCTGAGCGACATCACATAAAGGGCTTATATATTCATGAAGGTAGATCATCTCACGAGGTTAACTGGTGCAGAAATAATTAGTTGACCCTTGACTAGATTACCATTCTAATCACTGTCTTATAGTACCCGAGACGGTCACTGAGGTTGACACAGAGATTAATGCTAGGCCATAAATATGGCTACTCAAAAGATTTTGACTCTACAGAGTTTGTACTCTTAAGGCACAACCAACGGATTTCACTAGCCACAAGGACTAGTTCCGTATACGGTGTTTTAGCAGAAACACAACTAACCAGTACACACCCATTTCACATCCTGCTGCCCGGAATCACTCGAGATAACATTCACGGAAAACTTTAAGACGGGGAGGCTACAACCTCGATTAGCATGGGATCAAATTTATATCGCGCGCTCTAAGGGGTGCCCCCCTCTTGGTCCCAACCGGAAACACCCATGCCCCCTAACCGGATGACGGGCTTTAATCCAGGGCCATGGAACCCTCATCCCGGCCCCTCTATTTGGTGTCTACTCGGAAAGAGGTTTGCAACTAACTAAACCGTAATCTTTGCAGAAGACATGTGACAGTACCAAAAAGGAGACGGATGGGATCATGACTTGATCCACGTTAATACTGAAGTTAACGGTTGACTGGCATGCTCCAACAATACCAGCTCACAACCCCTCATGTCACCACATGATCAGGTTGTTCCATCATCATCATTCGGGGCTCACTCGAAGCTTGCTTGCATGGGATATAACATTCACAAATGCTTATATAACCATGCTATGAAGAAGGACTACTCAAGCAAACATGCAACACACTCATCATATCAAAGGTTCGAACATGCTTGCCTGGTTGGGAGTAGTCGGAGTCTAACTCGGTGAAGTTCATGGCTCCGTCACTTCCTTCGGTATCTACGTATACAAATAAAATGAGTACTAACATAAATACCGCGCATGTATAAAAGTTGTCCCAAATATTTTTCAAATAAATATGATAAAAACTAGACAGAAAACTAAAGAGGACAGAAAAAGAATCAACTCAAAATCATCTTTTGCTTAAAAGTTATTAAAGTTTCTGTCCTGGGACTTGTCTGTAATGAAACAGAAAGTTTCCAGGGGCTAGAATATAAAAATAGAAAATGATTCGGTACGCAGTACGCCAGCCGAATAAGGAAAACGTACTTTGCCCGAAGGCGTCTTCCAGAAATACGATTCGAATGAGATTGAGAGACTGTCGAGGGGGTCCCACTCGTCAGGTTTGAAAACAGAAACAGAGTCGCGCTGGCGCCAGAGAACTGCGGTGGTCGTCGGCGCTGATCCACGGCGAGGTAGAGGGAGTGGGTGGTACCTACGTGTTCCTAGTGCTCTTCCGCGTCGGTGGGTGGTGGAGTTGGACGTCGGCGAGCACCAAGTTGACGGCGGCCCTATCTCCGGCGGACGGCGGCTCGGGTGGTTGTGGGTCTCGTCGGAGAGGGTTGCTGGGGTCAAATTGGAGCGGGGGTTAGTCTCCTAGGGGTGTCAGGAGAATACTGGCAAGTCTAGGGCGATGGAGGAGCTCTCACCAGAGCGGACGCTGCCGGAGCCCGAAGCGGACCGAGGCGGCCGGAGTTGAGGAAGAAGGACCCCTCGAGGCTCTTCCAGTGGCTGGGCGGGGTGTGGTGAGGTGGTGGAGATGTGCGGGCTCGAGAGCGAGCTTGGAGGTGCCGTGAACGGGATAAGTCTGGCGAGTGATTACGACGGCGATGTGGCTGGACGGGTGGTTTAGGTGCTTGAGCATCGACTAGACGGTGTACTGATTCCATTTAAGTGCAGAACTTAGCAAGGCAGGGGCGCTTACGGCCTGTCCCCAACGGAACGGCCGTACGGGCACGTCGGCGGCAGAGAGCGCGCCCTGTGCTTGCCAGGCCATGGCGACGGTGCTGCAGCATGCGCAGGCAAGGAGACGGCCACGCGGAGCTCCCAGGTGGCTTGGGCGGTGCCGAACGGCGTTGCGCTGCAGGGTGCCCCCTATCGGCCGCCACGGGTGGCTCTGCCGGCGCGGAAGACGCCGGCGCAGGCGGGCCATGGTGCCACCGACGCCAGCAACCAGCCAAGTGAGCATGCGGCGCTCAGGATAAGCGACAGGAGCAGTGATCATCGCGCCAGAGCGGGCACTGGTGAGATTGACGCTGCGACTCTGACGAAACTGACGAAGCTGCACTATCGACTGTGATCTTCAGTTAGCTTTTCTGAACTTGACAGAAACAGTGCACGCCAGGTGTTCGATGAAATGTTTTTGGCATGTGGAAAATCTTTCTGGAGCTGATATTTGGTGAGGTGGTCTCTTGATGCTTCTAGAGGCTGCCTGAATTTTCACAGATTTTTAGGAAGAGAAAAAAATATGAATTTCACCAAAATTGGCAAATCTGGTCCAAACTTGCAGCAAGTGAATTTAGAAATTTTTGAACTGTGGACCAGTGACACAAGATGGATCTAGGTTGTGGGTACTAAGGACAAGCTAGGGGAGTTGGTTTGGAATAAAAACTCAAAAGGGAAATGGTGGTTCCTTTGTAAATCACCAAGGCTCAAATTAATAGACAGAAATTGTTTTTGGTATAAAATAATTAGAAGAAAAATCCCAATGTGGTTGAAACCTACTGGAATCGATGAGACACTTGTTTCAAGGTGGAAAGGAGGTTTTGGAGAGAAAGACTTTCATTGGGTGCCATGGCAAGAGAAAAAGTTTGAATGGGGAAGACAAGTCCATGGTTCTCAAATGAAGGTTGTTCAAGAAGGGAAAAAAAGTCAAACAAAACCTTTTTGAAAAACAACTTGTGTTGAGCTTACACAATTAGAAAACCTTCAAGACCAGAATCAAGTTTGAGAAGAACACACAAACTTTTGTCAGAAAAGTTTTTAGAAAGGGGTTTTTAAGAGAAGATCAAATATCCCCCTTCCAAAAGACCAAAAGTTTGAAGAAAAAAAAATCCAAAAATTTGAAGTGTTACAACACCTACCCCCTTAGGAAAAATCTCGTCCCCGAGATTTCAGCTGATCCTCAAATAAGTGTGGGTACTTTGTCCGAAGAAAATCCTCTCTTTCCCATGTTGCCTCATCCTTGGTGTGATTGCTCCTCTGAACATTGAGAAATTTAATTTCCTTCCGACGGGTTCTTCTTTCAAACTCTTCCAATATTTTTATTAGGCGTTCCCGGTAGGTGAGGTTTGGTTGCACATCAAGGTTTTCATGTGATACATGCTTCTCCGGGTTGCTTACACATTTCCTTAGCTGTGAAACGTGGAACACGTCGTGGACGTCTGATAGTTCTTTGGGAAGGTCCAACTGGTAGGCCACGGTGCCTCTTCGTGCAACTATACGAAAGGGTCCGATAAATCGTGGTGCTAGCTTTCCTTTGACTTTGAATCGTTGCAAGCCCCTCATAGGAGATACACGTAGATACACGTTTTCATCGGGTTCAAAACTTACTTCCCGATGCTTTTGATCGTAATAACTCTTCTGTCGGCTTTGAGCTGTCTTGAGTCGATCCCGTATTAGTCTAACTTTTTCCTCAGCTTCCTTGAGCATGTCTGGGCCGAAGATACGACCGTCCCCTGTTTCAGACCAATTTAATGGGGTACGGCATCTTCGTCCATACAAGGCTTCGAAAGGTGCCATTTTTAGACTGGCTTGGTAACTATTGTTGTATGCGAACTCGGCATACGGCAAACTTTCTTCCCAACTGGTCCCATAGGTGAGGACACATGCCCTCAGCATATCTTCTAGAATTTGATTTACCCGTTCAGTTTGTCCTCCAGTCTGGGGGTGATAGGTTGTACTGAATACTAGTTGCGTTCCCAGGGCTTGCTGTAAATGATCCCAAAATTTGGAGACGAACTAAGTGCCTCTGTCGGACATTATAGTCTTTGGGACTCCATGTAGGCATACTATACGGGCGAGGTAAAGTTTGGCAAGCTTCTGGGTGGTGTGGGTTGTCTTGACTAGGATGAAGTGTGCCACTTTAGTTAGTCTATCTGTGATGACCCATATGGCATCATTTCCATGCTGTGACCGTGGTAGTCCAACAATAAAATCCATTCCAATATCGTCCCATTTCCACTCAGGAATCTTTTTTGGCTGTAATAGTCCTGCGGGTTTTTTGGTGCTCGGCTTTAATGCGTTGACATGAATCACAACATGCAATGTACGTGGCTATATCCCTCTTCATACCGTGCCACCAAAACCTTTCCTGAATGTCCTTGTACATTTTGGTCCCTCCAGGGTGAATTGAATATGGAGCGGTGTGGCTCTCTGCTAGAATTTGCTATTTGAGGTCTTCGCTATTGGGTACGCAAAGCCTGTCTCCGAACCATAATATTCCCTCACTGTCTATGGAAAATTCGGAGGCCTTGTCCTGACTTACTTTTCTTTTTATGCCTTCAATGCTGGGGTGTCCATGCTGAGCCTTCTTAATTTGTTCTATTAGTGTAGGCTGTATTTCCATATTTGACACTTCGCCTTCAGTGACCATCATTAAGTTGAGCTTGGCGAATTCCCGCTGAAACTCGGGTCTCAAGTTTTGTAGGCTGCCGTTGTCCAAGCTGGGGTTACGGCTGAGAGCATCTGCCACTACGTTTGCCTTTCCTGGGTGATAGTGAATGCCAACGTCATAATCTTTCTCCAGTTCTAACCAGCGTCGTTGCCGTAAATTGAGTTCTGGTTGTGTGAAAATATATCTGAGGCTCTTATGGTCTGTATATATTTCACAACGATTTCCAACCAAAAAGTGCCTCCACTCTTTGAGTGCATGAATGACTGCTGCTAATTCCAAGTCGTGAGTAGGATAATTTTCTTCATGTTTCCGTAGTTGCCGAGAAGCGTATGCGACTACCTAGCCTTCTTGCATCAGTACGCATCCGAGACCTTTCCGGGATGCATCTCAATATACTTCAAAACTTTTGTGTATGTCTGGTACGACCAATACTGGGGCTGTTGTTAATTTATTTTTTAGTTCCTAGAGCTTTTCTCACAAGCTTCAGTCCATACGAATTTCTTATCCTTCTTGAGTAACTGTGTCATTGGTTTGGCTATGGTGGAAAATCCCTCTATAAACCTTCGGTAATATCCAGCCATTCCGAGGAAACTTCGTACATCTGCTACATTGGCCGGTGGCTTCCAACCAAGTACAGCCTTGACTTTTTCGCGGTCCACAGCAACTCCTTCTTGTGTCAATACGTGGCTTAGAAAACCAACCTGTCTTAACCAAAATTCACATTTGCTGAATTTGGCGTAGAGTTGATGTTTCCTTAATTCTCCTAGTACAATTCGGAGGTGTTCAGCATGTTCTTCTGGTGTCTTTGAGTATACCAAGATATCATCAATAAATACCACAACAAATTTGTCCATAAATTTCATAAATACTTTGTTCATGAGGTGGACAAAATATGCGGGGCCGTTGGTCAGTCCAAACGGCATTACTGTAAATTCATATAGTCCGTATCTGGAGGTGAATGCTGTTTTCGGGATATCTTCGGTCCGTACTTTGAATTGATGATAACCCGACCTTAAATCAATTTTTGAGAAAACCGTGGCTTCCGCGAGCTGGTCAAATAAATCATTTATCCGTGGCATCGGATATTTGTTCTTGATGGTGACCATGTTGCTCGCTCGGTAGTCTATACACAATCTCATAGTCCCATCCTTCTTTTTGGCAAATAATACCGACGAACCCCAAGGTGAGGAGCTGGCCCGTATAAATCCTTTGTCCAGTAATTCCTTTATTTGCTTCTTTAGTTCAACCAATTCGGACGGTGCCATTCTGTATGGTTTCTTGTAAATGGGGGTGGTTCCAGGTGCTAGCTCAATGATGAATTATATTTCTCTGTCTGGTGGCATGCCTGGCAGTTCTTCGGGAAATACGTCCGAAAACTCACATACTACTGGAACCTTGCTTAACTCAGAAGTGTCTACCTTGTTCAATTTTGGTTGCCGCGATACTGGTCTTTCTTGAGCTGCAACTCTTATCGTCTTTCCGTGATGATGAGTAAGAATCACAGTTCGGTTGAAGTAGTCGATAAATCCTTTGTTGGTGGTTAGCCAGTCCTTACCCAGGATAACATCCAGTCCCTTGTTTTCCAACACTATGAGGTTTGCATGAAACTTTAATCCTTCAATCTCAATAGTTACACCTTGGCAGTAATTCTGAGTGATCTGCTTACTCCCGGGGGACTTGATGGTCATTGATTTTCCCAAGGGAAGCATTGAAAAATCATGTTGCAAAGCAAAGTTCTTCGAAATGAACGAATGAGAAGCTCCAGAATCAAACAAAACCGTGGCAGGTATTGTGTTGACAGGGAACGTACCGAGTACGATATCCGGGGCATCTTGTACTTGCTCCTTGGTCACATGGTTCAGGTGGCCTCTCTTGTGGTTGTTATTGGGGTTGAAGTTGTTACGCTTGGGCGCTGTATTGTTTCCATTGCTGTTCGGCTTCGGGGTTGAGTTCCTTGGTTTTGGGCACTGTTTGGCATAGTGTCCCTCTTCTCCACAAGCGTAGCAAGTAACACCTAGGCAATACGTGAAATCCTTGTCCCTTGCATGAATTTTTTTGCTCGGACGCGTGTCATTGGTCAGGGATTTGTTCGCCCCATTATTCTAAAAATTAATCTTGTTCCTATTGTTGCGAGTGTGGGTAGTCTTATCCCTTTCTCGCTCGCGAATATCTTCCAGACTGCGACGCTCATTTTCCAAAGTAATAGCCTTGTCCACAAGTGTCTTGAAATCTGGAAAAGTGTGTACGACTAGCTGGCATTTAAGTGCTGGTGCCAGACCATCCAGGATTTTTTCCATCTTCTTATTTTCAGTCATACACTCTTCGTTGGCAGAATGAGATAATTGAGTAAACTGATCGTTGTACTCAGTCACTGACATGCCCCTTTGCTGGAGGTCATCAAATTCCCTTTTCTTGATCTTCATAATGCTTCTAGGGATGTGCGCCCCACGAAAACCTTCTTTAAAATCCTCCCAAGTGATATCATTTTCATTGGGGTGCATATGCAGAAATTCTCCCACCATGATGCAGCTGCTCCAGTAAGATATTGTGGTGCATAAAGTACCTTTTCATGATCTGACCATTGTGCCACAATCAATTTCCTTTCAATGTCTCGAAGACAATCATCGGCCTCAAGAGGTCTGTCAGTGCGAGAAAATGTTGGCGGACGTGTCTTCTGTAATTCAGACAATTTAGAATGCTGCTGTTGCGGCTCACGATGATTCCCCATATTAATAACCTGGCTCTGATACCAAGGTTGTCAGGACCGGTTTTCCAGTAAAATATTTATCGAGAGAACCGACCTTTTTATCGAACCAGTACAGAAGAATACTTCTCACTGGTAGACAAATCCTTGATACAGAATTCCAGAGTACTGAATATTATACATGGTTGAGCTGAGGTTGCTCAACAATTTATTACTAGCACGCCAATATAATACATAAGGTCGGATATGACACAATGGTGGGGTGGCATAACTACTAACTCGTAATAAAAAGAGGTGGTGGATATGTCACAGTGTAGTGGGTGACTTGACTCCAATATCTTACAGTCCATCGAGTGTCGGAGTGAGACCCGATGAATTTATTTGGTGGTTGGCGGAAGCGGTTATCAAACAGTGATCAACTCCTGGATCGCAAGAGACTGACTGGGACTCCACTAGACGTCGGACTCGCTATCGTACTCTTCATCCATGAGATCACCTTCGTCAACATCTGGCCAAATCAACAAGCCAGGTGAGTACTTTGAATGTACTCGCAAGACAGTTCGGACATAAGATATAACAAATGCAAACATGATGCATATGAGTAATCTAACATTATGCACTCGAATAAAATAATTTGCGCTGCAAAGTAAAAATGGAAGTCGGACAGTAGTCCTCCCGAAATCCATAAGAGAAATAAAAGAAAACCAAACGAGTGTCTGAGAAACTCCTCATGAGGAAAATGGGTAAAAACATGCCACAGTCGGATGTCTGTGCGACATCGCATAATGGGCTTATAAAAAAATAACAAGATTGCCACAGTCGGAAGTCTGAGCGACATCACATAAAGGGCTTATATTCAAAAGAAAATAACAAGAATGCCACAGTCAGACGTCTGAGCGACATCACATAAAGGGCTTATATTCAAAAGTAAATAACAAGAATGCCATAGTCATACGTCTGGGCGACATCACATAAAGGGCTTATATTCAAAAGTAAATAACAAGAATGCCACAGTCGGACATCTGAGCAACATCACATAAAGGGATTATATCCAAAAGTAAATAACAAGAATGCCACAGTCGGACGTCTGAGCGACATCACATAAAGGGCTTATATTCAAAAGTAAATAACAAGAATGCCACAGTCGGACGTCTGGGCGACATCACATAAAGGGCTTATATTCAAAAGTAAATAACAAGAATGCCACGGTCGGACGTCTGAGCGACATCACATAAAGGGCTTATATTCAAAAGTAAATAACAAGAATGCCACAGTCGGACGTCTGAGCGACATCACATAAAGGGCTTATATATTCATGAAGGTAGATCAAATCACGAGATTAACTGGTGCAGAAATAATTAGTTGACCCTTGACTAGATTACCATTCTAATCGCTATCTTAGAGTACCCGAGACGGTCACTGAGGTTGACACGGGGATTAATGCTAGGCCATAAATATGGCTACTCAGAAGATTTTGACTCTGCAGAGTTTGTACTCTTAAGTCATTGCCAACGGATTTCACTAGCCACAAGGACTAGTTCCGTCTACGGTGTTTTAGCAGAAACACAACTAACCAGTACACACCCATTTCACATCCTGCTGCCCGGAATCACCCGAGACAACATTCACGAAAAACTTTAAGACGGGGAGGCTACAACCTTGAATAGCATGGGATCAAATTTATATCACGCACTCTAGGGGGTGCCCCCCTCTCGGTCCGAACCGGAAACACCCATGCCCCCTGACCGGATGACGGGCTTTAATCCAGGGCCATGGAACCCTCATCCCGGCCCCTCTATTTGGTGTGCACTCAGAAAGAGGTTTGCAACTGACTAAACCGTAATATATGCAGAAGACATGTGCTAGTACCAAAAAGGAGACGGACGGGATCATGACTTGATCCACGTTAATACTGAAGTTAACGGTTGACTTGCATGCTCCAACAATACCAGCTCACAACCCCTCATGTCACCACATGATCAGGTTGTTCCATCATCATCATTCCTGGCTCACTCGAAGCTTGCTTGCATGAGATATAACATTCACAAATGCTTATATAACCATGCTATGAAGAAGGACTACTCAAGGAAACATGCAACACACTCATCATATCAAAGGTTCAAACATGCTTGCCTGGTTCGGAGTAGTCGGAGTCTAACTCGGTGAAGTTCATGGCTCCGTCACTTCCTTTGGTATCTACATATACAAATAAAACGAGTACTAACATAAATACCACGCTTGTATAAAAGTTGTCCCAAATATTTTTCAAATAAATTTGATAAAAAACTAGACAGAAAACTAAACAGGACAGAAAAAGAATCAACTCAAAATCCTCTTTTGTTTAAAAGTTATTAAAGTTTTTGTCCAGGGACTTGTCTGTAATGAAATAGAAAGTTTTCAGGGGCTAGAATATAAAAACAGAAAACGATTCGGTACGCAGTGCGCCATCCGAATAAGGAAAACGTACTTTGCCCGAAGGCGTCTTCCAGAAAAATGATTCGAATGAGATTGAGAGACTGACGAGGGGGTCCCACTCGTCAGGTTTGAAAACAAAAACAGAGTCGCGCTGGCGCCAGAGAGCTGCGGTGGTCGCCGGCGCCGATCCACGACGAGGTAGAGGGAGTGGGTGGTACCTACGTGTTCCTGGTGCTCTTCCGCGTCGGTGGGTGGTGGAGTTGGACGTCGGCGAGCACCACGTCGATGGCGGCCCTATCTCCGGCGGACGGCGGCTCGGGTGGTTGTGGGTCTCGTTGGAGAGGGCTTCTGGGGTCAAATTGAAGCGGGGGTTAGTCTTCTAGGGGTGTCAGGAGACTACTGGCAAGTCTAGGGCGATGGAGGAGCTCTCACCAGAGCTGACGCTGCCGGAGCCCGAAGCGGACCTAGGCGGCCGGAGTTGAGAAAGAAGGGCCCCTCGAGGCTCTTCCAGTGGCTGGGCGGGGTGGGGTGAGGTGGTGGAGATGTGCGGGCTCGAGAGTGAGCTTGGAGGTGCTATATATAGCCGGCCCGAGGTAGTTGCCGTGAACGGGATAAGTCCGGCGAGCAACTACGGCGGCGTTGTGGCTGGACGGGTGGTTTAGGTGGTTGAGCATCGACTAGACGGTGTACCAATTCCATTTCGGTGCGGAATTTAGCAAGGCAAGGGCGCTTACGGCCTGTCCCCAACGGAATGGTCGTGCGGGCACGTCGACGGCAGAGAGCGCGCCCTGTGCTTGCCAGGCCACGGCGACGGTGCTGCAGTGTGCGCAGGCAAGGAGACGGCCATGCGGAGCTCCCAGGTGGCTTGGGCGGTGTCGAACGGCGTTGCGCTGCAGGGTGCCCCTTGTCGACCACCACGGGTGGCTCTGCCGCCACGGAAGACGCCGGCGCGGGCGGGCCATGGTGCCACCGATGCCAGCAACCAGCCAAGTGAGCGTGCGGCGCTGAGGATAAGCGAGAGGAGCAGTGAGCATCGCGCTAGAGCGGGCACTGGTGAGATTGATGCCGCGACTCTGACGAAACTGACGAAGCTGCACTGTCGATTGTGATCTTCAGTTAGCTTTTCTGAACTTGACAGAAACAGTGCACGCCAGGTGTTCGATGAAATGTTTTGGCATGTGGAAAATCTTTCTGGAGTTGATATTTGGTGAGGTGTTCTCTTGATGCTTCTAGAGGCTGCCTGAATTTTCACAGATTTTTAGGAAGAGAAAAAAATATGAATTTCACCAAAATTGGCAAATCCGGTCCAAACTTGCAGCAAGTGAAATTTGAAAATTTTGAACTGTGGACCAGTGACACAAAATGGATCTAGGTTGTGGGTACTAAGGACTAGCTGGGGGAGTTGGTTTGGAACAAAAACTCAAAAGGGAAATGGTGGTTCCTTTGTAAATCACCAAGGCTCAAGTTAATAGACAGAAATTGTTTTTGGTATAAAATAATTAGAAGAAAAATCCCAATGAGGTTGAAACCTACTGGAATTGATGAGAGAATTGTTTCAAGGTGGAAAGGAGGTTTTGGAGAGAAAGATTTTCATTGGGTGCCATTGCAAGAGAAAAAGTTTGAATGGGGAAGACAAGTCCATGGTTCTCAAATGAAGGTTTTTCAAGAAGGGAAAAAAGTCAAACAAAACCTTTTTGAAAAACAACTTGTGTTGAGCTAACACAAGTAGAAAACCTTCAAGAACATAATCAAGTTTGAGAAGAACACACAAACTTTTGTCAGAAAAGTTTTTAGAAAGGGGGTTTTAAGGGAAGATCAAATATCCCCGTTCCAAAATACCAAAAGTTTGAAGAAAACTAAAATCCAAAAATTTGGAGTGTTACAAGGAACCCCGACGCCCGCACCTTCTGCCGATTTGTGCCAGACGCCCCTGCCTCTCCATCCCTGATGAGCGCCACCTCATTGACCATGCCGCCGCCTCCGGCCACCTCGTCACCGTCTAGAAATAGGCCAGCCACGCTCACGCCTCTCCTTCCTTTCCCTTTCTTCTCCTATTTTCTTTCCCGTCTCAAGCTCTCTCTCTCCCAGGTACGTCCGTGCAGGAGACGCAAGGAGGAAGCTGCCATCGCCAAGTTCTTGCCGTGCGCACCTGGATCCACCATCCCCGGCTCCACCGTACTCGATTCCCACCGTTCCCGAGTCCCTTTGATGCATCAAGTTCGTGGCCGTCCTATCCCCAGCCAGCCTCACCTCGTCTCCCACCGCTGCTTCAGGGAGCCGCCATGGCCTTGCAGATCCCGCTACCGCCCTGCTCCATTCATCGCCATCTTCACCTGAACCGCGTACCAACGCTCGCCTTAACATCGTGCCAGGCCGCCTCCTGCATCGCCAAGGCGCCGGCCTCTTTATTTCCCCGTTGTGAGCAACTCCTGTCGTAACTGAAGCTTCTTTCTTTCTCCTAAATCTGTTCTGGCATATAGATGATGTTTAGAGTCGCCACCATGTTCTAGCATCAATAGATTCGCTAGCCCAGTGGTTCTTCCCTCGTGCTCGCATCCAGGAGGTGTTGGGTTTGATTCCCAGGTGGCCTTGTTATTGCTCTGTTTCTTCCATTTTTGCACGCACACACACGTGGCCGCTTGGGCCCGATCCCACTACTAGGCTGCTGCACTGTATTGCTTCGGGCCCGTGCATGTTTTTTTTCCTGCCTGTGAATTTTGCCATTTATCTAGAAAATGCATAGTTACAGTTTGACCCTCCATGTTCATGCATTTAATAACTTCATAACCATACATCGGAATTAAACAATTTATATATGAAAAATGCATAGAATTGCATGTAGATTCATAATAACCAAATTTCATTCCTGTTTAAAATATTTAAACTTGTTGTTTGAATTAATTTGTGTAAATAAAATGTTAAAATGGTTTAATTCATAACTAAATAACCGTAGCTCCAAATTTAATAAACTTTATATGTAAATGGGGTGGAAAAGTGATGCGGAGCATCCTATGGACATCACCATGCCAAGAGTCCGTTTGGCAAGTGACACGTGTGACCTCTACTTCTCATACTTAAAGGTGAATCATCTCCTTTACACGTGTTCACTTGACCCCTTCGAGGATGGTATACTACTTGACACTCCACTCGTGTGCATGCATAGGTATTGTCGGAGCTTCATGGATGATGAGGAGGAGTGCAAGCGGCAAGGATCACCTACACCATCAGCGAGGGAAGCGTGGAAGAGAAGACAGAAGAAACAGAGCTGCTACAAGCTACAGGCTCCGGACGTCCGCTACACACCGGACGTTCGACACGTCCCAGGCGACCGGACGACCGGCAGCCACCGGACGTTTGTGACTTCGTTAACAGAACATAATCGGTGGAAAATAGCGGAAGTCCGAGAGCTACCGGACGTCCGGTCCCTCCCGAGCCACCGGACATCCGGTGCCCAGCGGATGTCCGCTCCCTGCGTGTGCGCAGTCGCGGGCCTTTTGGCCATGTATCCCTTTCGCCCCTCACTTACCCCTTCGTGGCCTTAGACTATATATACTCCTCCACCTCCACCATTTTAGGGTTAGCAAATGTGATAGCTCATTTTAGACTAGAGCTTTGCTCATCTTAGTGGTTCTACTCCTAGGAGAGACTGCGGCCCCTCTACGGAGAAGATCCACGACGGATTCAAGACCTCCTCACGGAGAAGATCCTTCTAGGATTCAAGCCCCCATCTCCTTTGGATTTGGGATGAACTTTACCTTGTATCTTTCCCTTTGTTGTTCATGTACCTTGTGATCTTGTGTGTTTGATTGTCTAGTGGATGTGTGATTGGACTTGTTCTTGAGTGTTTTCCCTCGTGATTCCCCGTTGTGTTCTTCGTGTTCATCGTGGGATCCCCTTCATTTCGTGAAAGATCGGCCATCTAGGGTTCCACCCTACATCATTATGGTATCAAGAGCCATGGTTTCTCACGAATTTGGAGCCCCCTCCACCGTCTTCTAGCTTTCTTTTGTGTGATTTTGTCCCAAATTCGAAAATTCCCCACCAAAAATAGCCCCAAATGTTTTTTGTGATCTGTTGGTTTGATGACGTTTTGTTGATTTTGATCCATGCATTTGCTTGGTTTCAAGTGGATCTAGCATTTCCCCAAGTTTCCCCATCTTTCACCCATGAAATCTCATCAATTTTGACCCCAAAATCATCAAATTCCGCCCAAAATCACGTCACGAAACTCAAATCTCGCGTTGACCCCGACCCACCGGACGACCGGCGTTTAACCGGACGTCCGGACCCTCATGAAGCACCGGACGTCCGTCATCCACCGAACGACCGGAACCACCTATACAGAAGAAATTACCGGATTTCCGAGCTCGACCGGTCTTCCGGCCACCGGACATCCGTCCATTTCCGGACGTCCGATACCTGTAGATTCCCACTTCGGCTAAATTTTTGTTTTGGCCATAACTAATTCATACGAACTCCGATTTTGACGTTCTTGAGCTCGTTTTGAAGCTCTTGACATTCCCCATACCAGAAAAATACTACCATCATCATTTGACTCCATCATATTTTGTCAAATTTGGCAAGTTTGCCTAGGCCTTCCACCATATCATCCGCATAGCCACCATACACTTCCGCAACCTAACCCATTTTGATCCCCATGGCATTTGTGGTTGCTTGAGTAGTGATTTGAGTCTCCTAAGGTGTTTAGGCTACTTTGGGACCATTGCTTCTTCATCAACCACCACCACCACTTCCGCATAGCCTAGTCCACCATACATAGCCAACCCAACTTAACCAAATTTTGTTCGAGCTTGTTTGAGTTGTGGCTTGTGTCTCCTAAGGTGTTTCGGCTACTTAGGGACCGTGACTTCAACTCCGACATCGTGTATAGCCCATCATTCCACTTCCGCAACCACCACGGCATTCCCGCTACAACAATTTGACATTTGTCCTTGCGATTTTGAGTTGTGGTTTTTTCCGTTTCCTAAGGTGTTTAGGCTAATTAGGAACGGGCCTACATCAAGAGCACCGCCTCTCATCATCGTCATCGGACGGTAACTTCGACGACATCTTTGTATATTCCCCTTGCAATTGCATTATTAACCCCTAGCCCATTTTGCGTCACTTGCCTATCGAGACTAGCCTTTGAGTATTGCTGGCAACGTTACTTGTGCACATTAGTGATCATCGATGCGCCTTCCATTGCATACATACCATATCATATTGGTATCATCATATCATCCCTTGTGTCACAAGATTGTTCCCGCATATACACAATTTCTATCTTGGTTTGTGCATCGTGGCCATAAAAAGAAAAGAGAATAAGCTTTTAAGCAAAAAAAAGAGAAAAACAAAGAAGCTTGTAAGCAAGAGCCATAGCATCGCATCATTTGATATCATATCCGATCATCTTGGATCAACAACGGGAACCAAACATACATAGTATACTTGGGATAGAAAGTTGATACATTTTGCATCTTATAGGTTGTGCACAAGTGTCGTATCCGCCTATAGAGCAATCGTGCTAGCGTCTCTCTTGAGTTGTGCAACACGAGCATTTTCCGTGGATTCCATATTTTGTGCTCATTCCTTGGTTGCACGACCCTATTTATCTATCCGTGTGTGTGTTCCTGTGTTCCACATATTGCTATTGGTCTACTTGTTACATTTGCGAATTTGTGAATCTCTTTCAACATTATTGACTCTTTCTAACATTTGGCATCAAATTTTTGTGCCACTATCCTCACCGAGCCACTCGATAAGCTTTACTTGATAGGTGTAAGTGAACAAGTCCGGTACCAATTCCACTATTCTTTCATTTCACATTGAGTGAAATGGGATACATCCTCAACATTGCGAAAAGGTAACTTGGTATTGTTTATCTCATCTCCTACTCACATTTGCTCGAGTCTTGTGATGAATAGGCAAAACATTTCATCTCCGGTCTACCACAACAACAACAAGTTCGATGCCATGACGAACAACTTGTGCGCCAACATGGATGCTCAAATGGAGGAGCTCAAAGCCCTCATCAAGAACCGCACGAGGTCTCCCTCATCTTCGAGAAGACGCTCAAGTGCACATCTTTCCGAGCAACCATCTCCGGTGATATCACATCGGCATCGACAACATCAACGACAAGAATGTGAAGGTCATGAGCTCAACACCAACAATTTCTCAACGACTTCACCATGTACCTTGGCATCTTCGCCAAGCGCCTTCAATGCATCTTCGCCTTTGGACATACGGCATCTTCGCCCACAAGCACCTCAAGCTTATGCTCAAGAGAAGCTCCCCAAGCTCAAGTCTGCAACTACCACAAGCTACTACGACCTCGACAATGACCACGAGATTCCTTTCTATGGGACTCAAGACCCCGCGGAGTATCTCGAGTGGGAGCGCAAGATGGACGACTACGTCAAGCTACATCAAGTTCCCCACGAAGATCAAGTGAAGTGCACCACAAGACACCTCCACGACAACACGTCAACATGGTGGCTTCACACACCTTCGACGAGCTTCAACGTGAATTGGCCCAAGATGAAGAAAGCAATGCAAAGAGAGTTCGTGACTCCCACCTACACGAAACAACTTCTACGCCAATTGGAGAACACCATTCAAGGATCCAAGTCCATCGACAAGTACTTCAAGGAGATGTAGATGGCCTTGCGACGAGCCGGCGTGGACGACCCCATTTCGATGAAGCTCCACTTCATGATGGGATTGCACAACGACATCTACAAGACTATCTTCCTTGAGAACTACAAGTCCCTTGACGACAACTACATTGGTACTCTCAAGGCGGAACAAGAACTCATGAAGGCCAAGGCTTCTCCACCGCAAGCATACTTCTCGAAGACCAAGCTCCAAGACGGCGAGCATGAGGCTAGTACCACCGTGATTTCCAAGCCCAATGAGCTCCAAGACGACGCTCCCAAGTTCGACTCCACCGCCATTCCTCTTTGTGGCATTGATGATGCCGAGTCTACTTCGACTCTTTTTCAAGATGGTGCGGCGACGACTACGACTACGGAGCCATTCGAGGACCAAGCTTTGGAGGCGAACGACATGGTGACGAGCAAGGATGATGCTTCCATCTTAGGAGGCGAGAGTGATGATGTGCCATCTTCGGCCTTCATCCACGGCGACGGTGACGAGATGGTTGAGCATGGGATTTTCCCTTCGACCACGACGGCGTATGATGACTTGAGTGACTTGTGCCACCATATTTAGAGTGAGAGCGAGTTCACCACTAGCCCCATATATGATGAGCTGCCCCAATTCCCATGTGAGGAGAGCCACAACCCCCACCACTTGAGTGAGATGAGTGACTCCACCATATGCGACATTGAGTGCACCTACCTTGAGGGAGTGAGTGAGCCACCACATAGAGAGAGTGAGATAGTTGATAGGTCATGCGAGGCCACTTTCAACACTAACGACTTGACCTCTACCTCTATTGTGTCTTCTCATTTGGTGCTAGGTCCCGCATATGATGACGCGCCGATTCTCGACGACTTCGTCCTTCATATGGACAAGACGATGGCCATGGTGGAATATTATGCACCCCCACATGGTTCCATCAAGATGAAGATGATGACCACCATTTGGTCTTTCCCACCTCACCTACACCACATGAGTGGAATGAAAAAGGTAACAAAGGTGAAGGTGATGCTCTCGTCCCACTAGTGGACTATGTTAACATTGAATGCTTGCATGATGTTGATCCTCCTATTGCCATGCTTCATTCTAGTATGATTTCCTCATGCGATGATTTACCCATTTATGATGAGTTTAATGATTGTCATGTGGAGTCTATTAGTTGTGATGCCATGTTGCGTAGGATTTCATGTGATAATTCTCTCGGTCACATCATGTTTGACAATCCGCTTGACTTGTCATATGCTATGCATGAGATCAACAATATGTCATATTTGCAATCTCTTCGTAGTAACTATGCATATGCCATTAAAATAAACCCAATTTGTACATATGGCATAGATGACAAGCCCATGGTTATTGGCATTTGTTTTTCTTGTGATGATATTCATATGCTACCTTTGCATCATTTATCTCATATGCCATGCCATGACCACCTAGCTTCGGATATGCATTGTTTTGGATGTTGTCCATTTTCCCCATATGATGTTTACAATATTGGTCATGAGGAAACCCCCATAGTTTCCTCATACATTTTAGGAGATTTTGACCCATCCCATCCATTGCATGATCCCATGCTTGTGTGCACAATATGCTCCCCATGAATGAACATGCTATAGATGTGCCATATAATTTTATGCTCAATTTGCATCCACATCATGCTATACACAATAACTATTCATTCATGATGGATGACATGTTCTTATATCGTGCATCAAATTTCTTTGAGAGATGCTTATCTTGTGCTAACTCTAACGTGCACATACACATCATGATGGATGATGTGTACATTTACCGCGCACACAATTTCTTCGGTTTGTGTCTCTTTTGTGTAGGTCCCCATACTTACTCGTCAACCTCGCGAGAGCATAAATTGACGAAACGAGCTATAGAGAGCACCGATGACTTGGGATTCCGTGGATTATCCTTCCCACTGCTCCCTTCGCGCAAAGACTTCGCGCATTTCTTCTACATGGCCCTCACATGGTTATGGCTAATTGTTCGTTATGTATCGTTTGCCCATATTGCCATGTTCACATTGCATGATATGTCAATCCCTTTGCCTTTGCCATGCATTTGTGACCCATGCTTTGCATTACACATGATGATTGATTCTCATACTTGTATGTGTATTTGCAAGCTTGGTGGAGATATCACTTGTTATTGCCATGATTCCTTTGCACACCATGCCTATTATGATGCTTTGACCTTGATTTGTGATCGTTCTTGCGATATGTCATGTGCATTGCCTATATCCACTATTTGCTCACATGACATGATTGCCATGCCTTCTCCTAGTGTGTTGCATCTTCGCTCCACTAGTTTGCACAACTTGATCACCATGCTTGCTTATGTTGCATCACCGATGATTCATACTTGCTCCTTTCATGCGGTTGATGACAACCATTGCCATGCTTTGCACATGATTGATATTGCTTGTTGTCATATGTCTCCACATGTTGCCTCTCTCATGCTACCATGTATTGAGCGCAACCATGATTTTAGTCTTGCCAATGAGATTACCCCCATAGCATTCTCGCATTTATTTGGAGATTATGACATCATTCTTGTGAAGCATGCTTGTTTTACCTCCTTGCACCATATGCCTAGTGCCATGAATATAGCTATTGTTGCTTCATATTATTCATGCACTTTTGCTCCTAATGGTTATGTGCAAGAGAAGAGAACCATCATGATGGATGATGTGTTTATCTACCATGCGCATACGTTCTTCCTTTTGTTGTGTGCATGTGTAGGATACTTGGACTATGTGTCGACTTCCACTTCACGTGAGTTGACCATTTGAGCTCTTGAGAGCGAACCACTTTCTACCACGACGCTTCTACATCGCACTTGCTTGTGCTTCGGAATTGTGAAGAATGCACAAGGACATGCTTTCAAGGTGATATCCTTCTCTTTCGAGAACCCAAAAACCATGATCATGAATATTGTGGATCATACTACATGTGTTGCTTGCACCATGAGACTTATTTGTCATCTTGGACCCCTTGATCGCACACATGTTAGTGCTATTGCTTTCTTTCACGATAGCCACATTGCCATGCCTCATGTTATATATGCCTTGTGTGTTGCATCCGACTTGTGGATTACTTGCTCCTATCATATGATTGGTTGCAACAATATCATCTCTTCACATACGCCATGTCCCATTGCTTGTCACATGATTGACTTGTTTGCCTCACACATGATGAACAATTGCTATTTCTATTGTGTTGAGTGCCACTCGATTTTCACTACACCCTATGCACATTATGCTTGGATTGTCTTGCACTTGACCCTTGTGTTTAGACACTTCATTTTCTTTGGTGTTGTGAATGATTCATATGCCTACCATAGACCTTTCATTGAGCGCTTTATGCATGCTTGCTATGACCTTGAGATAGATGCTTATTCTCTTGTCACACATATGCGCATCTCTACCTCACATTTACATGCTTGTTTCCATGATGACCTTGATTGTGCTCAATTGATGTGCTTAAATGCCATGCCACAACCCTTTGTCACACCCTATGCTATGCTTGATGACAACACTTGTTGGGTGAATCACCTCTTGAATGCTTGGTTTTTCACTAACTCTAACCACATTTGTTTTTCCAAGTGTTTGTTGTCCTTGCTCCTTTTGAAGGAATCACTAGACGGTGCGACATTGGAGAGTGCACATGTAAAGCTTCAAGATGATGAGTACTTCGTGATCGTCCACATCTACACGACAATGCACTCTCTTTCCCATGGTGATTTGGTTTTCGATCTGAGGTCGGATCTTTCCCAAGTTGGAGGGGATGATGCGGAGCATCCTATGGACATCACCATGCCAAGAGTCCGTTTGGCAAGTGACACGTGTGACCTCTACTTCTCATACTTAAAGGTGAATCATCTCCTTTACACGTGTTCACTTAACCCCTTCGAGGATGGTATACTACTTGACACTCCACTCGTGTGCATGCATAGGTATTGTCGGAGCATCACAGATAATGAGGAGGAGTGCAAGCGGCAAGGATCACCTACACCATCAGTGAGGGAAGCGTGGAAGAGAAGACGGAAGAAACAGAGCTACTACAAGCTACAGGCTCCGGACTTCCGCTACACACCGGACGTCCGACACGTCAGGCGACCGGACGACCGGCAGCCACCAGACGTCCGTGACTTCGTCAACAGAACGTAATCGGTGGAAAATAGCGGAAGTCCAAGAGCTACCGGGCGTCCGGTCCCTCCCGAGCCACCGGACGTCCGGTGCCCAGCGGACGTCCGCTCCCTGCCTGTGCGCAGCCGCGGGCCTTTTGGCCATGTATCCCTTTCGCCCCTCACTTACCCCTTCGTGGCCTTAGACTATATATACTCCTCCACCTCCACCATTTTAGGGTTAGCAAATGTGATAGCTCATTTTAGACTAGAGCTTTGCTCATCTTAGTGGTTCTACTCCCAGGAGAGACTGGGGCCCCTCTACGGAGAAGATCCACGACGGATTCAAGACCTCCTCACGGAGAAGATCCTTCTAGGATTCAAGCCCCCATCTCCTTTGGATTTGGGATGAACTTTACCTTGTATCTTTCCCTTTGTTGTTCATGTACCTTGTGATCGTGTGTGTTTGATTGTCTAGTGGATGTGTGATTGGACTTGTTCTTGAGTGTTTTCCCTCGTGATTCCCCGTTGTGTTCTTCGTGTTCATCGTGGGATCCCCTCCATTTCGTGAAAGATCGGCCATCTAGGATTCCACCCTACATAAAAAAGTGTGTAGATTAACTTGGTGCACTTACTTTTTGCTGTTTAACAACAATAAAATATGTTTTAGGCAGAACAGCACCAAGATCAATAATTGCACATGGGGATTTTCTGGTATTGTTGTTTGTTGTTTTCGGCCCCATTTAAATTGCCTAGATAGATAGTTTCTTTATGCTTCACCTCTTGCCATGTTAACCAACATTTGAACTTGTTGTGTACATAAACGGGAGTGAAATTAAATACTTAAATGTGGTGTTTTGTCAATATGCAATTCGTTGCATATTGAGCTCCATATAATGTGTAGTATAGTTTGTTGCACTTTGTCATGCCATTCCTATATAATCTTGTCATGCATCATACTTAGTTGAGCACCATGCCATGTTTATGCTTGTGTGTTCACCATGTTGTTTGCTTCTTTCCGGTTGTGCTTTTTCTCGATAGTTCCTGTTTCACTGCAATCATGAGGATTCGTTCGACTACGCTTGGTTCGTCTTCGTGGATTCGTCTACTTCATTGACTCGTTCTTCTTCCTAGCGGGATCTCAGGCAAGATGACCGTCACCTTGGATCTCATTACTATCATTGTTATGCTAGTTGTCTCGATGCTATCGCTATATGTCGCGCTACCTATCTGTTTGTTGTCAGCCTCTCCTTGTTACCATGAAACACCCTCTAATCTTTGACACCATCCCAGCGAACCGTTGTGTGGCAATGTTACCGCTTGCTCAGCCCCTCTTATAGCATTGTTAGTGGCAGGTGAAGATGAAGATTGCACCATGTTGGATCTTGGTCGTTGGAATATCACAATATCTGTTACTATAATTAATACACCTATATACTTGGCAATGGATGGAAGGCTTGGCCTTTTGCTCGGTGTTTTGTTCCACTCATGTCGCCTTAAGAACTGATAATCCGGTGTTATGTTCCTTGATTTTGCGTTCCTAGCGCGGTTGGGTATATGGGGACCCCTTGACAGTTCGCTTTGAATAGAACTCCTCCAGCAAGGCCCAACATTGGTTTTAATTTGCAACATAATAAATAAATAAATAATTAATTAATTTGCATAGGGGGTCGCATCCCCAAGGATTCTTTTCTACATACAGGGAGGGGCCAGTGCCGATGGTGTTGGTCCCAAACGGGCAACCTACGGGGCCGCCTCGGGGAAACTTAAGGTATCTGGTTTTACCTGTAGCTTGTCCCATCCGGACATGGCCTGACACGAGGTACCTGCAGCTACTACCAGGGTGTTGGCACGCCGGGAGGTCTGGCTGGACTTGTTTTACCATTGTCGAAATGTCTTGTGCACCGGGATTCCGAGTCTGATCGGGTTATCCCTAAGATAAGGGGTTTTTAACCTCTGTTGATCGTGAGAGTTTGTGATGGGCTAAGTTGGGACACCCCTCCATGGGTTATGATCTTTCGAAAGCCGTGCACACGATTATGTGGCAGATTGGAATTTGTTAATGTCTGGTTGTAGAAAACTTGACAGAGGATCCGAAATAAAATACACAACCATGTGAGTAACCGTGACCGTCTCTTTTCATTTTGGGAAGAGAACACGGTAGGGTTATGTTTGACTTGTAGGTAGTTCAGGATCACTTAGCGTGCATTGCAATGGGAGAGAAAAAAAACTTCACATGACCCTAATTCAGTAAGCATGACTCAATCGTCCCCCTCACAGGCCGATGCCTTAAATTTCAACACGACAGTCCACTCATATTGTTGGTTACCTTTCCCCTCTATGTTCTTGAATTGCAATTAATGACAATATAGTAAAAGACAAAGTAATAATTAGAAACACATCACGATATGTAAAAGTTAAGAAGCTGATGAAAACAAAATTGATTGATTCCTAATTATAGTGCACTTCAAAATTAGAAAAGTCAACTAAGCATGAATAATCATATTTATCTAACAACGGAAATAGGTAAACACTTGTGCTGCTAGGATCTAACTAAATGATAAAAAAATCATTAACATATACTCTAAAAATCTAAAAATGAATTGTTTGAAAACACATGCTTTACAATACTGGTTTGTCGGAAAAAATGTGTATTTTGTGGCAACGGGAGCAGAAACTCCGAGACTTAAAAACCGAGTGAGAGATAAATCAATTGCATGAATATGGATATCGAGACTCAAGTCAAATCTGTAATAGCATATCCCTTTTCATTACGATTAATAATACGACCATATGCAGTAGTCAAATAATTTAAAATTTTAAGATGAAGATTACAAATCCTATGCGATCCACATAACAATATTATGGTATATTAATTTTTCTCATATATTTATTGTCACAATTGATTGAGATTGGAAGGCTGATGTATCATTTGTCATGCAAAAGAACAATAAAACATAAGGAATGGGTTTATAAATTTTGGATAAATGAAGGAAATTCGGTTCAGTAAATACATCCAAACAGTGGAAATTCATCCATGCCTGATCCATGGCGAGATCCAAGTAGTAGCCCGGCCTCCAATTATGTGCCTCCATGTGATAAGGTAGTGCACTTATGCAACCAATTGTAACCCCGACTCGTATGTACAACAGTAAAAGTCATCAGGCTAGCAGGCAGCCTATACCTGCATTCACACGCACACCAATTTAAATCTAGCTAGATCCAGCACCACAAGAAACATTGTACTCCTGAAAATTGGGTAATGGTGAGCTTGTACTTCTTGTAGTGGCCGAAGGAGTAACCAGCCCAGCCCAACATAGTAGCAGCCAACATGACATAGAGCGAGATATCAAGAGGAACACATAGCTAGAATTTGACACGCTAGGGCACCCGTCTTCAGTCATGAGCCATCTGTTGGAGCCCACTCCAACTCTGCCTCCGCCCAGACCACCGCCGTGGGTGGACTTGGGTGACCACCGCAGGCGCTACCATGTCGGCAACCAGCATGTCGGCTTCTAAGGAGAAGAATAACCAAGCAGGGTAGGGCATAGCGAAGGATGTGAGCAGGACGTGTGGGCAACACTATCGGCCACCAGCATCAAACCCCATCTGCTAACCATTGCTTCTGGGTACGTAATCCCATCATACAAACTCGAACATGGCACCAGCGGCAGCACGAAATTGTTGTCATCAGAGGCGGTGGCCTGCAGGTTTCACTGGAATATTGCGAGCGTTGTCGGGTTCCACTTCCACACCATCGATTAGCTAGCTGAGCTCCGCTTGCCGCACAACGCCATCTACTCGCAAGGGCGGCGTGTGTATCATCCGAGACGCTGTAAAGCGTGGTGGACATGGCATCATGGTGGCAGTGGCGGCAGTTGTGCAGGCAGGGGTGGAAGCATCCAAGATGGATGGCCGCTGAGTGGAAGAGACAGACGCGTAGGAATTGCATGGGGTGGACATGTTCATATGCAGGTCGGCATGTATGGAGAAGCACGGAGTCCCACGGCGGCCTGGGGGCGGCGACCTACTCTACCAAGAGGATACCGTCCGACCACAAGGCCCACCTTCATCACACATGGGGCAAGCTCTCCGTCCACTCAGGCTCCGGCTGCACCATCTCGCCCACCCGCCCGTGCCAGAACAGATGCGTCATGAAAATGATGGCGACATACTACACAATCTCCATCACTGACTCTTGCATCTGTTGCACTCTCTCCTCCTCGCCACCATCCTCGATTATGGCCAACAGCAACCCACGTCCCCACCTCCCTCTTGAGCCCGCGGGCTGCCTACCACCTAACCCGCGCAACCTGCTGTGCTGACTGAAACCGGGTGGTTCACGTCGTTGGAATATTGTATATGGGTTGTAAAAAACATATGAAGCGGGTAGTTTTTTCCAGAGGTGCGATGGAAAGGCTTGGACCTGTCGTACGGAGAAGCGGATGGAAAAAGTACTTGATCCATCTACCTTCAATATAATTGTTTTAAGGGTAGATCGATCTAGTTTTTCTAGGGGTGAGATCCATTAGGAGTCAGGAACAATCCATTTTTTTGAGCATCAGGAACAATCGATTGAGTTTACATATGTGTTCACATGGGCCATGGGTTTGCCTGATCGATCGGCCCTTATCGGTTTCACAAGGGTCATATCAGATCGAGTCAATCAACTCTATCGATCGCTAAGGACATATCTTAAAATTACGTATATCTTGTTTTAAATCTCTGCCGTTAATCTTTATGGTTTACGCAATATCAACGGATATAAATAGTTGACGTATGGAGAACTATGAAAGGCTCCGTCCGTTAATATTAGGTAAAGATTAATACACCTATATACTTGGCAATGGATGGAAGGCTTGGCCTTTTGCTCGGTGTTTTGTTCCACTCATGTGGCCTTAAGAACCGATAAACCGTTGTTATGTTCCTCGATTTTGCGTTCCTAACGCGGTTGGGTATATGGGGACCCCTTGACAGTTCGCTTTGAATAGAACTCCTCCAGCAAGGCCCAACATTGGTTTTAATTTGCAACATAATAAAAACTTAATTAATTAATTAATTTGCATAGGGGGTCGCGTCCCCGAGGATTCTTTTCTACATCAGGGAGGGGCCAGTGCCGATGGTGTTGGTCCCAAACAGGCAACCTGCGTGGCCGCCTCGGGGAAACTCAAGGTATCTGGTTTTACTTGTAGCTTATCCCATCCGGACGTGGCCTGACACGAGATACCCGCAGCTACTATCAGGGTGTCGGCACGCCGGGAGGTCTTGCTGGACTTGTTTAACAATTGTAGAAATGTCTTGTGCACCGGGATTCCAAGTCTGATCGGGTTGTCCCTTAGATAAGGGGTTTTTAACCTCTACTGATCGTGAGAGTTTGTGATGGGCTAAGTTGGGACACCCCTGCATGGGTTATGATCTTTCGAAAGCCGTGCGCACGGTTATGTGGCAGATTGGAATTTGTTAATGTCTGGTTGTAGAAAACTTGACAGAGGATCCGAAATAAAATACACAACCACGTGAGGAACTGTGACCGTCTCTTTTCATTTTGAGAAGAGAACACGGTAGGGTTATGTTTGACTCATAGGTAGTTCATGATCACTTAGCGATTATTACTAGTTTGCGACCGTTTGCGTAGATGCTCATCTTATTGTTGTACTCGTAAGTTAGCCACCATATAATGCTTAGCCGCTGCTGCAACCTCACCAGTTAACCTCTCCATACCCATTAAGCTTTGCTAGTCTTGATACCCATGGTTATGGGATTGCTGAGTCCTCGTAGCTCATAGATACTACAATAATAGTTGCAGGTCCAGGTTTCCGAT
Source organism: Secale cereale (assembly GCA_902687465.1). Lineage (NCBI taxonomy): Eukaryota > Viridiplantae > Streptophyta > Magnoliopsida > Poales > Poaceae > Secale > Secale cereale. Next base: position 365,823,601 of record LR738710.1, read on the forward strand.
GACTTGACATGAGAGCGACGTTACTTGTGTTGGAGTTCTTTATTCTTCATCGTCAATCTTGGGATAGGTTCCTAGTCGGCAGCCTAGGATAGCAGGATGGATGTCGTTGTGCTTTTCATGTTTTTCATCCTTAGTCGGATGTTTTGTGAATATTGTGTTCTATTCATGTGGATGTTATATGACTTGTATGTATCCCCATCTATTTATGTTATGGTACGATGTAATGATATCCATCTTGCTAAGCGCCCGAAATGCGGTTGTGCCTCAATCACGAGTTTATCACGTGATCGAGATGTAATCGCATCTTGGGCATTACAAGTTGGTATCAGATCCTCGACCGACCATAGGAGCCCCCTTGATTGATTGTAGTTTGGCCGTTGTCGAGTCTAGAAGAAAACTTTTTCGGAGTCTAGTTATATCAGAGAGTAGGATTTCTTTTACTCCTTAGCCCCTTCGTCGCTCTGGTGAGGAATCTTGACGTAGGAGTTTTGAATTACTCCTCTTCCCCTTGAATTTATTTTAGGATCACGCGGTTAGTTTCCCGATCATTGCGATGTCAGCTCCTTTCATCCGGTGCATTTCTCGTCGAGTTGATTCATTCCTCTTCATCTTTTGCTAGTTCAATCCTCAGTTCTTTCCAACCGGCGTCGTTTCCCTCGTCCGATGTGGTCTTTCTTTTTCCCACACGCCCACCCTTTATCTTCTCGGAGCCGGAGTCCTTAATCGAATATCCATCCTACTCGTGTGAAGTCTTTGAATCCCTTTCATCAATTATTTTAACCGATGATTTCTCGTCTCGTTCGTCATTCTTCATCTCTTCTTCTTTTTCGGTGGATTCCATTCAAATATTCGGTGTTGATCATATTCTTTCCCTCAGCTCAAATATTTTCAATTTGCTCGTTCGCCTCTCGCGATTTAATTGTTCCAGAGGTCCGTACAAATCTCAGAAGATTAGTCTATGTTCTAATTTATCCGAGGTCGTCACCTCATTCGAGTTTTTCAATTGTTCTGGTGCATCTTATTTCTTTCAAATATCCTTTCCAACTGTGTTTTCTCTTCTGTGGGCTCATAAACCACAGGTCTTTTTCCCAGGATCTTACCTGACTCTTCTAATATTTAACGGAGTATTCCCAATTCTTTCTCAAAGTGTAACATAAGAATGGATTCCATCAGTCATATGCCTTCTCCAAGAGCGCTTTCAAATTATTTTCATGCTTGGTTCAACCTTTTCTTCTTTTCATTCTTCCAGAGTACCTCAACAATTTTGGTGGTGTTCCTCATCATCATTTGAAGATCCCCGAAGAAGAGTTTTCCTCTAAATCTTGTCCGTTCTCTTGAAGATTCGTGGTTCTAGCTTCATGTTATCCTCTCGAATAATTTCGCTTGTCATAAACTATTTTCCTTACCTATCTGGAGCATTTCAAGAATTATTTACATTGCGATCCTCCGAAGGCCATCATTTTATAAGATTTTTTCGTTCTTAGTTTTGAACTTGGTCCTCCAACTATTCTTCATTGATGCCTCTTCATTCGTCTCTATATTCTTCCGGTGTTTCGTTCAAGTATTCCTAAATCAGGTCGCGATCTCTTCATTCTCTTGCATAAAATTCCCTCAAGTTACTTATTCTTCCCGACGATTCATTCTCTTTTCTTCGTCCAATTTCAATTCTTCACGGTGGTTTGTTCTCTTTCATCACTTGTGGTTAGTTCCTTTTCTTCACCCGGCTTCAATTCTTACGGTGGTTCGGTCAAGAGTTCTTTTCAGGTGTGATCATATCAATTCACTCGTTCTTTCCAATCCTACCGGTGGTTCATGAAGACTTTCTCAAGTTTTGTGCTATATCACTCTTTAATCTTTTCAATGCGAGTAAGTAGTATGCAAATCCATTGCTTCGCATCAATTTAATTGGTGTAGGATAAACATAACAAAATTCTTATTCATTTTTTTCAAGTTGATTTAATACCTTCCTTCAGAGTTTGTTCTTGATAGATAAATTCTAATCCCAAGTGTGTTCATCTTTTCTTTTCCGAAGTTCAAAGTTTTCTCAGCCATCTCGTCGGAACACCCGTCTAAATCATCGAAAGTCTTTATTCTTATTCTTGGATCCTTCATTTCTATATCATCATCCTCTTGTTACCGGAGTTCTTCATGGTGGTTCTTCATGATTTAATCCATTCTTCAAGTGTTCATCAAATTCTTATGGAGCAGCTCAAGCATTATCCATTTGCGTCTCGAGATGCAAATAATTCTCCATATTCTTTACAGTGGAGTTTTGCATTTCTTCCTTCATCTCATCAATTCATTCTTTTGTTTGTGGCATAATTCACCTCAAGTTTTGGGATGATTTCCATAAGTCCACAACAAGTTAATTCTTTTCGTTGTTGATTTTCCAACAACTTCGTTCGTCCCTTCTTCGCAAGGATGCTTTCAAATTCTTTTGTGCTAGAAGATGTTGTTCTACCTCCTTTCTTCTCATTCTTAATTTGATCCGGGGGCATTTGTGTTGTTTCTTCTCGTCAAGTATTATTCCATCTTCTCAAGTTCAAGTCCTATTCCTTCAATGCTCAACCGGAGATTTGCCTGAATTCCTTTTCTATCTCTTCTAGCCGGAGTGGTTTTGAATTCATTCTTGTTTGTTCAGCTCTTGTTTCACGTCTTTCTACCATCAAAGTTCTCGTGTGTTCCTTGTTCCTCTTTTGTAACGAAGCATCTCAATATCGTTCATCTCCATTGTATTCTTTCTTTCAAGTTTCTTTCAACCTCCCAAGGTTCTTTGGTTTCAACTTCTTCCTTTTTCCCTTCTGTCTCGTTCCTAAGATCTCGGGACGAGATCTCTTGTTAGTAGAGGAGTGTTGTGACACCCCGAGACCGATGCGCCAGGTGTCTTCAAGTTATTCGCTGCCGTTGCCATGTCATTTGCTTGCGTGTTGAATTTCACCATGTCATCATGTGCATTTCATTTGCATCGTTTCCAAAACTTGCATCCGTCTGTAGGTGCCCCGTCCTCTCCGTTGTCCGTTCTGAGTCCAGACACACTCGCACGCGCCCGCGGCACCTCCGAAAAATTGTTTTTTAAGTGGCTGAGAAACATTCTCGGAATGGGTTGAAACTTGGTGTGCAGCCTTATTATAGTGTAGGTAGACCGCCTGCCGAATTTCGTCGCATTCGGAGTTCATTTGTTAGCCCAACCGTCAAATATATAGCGGCACTATAGCCAGTTTATTCGTTGGACGTTTTCGGTGTTCCCGAAACCTACGCCGGGTTGTTTCTTCCCTCTTCTCAATCCAAGCCCTCCTACACAGTCCACCTATGGCCCAGCAACCCCCTCGCGTGAGCGTTTGAAACTTATCCCGAATCCGAACTGGGTTGTCATTACCGATGGGTCCAGATCATCCCCAAACATCCCTAAAACATCTTCGGTTTCTTATTTTGACTACCTAGCTTATTTTATCATGACCGTCTTACTTCGATCGGAGGGTCCAAATCTACCCTAAACTTTCTGTTTCCCTATTTATAGACCACCACATTACAAATCTAGACCCCTAACCCTAAATTTTAGGAGCCTTGTCCCATCAATCTCATCCGACGCCGCCACTCCTCATGTCTCCTTCCACCTCGGGATCCATCCCGCATCCTCCCCTATTCAATCGAGCCATAGTCAGCCGCATCCATGGGGATCCACCCCGATTCTCTCCAAACAAACCAACACCCGAGCTCCTCCCCTGCTTCTTCCCCAGGAAGGCTCGAGCTCCCGCAGCCGCAGCGCAAGGGAGGAACCCCGACGCCTGCACCTTCTGTCGCTTTGCGCCAGACGCCCCTGCCTCTCCGTCCCTGATGTGCGCCACCTCTTTGACCATGCCGCCGCCTCCGGTCACCTCGTCATCGTCTAGCAACAGGCCGGCCATGCTCGCGCATCTCCTTCCTTTCCCTTTCTTCTCCTATTTTCTTTCCCGTCTCATGCTCTCTCTCTCCCAGGTACGTCTATGCAGGAGACGCAAGGAGGAAGCCGTCATCGCCAAGTTCTTGCCGTCCGCACCTGGATCTGCCATCCCCGGCTCCTCCGCACTCGATTCCGGACGTTCCCGAGTCCCCCCACCCCTGCCTCATGTTCGTCATCGTCCTATCTCCAGCCAGCCTCACCTCGTCTCCCACTGCTGCTTCAAGGATCCGCCATGGCCTTGTAGATCCCGCCACCGCCCTGCTCCGTTCATCGCCGTATTCACCTGAAACGCGCCCCAGCGCTCGCCTCAACATCGTGCCAGGCCGCCTCCTGCATCGCCAAGGCCGACAGCCTCTTTATTTCCCTGCTGTGAGCAATTCCTGTCGTAACCGAAGCTTCTTTCTTTCTCCTAGATCCGTTCTAGCATATAGATGATGTGTACATTCACCATCATGTTCTAGCATCAACAGATTCGCTAGCCCAGTTGTTCTTCCCTCGTGCTCACTGTATTGCTTCGGGCCCGTGCATGTTCTTTTCCTGCCTGCGAATTTTGCCATTTATCCAGAAAATGCGTAGTTACAGTTTGACCCTCCATGTTCATGCATTTAATAACTTAATAACCGTACATCGGAATTAAACAATTTATATATGAAAAATGCTTAGAATTGCATGTAGATTCATAATAACCAATTTTCATCCTTGTTTAGAATGTTTAAACTTGATGTTTGAATTAATTTGTGTAAATAACATGCTAAAGGGTTTAATTCATAACTAAATAACTGTAGCTCCAAATTTAATAAAAATTATATTTAAATGGGGTGAAAAAATGTGTAGATTAACTTGGTGCACTTACTTTTTGCTGTTTAACAACAATAAAATATATTTTTAGGCAGAACATCACCAAGATCAATAATTACACATGGGGGTTTTCTGGTATTGTTGTTTGTTGTTTTCGGCCCCATTTAAATTGCCTAGATAGACAGTTTCTTTATGCTTCACCTCTTGTCATGTTAACCAACATTTAAACTTGTTGTGTACATAAACGAGAGTGAAATTAAATACTTGAATGTGGTGCTTCGTCAATATGCAATTTTTTGCATATTGAGCTCCACTTAATGTGTAGTATAGTTTGTTGCACTTTGTCATGCCATGCCTATATAATCTTGTCATCCATCATATTTGGTTGAGCATCATGCCATGTTTATGCTTGTGTTTGCGTCTTTCCGGTTGTGCTTCTTCTAGATAGTTCTTGTTTCGTTGCGATCATGAGGATTCGTTCGACTACGCTTGGTTCGTCTTTGTGGCTTCATCTACTTCATGGACTTGTTCTTCTTCCTAGCGGGATCTCAGGCAAGATGACCGTCACCTTGGATCTCATTACTATCATTTCTATGCTACTTGTCTCGATGCTATTGCTATATGTCGTGCTACCTATCTATTTGTTGTCAGCCTCTCCTTGTTACCATGAAACACCCTCTAACCTTTGACACCATCCTAGCAAACCGTTGTGTGGCTAAGTTACCGCTTGCTCAGCCCCTCTTATAGCGTTGTTAGTTGCAGGTGAAGATGAAGATTGCTCCACGTTGGATCTTGGTTGTTGGAATATCACAATATCTATTACTATAATTAATGCACCTATATACTTGGCAATGCGTGGAAGGCTTGGACTTTTGCTCGGTGTTTTGTTCCACTCATGCCGCCTTAAGAACCGATAAACCGGTGTTATGTTCCTCTATTTTGCGTTCCTAACGCGGTTGGGTATATGGGGACACCTTGACAGTTCGCTTTGAATAAAACTCCTCTAGCAAGGCCCAACATTGGTTTTAATTTGCAACATAGTAAAAACTTAATTAATTAATTAATTTGCATAGGGGGTCGCGTCCCCGAGGATTCTTTTCTACATACACGGAGGGGCCAGTGCTGATGGTGTTGGTCCCAAACGGGCAACCTGCGGGGCCGCCTGGGGGAAACTCGAAGTATCTGGTTTTACTTGTAGCTTGTCCCATCCGGACGTGGCCTGAGACGAGATACGCAGCTACTATCAGGGTGTCGGCACGCCGGGAGGTCTTGCAGGACTTGTTTTACCATTGTCAAAATGTCTTGTGCATCGGGATTCCGAGTCTGATCGGGTTGTCCCTAAGATAAGGGGTTTTTAACCTCTGCTGATCATGAGAGCTTGTGATGGGCTAAGTTGGGACACCCCTGCAGGGTTATGATCTTTCGAAAGCCGTGCCCGCAGTTATATGGCAGATTGGAATTTGTTAATGTCCGGTTGTAGAAAATTTGACAGAGGATCCAAAATAAAATACACAACTGCGAGAGTAGCTTTGACCGTCTCTTTTCATTTTGAGAAGAGAACACGGCAGGGTAATGTTTGACTTGTAGGTAGTTCAGGATCACTTAGCGATTATTACTAGTTTGCGACCGTTTGCGTAGATGCTCATCTTATTCTTGTACTCGTAAGTTAGCCACCATATAATGCTTAGCCACTGCTGCAACCTCACCACTTAACCTCTCCATACCCATTAAGCTTTGCTAGTCTTGATACCCATGGTTATGGGATTGCTGAGTCCTCGTGGCTCATAGATACTACAACAACAGTTGCAGGTGCAGGTTTCCGATGACTTGACATGAGAGCGACGTTTACTTGTGTTGGATTTCTTTCTTCTTCTTCGTCAATCTTGGGATAGGTTCCTTGTCAGCAGCCTGGGATAGCGGGATGGATGTCATTGTGCTTTTCATGTTTTTCATCCGTAGTCGGATGTTTTGTGAATGATGTGTTGTATTCTTGTGGATGTTGTATGACTTATATGTATCCCCATCTATTTATGTAATGGTACGATGTAATGATATCCATCTTACTAAGCGCCCGAAATGCGGTTGTGCCTCAGTCACGAGTTTATCACGTGATCGAGATAGAATCGCATCTCGGGCATTACACAATCGGACTAGAATGAGCAATGCAACAGCGCCTCGACAACATCGCCATTGACATACAACACTCCGAGGCAAGGAGAAGGGATTACATCGATGACGTGCGCGACTCCTTCGATAACACGTGGCGGTGCTGCGACACATGGTGGTCGACTACAAGTCTTCTTCCCCCTCGTCATCTTCGCAACAGCGACGTTCAAGTCACAAGTCTTCGGAGCGCAAAAACGATACAAGTGGAAGTCGTCCACATCCACACCGCCATGGCGACCATCAACATCGTCATGAAGGGCAAGTCACCTCCAAGCATCATGTGCACGACGATGACGAACGACATCTTCTACGAGCTCAAGCACGACAACAACACCATCATCATGAAGTTTCTCAACACGTGCATACCTACAAGTCCGAACAAGATCTACTTCACGCCAAGGACAAGCTTCAAGAGCACATCAGAAGACCGTGAGACAAGCAACACTAAGAAGAAGCTACGGCTACAACCGCCACTTCGGCATCTTCGCCAAATTTTATCAAGGCACCTTCGCCTTTGGACGTACGACATCTTCGCCTACTTACCATGAGTTTGCCTACATCAACAACTTCAACATCAAGGCGATCATCTACAAGCGAGGGCGAGACTTCCATCTTCGGAAGCTACCCACAGCACGACGACGATAAGACGGTCGACCATGAGCCATGCCCTTTGACCAAGGCGACGAGCATGAACCTCTTCGACACCATGAAGACGGTGCCCAAATATGACTACTACTCCGAATCAAGCTAAGCGAGCACACATGAGACCTTCTCTTTGATCTCGGAGGAGAGTGATGATTTGCCACCTCCTACAACATTCATCTTTGGAGGCATTATGGATGAGGCGGCGAAAGGAGTTGAGCATGGAGACATTTGCACCTACACCTCTCCGACACCCATAAATGACGAGATGCCCAAATTTCCATGTGAGGAGAACCACCACCACATGAGTGACATGAGTGACTCCACCATATGTCACATTGAGATCATTTCCTTCGAGAGGATGAGAGTGATTACTACTAGCCCCACACATGAGAGCATGTCACACATCCTATCTAATGTTGAGAGACATTTGAGTGACTCCACCAACCATACGAGTGAGAGCATCCAAGAAGGAGTGAGTGAGCCACACCACTTAGTGAGTGAGATAGTTGAGAGGGCACGTGAGGCCACTATGATTTCTAACGACTTAACCTCTATTCCGAGTGTGTTTTCTTTGGTGCTAGGACTCCTACATGACGACATGTCTACCCCCGATGAGTCCATCCCTCCAATGTAAAACCCGATGGCCATGGTGGAAGAAGATGCACCACCCACATGGTTCCATCAAGATGAATACAACAACGATTGGATCTTCAACACCTCACCTACAACACATGAGCGACGCTCCAAAGGTAACATAGGTTATGGTGCTTCTCTTGTCCCACTAGTGGACTATCTTACCAATGATTGCTTGCGTGATGTTGACACACCTATTCCCATGCTTCATGCTAGCGCGACTTCATCATGTCATGACTTACCTATTTATGATGAATATGATGAGGAGCATGTTGAGTTGCCTAGTTGTGATGCTATGCTCCATAGGATATCATGTGAAAATTCTTTTGGTCACATCATGTTCGACAACCCTTTAAACTTGTCATGTGCTATGTGTGAGATCTCCCATATTGCATCATTTCAATCTCAACATAGTAACTATGCCTGCCCCATTAGATTAAATCATATTTGCACTTATGGCATAGATGACAAGATGATGGTCATTGGATTTTGTTTTTCTTGTGATGATATTTCTAAGCTTCCTTTACATAATTTGCGCAAATCATCTACTATGCCATGTCATGAACACATTTTTCCGGATATGCATTGGTTTGGATGTTGTCAATATTCGCCATGTGATGTTTCCACTAATGCTCATGAGGGGACCCCCATAGTTTCCTCATACATACTAGGAGATCTTGATGCATTCCATACATTGCATGATTGCCATGATTGTGTGCACCATATGCATTCCATGAATAACAATGCTCTACATACTTCTCATGATGCATTACACAATTTGAGTCTCCATTATGCCATACATAACAACAAACCTCTCATGATGGATGACATGTTTCTATATCACGCATCTCATTTATTTGAGCATTGGCTATTTTGTGCTAACCAACACATGCACGTGCGCATCATGATGGATGATGTGTACATATACCACACACACACAATTTTTCCTTCGTCCTTGATTTGTGTAGGTACTCACCAATACTTGTCAACCTCACAATCCCATGAGTTGACAAAACGAGATCTTGAGAGCAATGACGATTTGGGATTCCGCAGATTGTCCTTAACACCATTCTCTTCATGCAATGACTACGCGCATCTCTTTACTTGGCTCGCACGTGGCTATGGGCCATTTACCATTTGTCACCTTATGCCCATTCTATCATGTTCACTTTGCATGTTATGCCTCTTGTTATGACTTTGCCATGCAATTGTAACCCTTGCTTGCATTTGCCCGTGATTCACAATTCTACTACTACTATGTGTATTTGCATGCTTGGTGGAGATACTAGTAGCTATTGCCATGATTTCTTTGTGCCCCATGCTATTGATGCTTGTTGTGTTGGGAGAGTTATGATTCCTTATTGCTATTTACATATATCCTCTTGCCAATACATTGATTGCTCATATCTTGCTTTCATGCTTGTGATATGCCATGTGCATTATTCATGCATACTATTTGCACACATGACATGATTTCCATGATTACCTCTAGTATGTTGCAACTTCGCACTACTAGCTTGCTTGACTTGATCACTATGATTGATTTCTATGTTGCATCACCCATGTTCCACTCTTACTTGGTTTCTTGGGTTGATGACATATATGTTCATGCCATTCACATGATTCACATTGATCACTGTCACTTGTCTCCATTAGTTGCATCTCTCATATTCCATCGTATTGATTACAACAATGTTATGATTGTTTATCTTGGAGACTTGTACACCTTACTTGTGATGAATGCTTGCTTGTTTGAGCCTAATGCCTTTGGTTGTTATCGCATCATATGCCGACATACGATGCCACATTCCCTTGTCCTTTCTTATGATAAGATTGGTGAAAACACTTGTCGGGTATTTTCCCCTTCGGATGATAGGTTTTGCATCTCCGCTAACCTCATTTGTTTTCCAAGTGTTTGTCATGCTCTTTCATTTTGGAGGATTCACAAGGCAATGCAGTCATGCGACATATTGGTCATGCAAAGGCCTACATGATGCGCGACACCAACATCTTCAAGAACATTCATAAGGTGAATTCCTTCCTTGTGAGCCATCCTCACATATGCATATCGGATGGGCCATACTTTCATTGTTATTTCCTTCTTGTTGTCTACATGATACATCTATGGGACAGAGGACCGACATTGAAAATGGACCCTATGGACCTTCAAGTTGAGGCATGCTTGGACTAAATGGATGCACCACCAGTCTATCGCACTTGCCATGATATTGAGCAATGGTACAACACTACTCATGACAAATTTGCACCTTATACATGGAATGACTTGCATTATGATTGCCTTGTTGCATCATGTATTCCCATGTCATCCATGATATATGAGCTTGTGCACTTTCTTAGCAAGTTTGTTGTGATATACCTTGATGGCATATTCTTACATCATGATCACATTGCCAAACATCAATTGCATGATAACATACACATATTGAGCATCACTTGCCATGTTCATGCTCTTGATAAACCGTCCCATTATGACATCATTTTTCACAATGGTAGAATTTTTAGCTTTGTGCATCGTGCCAGTTACCCTTCCTTTGTGTGCACAACAAATGAATTTGCTCAATGAATGCTTCACATGTCATTGCACATATTTTAGATAAGCATCTTGTGCCTTGCCACGCCCAAACTTGTCAGACTGACTCATTCTTACATGATAGACACTTGTGCACTACCATTGTATTTCCGAGTGTCGTTTGGGTTTGATCTTCTTGCATGTATACCACTCCGGCGACACCTTGGACTACTTGGATTACGCCAAGTCTTCAACTCGGTCCAACTACAAGTACGTCCACAACAACCATTTCCATGGTGATGAGCTTTTCGATCCGAGGTCGGATCTTTCCCAGGGGGGAGAGAGATGATGCGGAGAATCCCACGATCATCCCCATGTTCACTTCGACCACTCCCCATGACCCAAGGAGACATAAGACAAGACCTCAAATATACACCATTGGACACAAGGTTAACGCGCTCCTCTCCGAACCTCCACTTTCTACATGTAAGACATGGCTACTACCTCAAACATATGTGCTATGCATGACTAGGAACCAAGAGGAAGGCCATGGAACAACTAGGAGCATTGGACAAGACGGTGAGGACAAGTTCGAGGACCAGACGGAGAAGCTGCCAGAAGTCTACAGCCACCGGACGACCGGTATGGACCGGACGTCCGACGCCTGGGAGCTCCACCAGCTAAATCGACTCATGCAGAGGCAACCTACGGTGCCCGAACGACCGCCAGACACCGGACGTCCGACACTCATTAGGCACCAGACGACCGACCTCCACCGGATGTCCGACACCTGCTATCCATAGTCGAAACACCGTACGTCCGAGAAGTACCGGACGACCGGACCCTCGCGAGCCACCGGTGTCCGGTACGTGTCGAACGTCCGACGCCTGCCTGTGCCCAGAGTGTTCGGCCGAGGCCCATGTATCCCCCACTTACCCCTTCGTGGCCCTAGACTATATATTCTCCTCCACCTCCTCCTAGTTAGGGTTAGCTTTGTGTTAGCTCATTTCAGACCTAGTGCATTGCTCATCCATAGTGGTTCTACTCCACGAGAGACCGCGACCTCTATGGAAAAGATCCACACCGGATTCAAGACCCCTAACGGGAAGATCCCTCGCAGATTCAAGACCTCCTCACGAAGATGATCTAGTTACCTCTTGTATCCCCCTTTGTTGGATTTGGATCGTGTATCTAGTTGTGTTGAGGATCTAGCACATGTGTGATCGCTTCTTGTTGATTTGAGTGTTTTCTCTTGTTTCCCCTTGTGATTTCCCCTCGTGTTCTTCGTGCTCATCCTCGGGTGATGCGGAGCATCCCAAGGTCATCCCCAAGGACCCTCCTTCACCTCCTCAAGTGCCTCAAGGACCAATGACACGTGCTCGTGCTAGAGCTCTCGAGACCGAGGTGACGTCACTCCTAGCCCTACTTCCATACGAATCTTGCGAGACATGGTTCCTACCTCAAACGGATGTGCTTTGTGTGCTCAGGTGTGAAGAAGACCACATTGGAGGAGGGCGTGAAGATGGACAAGTCCCCAAGTTCACGGACAAGGTGATGCATCAAGAAGGGCAGAAGGAAGCTCCAGGCCCCGGACATCCGGCCCCCTGGCCCGGACATCTGGCCCCTGGACGATCAACTCCAGAAAGCCACCTGCAGCAGAAGCTACAGGGCCCGGACATCCGGCCTCGGGCCCGGAAATCCGGCGCCTATGTCCAGAGAGCACCCGAGACCAAACCGCTCCAGCCCGGACATCCGGCTCCTCACCCCGGACATCCGGCGCCCCGCGAAGCCCCGGCCCGACGCCCGGACGTCCGGCCCCTGATATGCCTGCGTGCATCCCCTGGGCCGAGGCCCGTGTACCCACTCGCCCCGTATACTATATATACTTCCTTTCCCATTCTGTTTAGGGTTAGCTGTTGGATAGCTCATTTCTCAGACTTGTGTGGATTCTCTCCCACGAGACCGTGCGCCTCTACGGAGAAGATACACTACGGATTCAAGGCCTCCACGTCGGGGAAGATCCTACGGGATAATCAAGACCTCCTCACGGAGAAGACTACCCTTGTACCACCGACGTTGACTTTGGATCATGTAGCTCGACTTTGTATCGTGAATCTAGCGCTTGTGTGATCATCTTCGTGTTGATTTGTGTGTTTCCTCTCGTGTTTTCCCCGTTTTCCTCCTTGTGTTCTCCGTGTTCATCGTGGGGCACTCTCCAAACGTGAAAGATCCGCTGATTAGGGTTCCACCCTACATCATCTTGGTATCAAGAGCAAGGTTGATCACGATTTTGGAGCCCCACACCCTGTCTTCTAGCTTGTTTTTGTTGTGTTTTTCCCAATTTCGAAAAATTCCCCACAAAAAGAGCCCCAAATTTTTTTTGTGATCTGTTGATTTGACAAGATTTTGTTGACGTTGTTCCATGGATTTGCTGTGACACGTGTGGGTCTAGCTTTTCCTCCACTTTTCCCCAATTTTCATCCGCAAAATCCGACGAATTTTGGCCCCAAAACCACCGATTGCAAGGAGTTCTTCGTGGCCTTGGGCACCCCGGACATCCGGCTCGTGCCCCGGACATCCGGCCCCTGGCCCGGACATCCGGCCTCCCGCAGCCACTTTTCCACCACCCCACCCCACCTTGCACTCCTCCACCGCCATTTTCGTTCGGTAACCCACCCATCCTTCCGCATACCACCACCACTTCCACAACCACCATCGCTTACCCGCTCCGAGTTTGAAAAGTTTGTCTCCATTTGCCTTGGATACTTGAGTTGAGGTTTCACCATTTCCTTGGATGTTTAGGCTACCTTGGAACGGCAAGACATCGACAACACCACCCCTCAACTTCGGCAAGGACGGTAACATCGACGACACTTTGTTCATTCTACCTTGCAATTGCATTGTCACCCTATGAACCATCTTTGCGTAGCTTTCCCATTGAGACTAGCCATTTGAGTATTGTCGGGCCACGACACTTGTGCACATTAGTGATAGTCATAGATATTGCATACTACATCATCATATCTCCGTGTGACACAAGAGTGTCCCGCTTACACAATAGCTACCTTGATCCGCGAAGCATGCATAAGTACCCAAAGAAAGAGCTCACAAGCTTCTAAGCAAACGAGCCAACCAAAGCAAAAGACAATAGCATCATACGCCTTGCATCAAAAGAGATCATACATCATAGCAACTTCATCTTGTGCTCAAGCATCGGCACATCATACACTCATAGCATACTTGTGATAGATAGTCGTTACGTTTTGCCTCTTATAAGTTGTGCACAAGTGCGTATCCGCCTATTAAGCAATCGGTTAGCGTCTCTCTAGTGTTGTGCAACACGAGCATTTTCCGTGGTTTTCCACATTTTCGCTCACCCTTGGTTGCACAACCACATTTATCTATCCGTGCGTGTGTTCCATGTGCTACTCTTTGCTAGTGATCTACTTGTTGCATGAGCAAATTGTGAACCATTTTCAACATCATTGAGTCAATTTGACGATTGCATTGAATTTGTGCCACATCCTAACCAAGCTCCTCTCAAAGCTTTACTTGTGTAGGTGTGAGAATCGACATGAAGTGATACCAATAGTGCTATTTCCGGGTTACATTATCGAGTGATCATTGATCCATTTTCAACCTTGGTTAAGGTACATTGATATTGTCTTCTCCTTTCTCCCACTCACATACTTGCTTGTGATGATGGATAGACCAAGTACATCTTCCAACCCGATCTTCGACGATCCTCAAGAAGCGAACAACTACGTCACCAAACTACATCTTTTCGGTGTCCAACGAGCTCTACATCAAGAGAGTGAAGCTATGCGTGAGTACATTGGTCAAGTCGCCGAGGACGCGCGCCAATTTGAAGCAAGGACAAAATAACAATTCGACACCATCAACACCAACATGACTACCCAATACAATGAGCTCCGGACATTGATAATCAACCCACATTCTTCCTCAACATCTTCTCAAAGACGAAGCCGCTCAAGTCGACACTCCGACTCCACGCAAGACTCAAGTACACCTACGTCTAACACTCTTCGTCAAGCCGCACGTCAAGCTCGACATGACAACCGGCAGCCTCTTCATGACAAGAGTTCACAAGAGCTATTCGACGAGCAAGAAAGCCGACATCGTCAAAACCAAGCTACACTTGAGCAAGCACAAGAACGGCAACGACTACGTCAACAACAACAAGAGCGAGCACGTCAATATCAAGAAGAACAAGACGCCGAGGCTAACTGCCAAGCACAACAACGTCGAGAAGCTCAAGCTATGGAGGCGCAACGTGCTTTACAAGATGCACATCGCAATGTGGCAACCCGCACTCGACACACTCGTCAAGAAGAGGATTTCGTTCGCGATGAGATGCAAGAGAGGCGCCATCAAGCACGAATGCAAGAAGAAGCTCCTCCTCAAGCACGACAAGAGCAACAACCCCAACAAGAACATCTACATCAACAAGAACAACAAGATATGGCAAACCGCCAAAATCGAGACCGCCCTCCCAATAGGCAAGGAAACAACAAGGAGCATCGCTATGGCAAGCTCAAGTTCACCATGCCTAAGTTCTCCGGAAGCATTGATCCCGAAGACTATCTCTCATGGGCATTGAAAGTTGACAAGATCTTTCGCCTTCACAACTTCGATGAAGAGAAGAAGATCGCAATGGCATCCCTTGAGTTCCAAGACTATGTTCTCATATGGTGGGAGAAAATTATAGAGAGAAGAGAAGCAAAAGGCGAACCTCCTATCACCACTTGGGCTCAAATGAAGGAAGTCATGAGAGCACGCTTTGTGCCTACCCACTACAACCGCGACTTGTTCAAGAAGCTACAACTCCTCAAGCAAGGTACCAAGTCCGTTGAAGAGTACTACAAGGAGATGGAGATTTCTATGATAAGAGCAAACATCACGGAAGATGAAGAGCAAACAATGGCGAGATTCTTGAATGGACTCAACTATCCCATCAAGAAGATTGCAGACTTCCAACCATACAACAATCTCCTCGAGTTAGTACATCAAGCAACCAAAGCAGAGCGACAAGTTCAAGAAGACTACAAGTACTCCAAGTTCAACTCCAAGAACTTCGGCTCCTACAACCAAGCTTCAACGACTTCGGCTAATCCTCCTACCTCTACCAAGCCATCTACAAACTTCGGCGACAAGTCCAGCTACAAGAATGCGACTACATCGAGTCGTCCACCTTCTACCAACAACTTCAAGCCAAGAGCTTCCTCAACTGCAACTCCAACCGAAGACAATAACAAGACGAGCTCCATCAAATGCTTCAAGTGCCAAGGACGAGGCCACAAGTCATTTGAGTGCAAGACCGTTCGCACCATGATCATCAACGACGACGGATCTTATGACTCCATGAGCGATGATGAGATGGAAGCACTTGAGCATGTCGCTATGCAAGAAGAAGACAATCAAGTGTTTTGCGACAATGACTCAAGCCCCAACCTTGTTGTCTCCAAAGTCTTGACACTCCAACATCAACAAGATGACGACCAACGATGTCACATTTTCCATACAAAGGCCGGCATCAATGGACGCTCCGTCAAGGTTATCATCGATGGAGGAAGTTGCCACAACTTGGCAAGCGAACAGCTATGCGACAAGCTTCATTTGGTCAAGACGAAGCATTCTCACCCCTACAAGGTCCAGTGGCTCAACGACGCCGGAATTCTTCGAGTCGAGCACACCGTACAAGTCTCTTTCAAGATTGGCGCCTACGAGGACACTCTCAAATGTGATGTGATACCCATGTCCGTGTGCCACCTTATTCTTGGACGTCCACGGCAATATGATCGTGGAGTCACACACAATGGACGGACAAATCACTATCATTTCAAGATGAAGGGCAAGGAATTCGTGCTCCGACCAATGACTCCAAGTCAAGTAGCCGCCGACAAGCTTTTACCTACCAACCATCATGGAGAGAATGGTGAGAGAGCGAGCCACCAAAAAGAGAGCGAGAGCCACAAGCCAAATATGAGCGCCTCCACGATGAGCGACAAGAAGCAACTAGTCCTATTTGCCACCAAACGTGAGATGAGAGAAGTGTGTGAGAACCCATCGAGCGTCTTTCACCTTGTGCTCTTATGCAAAGGGGAAGCTAAACCTACTAACACTTCACCACCTCCACCTTTTGTGTTGTCTCAATTGTTGCAGGAATTCTCGGACGTCTTTCCCGATGAGCTACCACCGGGTCTACCTCCACTTCGCGGAATCGAACACCGCATCGACCTCGTACCCGGTGCTCCACTTCCAAACAAGGCTCCGTACCGTGTCAACCCCGAGGAAAAAAAGGAGATACAACGGCAAGTGCAAAAACTCATCGACAAAGGTCATGTACGTGAAAGCCTAAGCCCTTGTGCCGTTCCCGTTATTCTCGTGCCTAAGAAAGATGGAACTTTTCGCATGTGTTCCGATTGTCGTCCGATAAATGCTATCACCGTTAGATACCGTCACCCTATTCCACGCTTAGACAACATGCTTGATGAATTATGTGGTGCCACCATCTTTTCAAAAATTGATCTTAAAAGTGGTTACTACCAAATTCGCATTCAAGAGGGTGATGAGTGGAAAACAGCTTTCAAAACCAAGTTTGGGTTATACGAGTGGCTTGTTATGCCAATGGGCTTATCGGAAGCACCCGGCACATTCGTGCGTCTTATGCACTCTGTTCTTAGACCCTACATAGGTGTCTTTGTCGTGCTTTACTTTGATGAAATTCTAGTCTTTAGCAAGTCGCTTGAGGAACATGTTGACCATGTCCAACTGGTTTTGCAAGCACTTCGCAAACAACAATTATATGCTAATATGGAGAAATGCACTTTTGGCGTTGACAAGGTTGTCTTTCTAGGATTTGTCGTTTCTTCTCAAGGTGTTCACGTTGATGAAACTAAAATTGAAGCAATTAAAAGTTGGCCTCAACCAAAGAATCGCATGCAAGTGCGTAGTTTCCTTGGTCTAGCCGGTTTCTATCGACGTTTTGTGAAGGACTTTAGCACCATTGCTATGCCTCTACACGCTTTGAGCAAGAAGAACGCACCCTTCATTTGGGGTCCTTCGCAAGACACCGCGTTCAATGAGCTTAAGAGCTTGCTCACGCATGCACCACTTCTAACCCTAACAAACTTTGACAAACCGTTTGAGATTCATTGTGATGCTAGTGGTACCGGCATAGGTGGCGTGCTAATGCAAGAAAAGCGCCCAATTGCGCACTTTAGCGAGAAGCTATCGGGAGCGCAACTTAACTATCCCATCTATGATAAAGAGCTTTATGCCTTGGTGAGAGTTTTTTGTGTTTGGGAACACTATCTTAGACCTCATGAATTCATTCTTCATACGGACCATGAGACACTCAAGTATCTCAAAGGTCAAACTAAGTTGAACAAGCGTCATGCTAAATGGAGTGAGTTCATTGAGTCTTTTCCCTATGTCATCAAATACATCAAGGGCAAAGAAAATGTTGTGGCGGACGCGCTTTCCCGCAAATGCATGCTTGTAACACAACTTGAGTTGAATGTGATTGGCTTTGAGCATATTAAAGAGTTATATGAGCATGACCCTTTCTTTGAAAATGCTTATGCTAAGTGCTTGACTCACACTTCTTGGGAACATTACTACATCAAGGATGGATATCTTATGAGAGCTAACAAACTTTGCATTCCCGAGTCTTCGCTTCGTTTGCTTCTTTTGCAGGAATCTCATGGAGGAGGACTCATGGGACACTTTGGACGCGACAAGACGTTTGCTACCCTCTCTAAGAACTATTTTTGGCCCAAGATGCTTCGTGACGTCTCACGCCTCACCAACCGATGTTCGACATGCCGCAAAGCTAAGTCCAAAGCTCAATCTCATGGTCTTTACATGCCTCTTCCTATTCCATATCATCCATGGAAAGACATAAGCATGGATTTCATACTTGGCTTGCCTAGGACTCAAAATGGCAAAGATTCCGTGCTTGTGGTGGTAGATAGATTCTCCAAAATGGCTCATTTCATTCCTTGTAACAAGATCGACGATGCTTCACATGTTGCCACTCTCTTTTGTAGCGAGATACTTCGTCTTCATGGCGTGCCCAAAACGATCGTGTCGGACCGGGACGTCAAGTTCTTGAGTTACTTTTGGAAAACACTATGTGCCAAGCTCGGAATCAAGCTACTCTTTTCTTCGGCGTACCATCCACAAACGGACGGCCAGACGGAGGTGACAAACCGCACGCTTTCCACTCTTCTTCGTGTGTTGATCAAGAGGAACATCCGGGAATGGGAGCATTGCTTGCCCATCGCCGAGTACGCCTACAACCGCGCAAGACATTCGACCACCGGCAAGTCGCCATTCGAGGTTGTCTACGGCTTCAACCCGTTGTCACCTTTGGACATTCTACCTCTACCACTACAAGAGCGCATCAACATGGACGCAAGTGCACGTGCGAGCGATCTCAAGAAGGTGCACGAAGATACAAGGGCAATGATCGAGCGCAAGTCCAAACTTCTACCTCGCGCCGACGGACCCTTCAAGGTGCTAGCTCGCTACAACGACAACGCCTACAAGATCGATATCCCACGAGACAAGTACTCCGTGAGCGACACCTTCAATGTCAAGGATCTCTCTCCTTTCCATGGTGATGAAGATTTCGATCCGAGGTCGGATCTTTCCCAAGGGAGGGGAGATGATGCGGAGCATCCCAAGGTCATCCCCATGGACCCTCCTTCACCTCCTCAATTGCCTCAAGGACCAATGACACGTGCTCGTGCTAGAGCTCTCGAGACCGAGGTGACGTCACTCCTAGCCCTACTTCCATACGAATCTTGCGAGACATGGTTGCTACCTCAAACGGATGTGCTTTGTGTGCTCAGGTGTGAAGAAGACCACATTGGAGGAGGGCATGAAGATGGACAAGTCCCCAAGTTCACGGACGAGGTGATGCATCAAGAAGGGCAGAAGGAAGCTCCAGGCCCCGGACATCCGGCCCCCTGGCCCGGACATCCGGCCCCTAGACGATCAACTCCAGAAAGCCACCTGCAGCAGAAGCTACAGGGCACGGACATCCGGCCAAGCATGGCCCGAACATCCGGCCTCGGGCCCGGAAATCCGGCGCCTATGTCCAGAGAGCACCCGAGACCAGACCGCTCCAGCCCGGACATCCGGCTCCTCACCCCGGACATCCGGCGCCCCGCGAAGCCCCGGACATCCGGCCCAACGCCCGGACGTCCGGCCCCTGATATGCCTGCGTGCATCCCCTGGGCCGAGGCCCGTGTACCCATTCGCCCCGTATACTATATATACTTCCTTTCCCATTCCGTTTAGGGTTAGCTGTTGGATAGCTCATTTCTCAGACTTGTGTGGATTCTCTCCCACGAGACCGTGCGCCTCTACGGAGAAGATCCACTACGGATTCAAGGCCTCCACATCGGGGAAGATCCTACGGGATAATCAAGACCTCCTCACGGAGAAGACTACCCTTGTACCACCGACGTTGACTTTGGATCATGTAGCTCGACTTTGTATCGTGAATCTAGCGCTTGTGTGATCATCTTCGTGTTGATTTGTGTGTTTCCTCTCGTGTTTTCCCCGTTTTCCTCCTTGTGTTCTCCGTGTTCATCGTGGGACACTCTCCAAACGTGAAAGATCCGCTGATTAGGGTTCCACCCTACATCATCGGGGATCCCTCCAATCATGAAAGATCGGCCTAGATCGGGTTAGCCCCGCATAAATATGCATGTGGATGGCCTGGTGGTGGTGGTTGCACGTAGTTCTAATTTTGATCAACCTCATCCTCGTAATCGACTGCATAATCGTCCTCCTCGGCACCAGCAACAGTAGTAGCAGCAGCATCAATAGTAGGTACAACAACATCAGAAGTTTGGCAATCCTCAAGAGGAATACGCTTCGCTCGTCCGAACTGATTTGGAAGGGGTCGTTGTTGTTGTCGTTGCAAAGGTGCGGCACGTGCAGCTGGTGGTGGTTATGGAAGACGCGTGAGCAATTCAGTAAACTTGCTGTCCAACTTTGTTTCAAACGACTTCTCCATGCAATCTATCTTCTCCATGGCCTCTTCAAACCTGTTTAGCACATCTCCCACCTGGCCACTCATCATTTGCTGAAACTTATCATGCAACTCCTTGTTCGTCATCTTCTCCCAGTCAGCCTCATCGGCTTGTGATCCTGCCATGGTTAGCACCATTAGAAACACACAAGAATATGATCCTACAGACTACTGGAAAGTGGTGGGGGTGGGGTTTCTAATCACGAATCCGGCAAGCGAATCTCAACCTCTTACCAGTTCTTACCCAGCAGCAGGTGGTGATCGACAACCGTTGTAGTCAAAACTCTCAAAGTTTCGACAAACCAATTGCCAGGTGGTGTCAAACGCACGATGTAGATGTATGTGGATCTAGGAAGGTTTATGATATGGTAGCAAAAATGTCAGCAATAATCAATTCAGAGATGCAAAGGTGAATAAACACTCAACGACGGTACTGTGCTGGTCCTAGGCTACACCATACTAGTAACGCGAGCCTAGAACACTAAGAAAATCACAGCGCATCACGTAATCAAGGGAAAAGCACACTCTGGAAAAAATGGCGCCTCTTTTGTGCTTTTTTGACGAAAAACACTATAATGGCGAGTACCTCAAAACTCTTCCCGGATCAAAATAACAGGATAGGCACGAACTTTTTTGACTATTTTTTTGGAAATCAGGGCAGCGACGACCAAAAAGTGCGACAAAAAATCCTATGATGTCGAGTGTCTCAAAACGTTCCCTGGGGCATTAAAACAGGATAGGGAACGTATATTTCCACCTGCTAAAATTTTGGCCTAAAACTGTCTGGGGAACTCCAGACTCGTGTTTTTCGAGACCTACTCAGGCTAGGAAACCCGAATCTGAATCTAGATGGGTCTCGAAAACAAACCTAATATGAAAACAACTCGGATTGGTGGTGGATATATGGTGGTGGTATAAGGCAGCGGTGGTAGGATATGGCAGCTGTGGTGGTGTATGGCAGCGATGGTAGGTATGTAGCAGCGGTGGTGGTATATGACAATAGTGATGAATATGGTGCGGTGGCGGCATGACAAACTGTGACAGAACTAGAAACATTAAAGGACTAGACGCTAAGACTAGCAACTAGAAACGACAATGCAACTGCTACTTCAACAAAGCAAAACCCTAAAAAAGATTATGCAAAGGCTCGGATTGGTTCAGATATGATGAACTAACCCTGATATTTTTTCGGATTTTTCGTGGACTGTAGGTATGAAGAACATATTTGAACTAACTATAAAAAACTGGAAAATCTCACCGAACAACATGGAAATCTAATACCAAATGATAGAGGCAAAGGTGTCACGTCTTTCGATGAGATGGTGGCTATCATTTTCGATGGAGTAGACTTCGACGATCCGACTACGAACGTGTGAGGACGTCGCGCCTTAGCAATCGTTAAACAAACTCTAAGAAGTTATTGACCACGCCGGAGCACGATCAACCTAACCACGAGGATCTATTTCATACAAGCAAACAAAGAACAAGCAAGCAACTAAGATTGCAATCTGGATATTGCGAATTTAAGACGAAAGCTTTATTGATGAAAGTGGGGTTCTGTGACGTCTTTGTCTGGTGTTGAACACAAACGAAGTACGCGAAGTTGTAGCTATGGCAAACATTAATCTAAACAAAATCCAAAGTCTAAACGATGCCCTAATGGTTGTATATACAGAGGTGTAGGGGGGAATTTCTTGACCAACCCAAACTCCGTTTCCCCACACATACAAACTCTAAAAATAGCCTATACTGAAGTATTCCAAAATTACATGGGCCTAGCCCACAAATAAGGTGGCGCAGCACATATATTATGCAATGGACGAATTTAATGAAAGGGCATCTTGAATACTTCATCCATGTCCTTGTACGTCATCATGGTGGCTCGAAAGTGTTGAAATCTCCACCAGAAACTATGTGCTTGTTCCCCTTTTGCATGCCCTCATCTCCATGCTTGATCATGCTCCAATGTTCCTCCTTCTTGTCCATGCTTGGCCCTTCGTTTATAAGCAAAACAATTGTATCCAATTTAGGCAGCATCATATTCTCATGAACATTAGAATCATTACCAAGAAACAAAACTACCTGGTAATTTAATTGGCGTGCGTGAGCTCTAGTAATCGGTCCAGTATATGTATCAGTAGGGGTTGTGAGTGTAACTTTGTTAGTGATGTCCCCATCACCCAATACATGGGCTTCTTTCAAAATGATATGCATACTTGTTGGGTTCCACGATATTATCAGCGTCAATTACTCCAAAAATTGCGGCGTTTAAGACAAGGAAAAAATATGTAGAGGAATAATATCATGAATTACAAAGTGGCACTACTGGGAAATGGCTTATATGTGAACACTAATCAGTGGCGAGCAAGGTGGGATATCCGCCACAATAATTTTACAAAATGCGAAGTGGCGAGTAATAAATGATGCCCGCCACAACTAGTAGCTTAACTGTCGCGGGCGGAGCCCACCGCTTGCCACATGTACGACCCCTCCGTGAGGCCTTGTTTCCGTAACTTATATATGAAGGGAAAAAACTGGCGCCCGCCACACGTAGTGGACGAAGCAGTGGCGGGAGGACCTTAGTAGCAGTGGCGGGCAGAACATAGTTGTGGCGGGTGGTGCTTTCTGTTCGCCAGTGGTAGGTTAAATTACTTGTGCCGGGCCGTCCGTCTCGCCCGCTACTGCCGCTAATTTTTCAAATTTCTGAAGCGGCAGTTGACGAAAATTATTTCCGCGTGGTCGGCTAGACAAGATTAACGTGCATGCCTGCCCAATTTCAGTGCTCCCCCACCACCAACCACACTCCCCCCC
>LR738710.1:365852351-365974364 GCA_902687465.1 Secale cereale
TGAGCCACGGGCACCACCACACCAAGCAAGGCTAGGGAGGTAAGCCAGGGTAAGACTAAAGCCCAAAGCCAAGACCACAAAGAGCAAAGGGACGAAGCGGGTTCCCCCGGCAAGATCCTTGCCGGGAGCCAGTTTTAGCAGCCCCGGCAAGATCCTTGCCGGGGCCGGCTTTAGCAGCCCCGGCAAGACCCTTGCTGCGGCAACTCTCCCTTCGCATACGGAGAAAATCAACCTTGAGTCCACTTCCTCCATGGGGCAAGGATTCGGGAGACATCCCCGTAGTGGCATGCAGATCTTTGTGAAGACATTCAAGACCAGATACACACTAAGAAGACGACGACCCTTGGCGGGATCCCAACCAAGGAAGACCACAAGACCTCCGGCAAGCACCTTGCCGGGGATGGCAGTAGGCGCCGCGGCAAGACCCTTGCAGGGGCCCCGGCAAGGCCCTTGCCGAGGACATCCGCAGCGCCACCATCAGGCCCACGCCGACTAAACTACCACCGCCTTATGCAGCTGCCGACCCAACCAGCTGGGCAGGCACCTGCGTGGCGGCATGCAGATCTTCGTGAAGACCCACCATTGCGCCACCTCAGCTGCCTGCCAGCCTACATGGCATCTCAGGCATCGCTGGCCAGGGCGTGTGTCGACACAAGAAGGAGCGGCAACGGACAAGACAGATATCTCCCCCGTCCCCGATAAAGCAAGGACACCTAAGCAAGACGCATTAAATGTGCCTTGTCATGTAATGCGAGGGATAAACTCGCATCACTGTACCCTTTCCACCTCCTGTGTGCCACTGTGGTGACCCCTTTTTCTATAAAAGGAGGCCCGAGGCGACCAGGAGGAGGATTCAGCTTTTTGGAACTCCTCACGCACCATAGCTACCTGAAGAACACAAATATACAATCCACCAAAGTAGGAGTAGGGTTTTACGCATCCTCGCGGCCCGAACCTGGATAAACGAACCGTGTGCTATCTGTTGGATTCGCTCTTCTCTCAACCCCGCGCCCCGCTAACCGTAGTAGGGATTCTTGTGATCCCATAGGTGTCGTTCCCGCCGACAGTTTATATATGCCTTTGCCTGTCCCTAGTCTCCCTTGGGAAGATATATCTATGGACTTTGTTTTGGGTTTACCTCGAACAAAGAAGGGGAGGGATAGCATATTTGTTGTCTTGGATAGGTTCTCGAAGATGGCACACTTCATACCATGTCATAAAAGCGATGATGCTGCTAATGTTGCTGATTTGTTCTTTCGTGAAATTATTCGCTTGCATGGTGTGCCAAATACTATTGTTTCAGACCGTGATACTAAATTTCTTAGCCACTTTTGGAGATGTTCATGGGCTAAGTTGGGGACTAAACTGCTTTTTAGTACTACTTGTCACCCCCAAACTGATGGACAACTGAAGTAGTCAATAGAACTTTGTCTACTATGCTTAGGGCTGTTTTGAAGAATAACAAGAAAATGTGGGAAGAATGCTTGCCTCATATTGAATTTGCTTATAGTCGTTAGTTGCATTCTACTACTAAGATGTGCCCTTTTGAAATTGTCTATGGTTTCCTACCTCGTGCACCTATTGATTTGTTGCCTCTTCCATCTTCGGAGAAGGTTAATTTTGATGCTAAACAACGTGCTGAATTGATCTTAAAAATGCATGAGTTAACTAAGGAAAATATTGAGCTCATGAATGCTAAATATAAACTTGTTGGAGATAAGGGTAGAAAATGTGTTGTCTTTGCACCAGCAGATCTTGTTTGGTTACATTTGCGTAAGGATAGGTTTCCTAATTTGCGCAAGTCAAAGCTAATGCCATGTGCTGATGGTTCTTTCAAGGTGTTAGATAAAATAAATGATAATGCATATAAACTTGAGCTGCCTGCAGATTTTGGGGTTAGTCCCACATTTAACATTGCAGATTTAAAGCCTTACTTGGGTGAGGAAGATGAGCTTCCGTCGAGGACGACTTCAATTCAAGAGGGGAGGATGATGAGGACATCAGTAACAAGGTTACACCCACAGCCCCAGCTGACACATATACAGGACCAATTACTAGAGCTCGCGCATGCCAATTAAATTACTAGGTACTTTCATTTCTTGGTAATGATTCTAATGTTCATGAGAATATGATGCTGCCTAAATTGGATACATTTGTCTTGCTTACAAATGAAGGGCCTAGTTTGGACAAGAAGGATGAACATTGGAGCAAGATCAAGCATGGAGATGATGGCATGCGCAAGGGGAACAAGAACAAAGTTACAAGTAATGATTTCGGGACTTTGAAGCCACCATAATGAGTGCGTGAAGCCTTGGACGAAATATACAAGATGCCACTTCATAAATTTCGTCCAGAGGCTATTATAGGTGATGCGTCACCTTATTATTGGGCCAGGCCCATGTAATTTCGAAATACTTGAGTATAGGCTGTTTTTAGAGTCCGTATGTGTGGGGAAACAATAGTTAGGGTTGGTTTCAGACCCCTTCACCAAGGGCCACGAAATTCCCCCCTCTTCCCCCCATATATACAGCCCTTAGGGCGTCGTTTAGACTTTGGGGTTTTGTTTAGATTAAAAGTTCGCCATAGCTTCAACTTCACGTACTTCGTTTGTGTTCAACGACCAGACAAAGGCATCACAGAACCCCACCTTGATCAATAAAGCTTTCCACTTATATTCGCAATATCCAGGTTGCATTCTTAGTTTCTTGCTTGTTCTTCGTTTGCCTGCAGGAAACAGACCTTCATGGTTAGGATGATCATGCTCCGGTGTGGTCAATAACCTCTCGGAGTTGGTTTAGCGATTGCTAAGGCGCGACATCCTCGCACGTTCGTAGTCGGATCGTCAAAGTCGACTTCCTCCAAAACGATAGCCACCATCTCATCGAAAGACGGGACACCTTTGCCTCTATCAACGATGTACTTCAAGCGCTCCCCGGAGGGGCGACGAGAAGCACGCCAGCTCCTACACCATGTAGGGAAAAAGCACCATCAAAATACATAATCCATTCTTGGGGTGATTCCTTGCTGGGGATAATTGTCTCCATTATCTCCTCATCAGGGGTTGGCGTCCATTCTGCAATAAACTCTGCCAATGCCCTGCTCTAAATAGTTGATGTGCTCTCATACCTCAACCAAAGCTGGATAAATCTAGAGCCCACTCCACTATTCTGCCAGTAGCCTCAGGGTCTTGGAGTATCCTTTGCAACGGGAAAAGAGTGACAACCGTGATCTCGTGGGATTGGAAGTAATGGTGCAGTTTCCTTGAGTCCATACCAAGGCCAAAGATCAACTTTTGCACACCAGAGTACCTTGATCTAGCCCCCTGTAATAAGGAGTTGACGAAGTACACTGGGCGTGGCACCACTTTCTTCCTTGTCGCGTCCTTGGGGTTGCTCTCGTTGCTGTGCTCATTTTTGTCATGATCCTTTTTTGACTCTGCAATTTTCTGCTCGCTTTCTACCTCATCCACTTCTCGTTGTGCTACCAAGGCTGCACTGACCAATTGGTTGGTTGCTGCCAAGCATACCAACAACGGCTCTTGGGGTTTGGGTGCAACCAAGGAGGGTATAGAGGAAAGGTAGGCCTTCAACTCTTGCAGGGCTGCATCTGCTCCCGGGGTCCACTTCACAGGCCCTGCCTTCTTCAAAATTTTAAAGAATGGTAGGGCACACTCGGCAGACTTGGAGATGAATCTGCTCAGCACGGCAATGCATCCTGTTAAGCGCCTCACATCCTTAACTGTCCTTGGTCCTTGGATCTGCTCAATGGCTCTGATCTTGTCGGGGTTAGCTTCGATCCCCTGGTGGGATATGAAGAACCCAAGTAGCTTGCCGGAGGGAACACCAAACACACACACTTCTCCGGACTGAGCTTCAAATTGATCTTGCGCAAATTGGAAAATGTCCCCTCCAAATCTTGAATAAGGGTGGCCTTATCCTTGGTTTTGACCACGATATCATCCATATAGGCTTCTATGTTCATGTGCAGATGTGGTTCAAAACCAATCTGGACTACCCTTGCAAAAGTTGACCCGGCACTCTTTAATCCGAATGGCATGCGGATAAAGCAATACATACCACATGGAGTGATGAATGATGTCTTCTCTTCATCTTCCAGGGACATGAAGATCTGATGATATCTAGAGTATGCATCTGGAAAGGAGAGAAAATCACAACGTGAAGCGGAATCCACAATCTGATCGATGTGCGGCAAGGGAAATGGGTCCTTCAGGCAAGCCTTGTTGAGATGTGTGAAATAAATGCAAAGCCTCCACTTCCCATTAGCCTTCCGGACTACCACTGGATTTGCTTACCACATTGGGTGCAGTACTCCTCTGACCAAACCAGCTGCCTCAAGTTTCTTGATCTCTTCAGCAATGAACTGTTGCCTCTCCAAGGCCTAATTATGGACTTTCTTCTTCACAGGTCGGGTGTGTGGGCAGATAACAAGGTGATGCTCGATTACCTCCCTAGGAACACCGTGGATATAATATGGTTGTCTGAAAACACATCGATATTCGCCCACAGGAAGGCAACGAGCGCACTTTCCTATTTGTCATTGAGGGTTGCGCTGATGGTGAATGTACCATCAACACCAGTCAGCCCTGCCGGGACCTTCTTCATTTGGGGTTGCAGCAACCTTGGATCTCTTGCTATCGGAACACTCCGTCTCGTCGTCAACGGATTCTATGCACTCGGAGGGGGCACGCTTCCCGGACCCCTTACCGGTGGTCTTACCATCCTTTCATTTCCTTGGCGGGAGCTGCTACTGTCGCTGCCTCTGCTGCGACTGCATCCCGGTACATCCTGTCCACACAGATAATTGCATCCTTCTCATCTGATGGGATATTGATGAGTCCCAGTGGCCCAGGCATCTTCAAAGTGTTGTAGGCATAGTGGGATGCTACCATGAACTTGGCCAGGGCTGGGCGTCCAAGAATCCCATTATACGGCAGGGGGAGATCAACCTCATCAAACACAATCTTCTCTGTTCGATAGTTCAGTTCTCCCCAAACATTATCGGCAACGTAATCTTCCCTTCAGGATGGATCCTGCCGGGAATAAATCCTTGGAACGTGCCGGCAACCTCTAGCTCTTCTTCTCCTATCTAAAGCTTGTTGATGACTGCTGGGGAGATCAGATTCAACCCGGCCCCGCCATCCAATAACATCTTTATGACCTTGAGGTTGCGAATTGTTGGGGATACCAACAACGACAAACACCCAACCACAGTGGTGCGGCTAGGGTGGTCTTCCTCGTCAAAGATGATGTGCGTGCGGGACCATTTGAGCGGCTTCCGGGCCTTTGGCGCTGGTTCCAAGGCATTGATTTCTCGCGCCCACCGCTTGAGCTGGTGGTGAGATGCGTGCAAAGATGCACCCCCATCAATGCACAGGGCGTTAGTGGCCTTCTGAAACTCCTTCTCACTGGTTTCCTCTTCATCCTCCATCACTTACATTATCACAGATTTCCTTCTCTTGACCCCTGGCAGGTATTCCTTGGTTCCGAAAGGGTTTGCCGGGGCGATTTGCTTCACCGCCTCGGCCCTTACCACCAGCGGCATTCTGACCCTTTTCTTTGTCACACTTATCATATTATGCTCTCTGCTTATTGACAAGCTGATCAACCTGGTAACACTCCTGAAGATCATGGCCCTTGGTCCAATGGATCTTGAAGTATGGCCCATCGCCCTTCCCAGCTTTCTCGGCAGCAACGGCTTCGCGAAAGGCGGCGCAAGCAGCAGCTTCCTTGCCGGGGGCCTGTGCCTTGGCCTTCTTGCCGGTACTAGGTGTACCTGATCCTTCCACGGTCATCCATGCTTTATCTCTTGGCTTTTTATAGCGCTTCTTGCCCTTTCTCTGACTGGTTGATTCATCCTCATCCTCCGAATCAACATTGGTGTGATCTTACTCTCAGGGCAACTTCCTTCCTTCCTCCATCCGAGCACACTTATCCACCAGTGTGTATAGCTCCTTCACAGTCATGGGAAACCGCACGTTCATCTTGGAATGGATGCGGCGGTTGCGCACATTGGACTGGAAAGCCGCTATAACAGCTCTCGGATGGATATTTGGAATATTCCTATGAACTTTACTGAATCTTTGTAAATACTTATAGAGAGTTTATCCTTCCTTCTGCTGAAGGAGTTGCAGGTCATTGGGCCTGGCGGGCTCTTGGTGGCTACCGGTGAAAGCACCAATGAACTCGTGGCACAGATGTGCCCATGACAAAATGGAGCCTTCCGGTAGGTGCATCCGCCAAGACCTCATGTTGCACTTGAGGGCCAAAGAGAAGTAATTGGCGAACACCTTCTCGTCTCTTCCCCCAGCAGCCTGAACAACAATGGTGTAGATGCTCAGGAACTCTGCCAGGTTTAGCATCCTGTCGTACTTCTCAGGTATCTCTGGCTTGAACGTGCGAATAGACGGCCAACAAACTTGACGCGGTTCTTGCGTGAAGGCAGGGCAGCCGACCTCGAATGGTAGGCACCCACCAACACCGAGCGCAGGCTCGTCGATGTTGAGGCCGTCGCACCCGTTGGTCTGGTGGAGGTCGTCGCGGCATCGATCTGTGATGACGCGCACATCTCCCTGCCGCCTATCCTCCGGGGCTCGATTTTGGCCAGGACGTGCTCGAGGGCCAGAAGAGGCCACCGAGACGTCGTTGGGTTCCTGATTCTACTGCGCCCGCATCAGTTGCCATGGGTGACTGCACCATGGGGACGGCCCCCTCCGCTCGGCCAGCGGTACAGGCGGTTGCTGTTGCTTGGGGAGGTCGTGGCAGGCCAGCTTGTCGAGAGCCCCAGCTTCGGCGAAACTGAGAAGGCTTTGGATGGTGGCACAACCTTCATCCATCTGCTCGGCTGCTGGCGGGAACCTCAGTAGCAGCTGAGCTCGATCCATAGCCTCCGCACTTGTGCTTGGCATAGATGTTGATGGTGTCGACCGCACCGTCGCCTAGCTCCTGACGGTGCCAGCAGCGGTGGCAGCCGCGGTGCCGCGTCCACGCTGCTGTGGAAAGACCACCTGGGCAGCGGGGTCGTGCGGCAGTGGTGCTTGAGGACTGGCAGCTCTATAGAGCGCAGGGGCTCGTCCGGGTGGAGGCACATGCGCCGTGTTTGCTCCCGTGGCGGGTACAACCGGAGGGCGATGGCTTACCCTGGACCGAGCGACGTTGCTGCAGCTGTGCCTGTTGGTGGGAGGAGGGGGTGCGGACGGAGTGACCCCCTCGCCCACACCTTGCCGAGCGTGACCGCCGAGATGCTGCTAATGTTGTTCTCCTCCGGCATCTCCTGCCCCCGTGTCGGCCGCTAGGGAAGTGGTGATGGCGCCACCTGCTCCAACCACGTCCTGTAACACTCCAAATTTTTGGATTTTTGTTTTCTTCAAACTTTTGGTCTTTTGGAAGGGGGATATTTGATCTTCTCTTAAAAACCCCTTTCTAAAAACTTTTCTGACAAAAGTTTGTGTGTTCTTCTCAAACTTGATTCTGGTGTTGAAGGTTTTCTACTTGTGTTAGCTCAACACAAGTTGTTTTTCAAAAAGGTTTTCTTTGACGTTTTTCCCTTCTTGAAAAACCTTCATTTGAGAACCATGGACTTGTCTTCCCCATTCAAACTTTTTCTCTTGCCATGGCACCCAATGAAAGTCTTTCTCTACAAAACCTCCTTTCCACCTTGAAACAAGTCTCTCATAGGTTGTCAGGACCGGTTTTCCAGTAAAATATTTACCGAGAGAACCGACATTTTTATCGAACCAGTACATAAGAATACTTCTCACTGGTAGACAAATCCTTGATACAGAATTCCAGAGTACTGAATATTATATATGGTTGAGCTGAGGTTGCTCAACAATTTATTACAAGCACGCCAATATAATACATAAGGGCGGATATGACACAATGGTGGGGTGGCATAACTACTAACTCGTAATAAAAAGAGGTGGTGGATATGTCACAGTGTAGTGGGTGACTTGACTCCAATATCTTACAGTCCATCGATTGTCGGAGTGAGACCCGATGAAATTATTTGGTGGTTGGCGGAAGCGGTTATCAAACAGTGATCAACTCCAGGATCACAAGAGACTGACTGGGACTCCACTAGACGTCAGACTCGCTATCGAACTCTTCATCCATGAGATCACCTTCGTCAACATCTGGCAAAATCAACAAGCCAGGTGAGTACTCTGAATGTACTCGCAAGACAGTTCGGACATAAGATATAACAAATGCAAACATGATTCATATGAGTAATCTAGCATTATGCACCGAATAATATAATTTGCGTTGCAAAGTAAAAAATGGAAGTCGGGCGGTAGTCCTCCCGAAATCCATAAGACAAATAAAAGAAAACCAAACGAGTGTCTGAGCAACACCTCGTGAGGAAAATGGGTAAAAACATGCCACAGTCGGATGTCTATGCGACATCGCATAATGGGCTTATAACAAAAATAAATGACAAGATTTCCACAGTCAGACGTCTGAGCGACATCACATAAAGGGCTTATATTCAAAAGTAAATAACAAGAATGCCACAGTTGGACGTCTGAGCGACATCACATAAAGGGCTTATATTCAAAAGTAAATAACAAGAATGCCACATTCGGACGTCTGGGCGACATCACATAAACGGATAAATGTTCAAAAGTAAATAACAAGAATGCCACAGTCGGACGTCTGAGCGACATCACATAAAGGGCTTATATTCAAAAGTAAATAACAAGAATGCCACAGTCGGACGTCTGAGCGACATCACATAAAGGGCTTATATATTCATGAAGGTAGATCATCTCACGAGATTAACTGGTGCAGAAATAATTAGTTGACCCTTGACTAGATTACCATTCTAATCACTATCTTAGAGTACCCGAGATGGTCACTGAGGTTGACACGAGGATTAATGCTAGGCCATAAATATGGCTACTCAGAAGATGATGACTCTGCAGAGTTTGTACTCTTAAGTCACAGGCAACGGATTTCATTAGCCACAAGGACTAGTTCCGTCTACGGTGTTTTAGCAGAAACACAACTAACCAGTACACACCCATTTCACATCCTGCTGCCCGGAATCACCCGAGACAACATTCACAAAAAACTTTAAGGGGGGAGGCTACAACCTCGAATAGCATGGGATCAAATTTATATCGCGTGCTCTAAGGGGTGCCCCCCTCTCGGTCCCAACTGGAAACACCCATGCCCCCTGACCGGATGACGGGCTTTAATCCAGGGCCATGGAATCCTCATCCCGGCCCCTCTATTTGGTGTGTACTCGGAAAGAGGTTTGCAACTGACTAAACTGTAATCTTTGCAGAAGACATGTCACAGTACCAAAAAGGAGACGGACGGGATCATGACTTGATCCACGTTAATACTGAAGTTAACGGTTGACTGGCATGCTCCAACAATACCAGCTCACAACCCCTCATGTCACCACATGATCAGGTTGTTCCATCATCATCATTCGGGGCTCACTGGAAGCTTGCTTGCATGAGATATAACATTCACAAATGCTTATATAACCATGCTATGAAGAAGGACTACTAAAGCAAACATGCAACACACTCATCATATCAAAGGTTCAAACATGCTTGCCTGGTTCGGAGTAGTCGGAGTCTAACTCCGTGAAGTTCGCGGCTCCGTCACTTCCTTTGGTATCTACGTATACAAATAAAACAAGTACTAACATAAATACCGCGCGTGTATAAAAGTTGTCCCAAATATTTTTCAAATAAATATGATAAAAAAACTAGACAAAAAACTAAATAGGACAAAAAGAATCAACTCAAAATCATCTTTTATTTAAAAGTTATTAAAGTTTTTGTCCAGGGACTTGTCTGTAATGAAATAGAAAGTTTCCAAGGGCTAGAATATAAAAACAGAAAACGATTCGGTACGCAGTACGCCAGCCGAATAAGGAAAACGTACTTTGCTCGAAGGCGTCTTCCAGAAAAACGATTCGAATGAGATTGAGAGACTGACGAGGGGGTCCCACTCGTCAGGTTTGAAAACAGAAACAGAGTCGTGCCGGCGCCAGAGAGCTGCGGTGGTCACCGGCGCCGATCCACGCCGAGGTAGAGGGAGTGGATGGTACCTACGTGTTCCTGGTGCTCTTCCGCGTCGGAGGGTGGTGGAGTTGGACGTCGGCAAGCACCACGTCGACACGGCCCTATCTCCGGCGGACGGCGGCTCGGGTGGTTGTGGGTCTTGTCGGAGAGCGCTGCTGGGGTCAAATTGGAGCGGGGGTTAGTCTCCCAGGGGTGTCAGGAGACTACTGGCAAGTCTAGTGCGATGGAGGAGCTCTCACCAGAGCGGACGCTGCCGGAGCCCGAAGCGGACCGAGGCGGCCGGAGTTGAGGAAGAAGGGCCCCTCGAGGCTCTTCCAGTGGCTGGGCGGGGTCTGGTGAGGTGGTGGAGATGTGCGGGATCGAGAGTGAGCTTGGAGGTGCTATATATAGCCGGCCCGAGGCGGTTGCCGTGAACGGGATAAGTCCTGTGAGCGATTACGGCGGCGCTGTGGCTGGACGGGTGGTTTAGGTGCTTGAGCATCGACTAGACGGTGTACTGATTCCATTTCGGTGTAGAACTTAGCAAGGCAGGGGCTCTTACGGCCTGTCCCCAACGGAACGGCCGTGCGGGCACGTCGGCGGCAGAGAGCGCGCCCTGTGCTTGCCAGGCCATGGCGACGGTGCTGCAGTGTGCGCAGGCAAGGAGACGGCCACGCGGAGCTCCCAGGTGGCTTGGGTGGTGCCGAACGGCGTTGCGCTGCAGGGTGCCCCCTGTCGGCCGCCACGGGTGGCTCTGCCGCCGCGGAAGACGCCGGCGCAGGCGGGCCATGGTGCCACCGACGCCAGCAACCAGCCAAGTAAGCGTGCGTCGCTCAGGATAAGCGAGAGGAGCAGTGAGCATCGCGCCAGAGCGGGTACTGGTGAGATTGACGCCGCGACTCTGACGAAACTGACGAAGCTACACTGTCGACTGTGATCTTCAGTTAGCTTTTCTGAACTTGACAGAAATAGTGCACGCCAGGTGTTCGATGAAATGTTTTTGGCATTTGGAAAATCATTCTGGAGCTGATATTTGGTGAGGTGGTCTCTTGATGCATCTAGAGGCTGCCTGAATTTTCACAGATTTTTAGGAAGATAAAAAATATGAATTTCACCAAAATTGGCAAATCTGGTCCAAACTTGCAGCAAGTGAAATTTGAAAATTTTGAACTGTGGACCAGTGACACAAGATGGATCTAGGTTGTGGGTACTAAGGACTAGCTAGGGGAGTTGTTTTGGAATAAAAACTCAAAAGGGAAATGGTGGTTCCTTTGTAAATCACCAAGGCTCAAATTAATAGACAGAAATTGTTTTTGGTATAAAATAATTAGAAGAAAAATCCCAATGAGGTTGAAACCTACTGGAATTGATGAGAGACTTGTTTCAAGGTGGAAAGGAGGTTTTGGAGAGAAAGACTTTCATTGGGTGCCATGGCAAGAGAAAAAGTTTGAATGGGGAAGACAAGTCGATGGTTCTCAAATGAAGGTTTTTCAAGAAGGGAAAAAAAGTCAAACAAAACCTTTTTGAAAAACAACTTGTGTTGAGCTAACACAAGTAGAAAACCTTCAAGACCAGAATCAAGTTTGAGTTGAACACACAAATTATTGTCAAAAACGTTTTTACAAAGGGGTTTTTAGGAGAAGATCAAATATGCCCCTTCCAAAAGACCAAAAGTTTGAAGAAAACAGAAATCCAAAAATTTGGAGTGTTACAATACCTACCCCATTAGGAAAAATCTCGTCCGCGAGATTTCAGCTGATCCTCAAATAAGTGTGGGTACTCTGTCCGAAGAAAATCCTCTCTTTCCCATGTTGCCTCATCCTCGGTGTGATTGCTCCACTGAACCTTGAGAAATTTAATTTCCTTCCGACGGGTTGTTCTTTCAGACTCTTCCAATATTTTTATTTGTCGTTCCCGGTAGGTGAGGTCTGGTTGCACATCAAGGTTTTCATGTGACACATGCTTCTCCGGGTTGCTTACACATTTCCTTAGCTGTGAAACGTGGAACATGTCATGGACGTTTGATAGTTCTTTGGGAAGGTCCAACTGGTAGGCCACTGTGCCTCTTCGTGCAACTACAAAAGGGTCTGATAAATCGTGGTGCTAGCTTTCCTTTGACTTTGAATCATTGCAGGCCCCTCATAGGAGATACACGTAGATACACGTTTTCACCGGGTTCAAAACTTACTTCCCGATGCTTTTGATCATAATAACTCTTCTATCGGCTTTGAACTGTCTTGAGTCGATCCCGTATTAGTCTAACTTTTTCCTCAGCTTCCTTGAGCATGTCTGGGCCGAAGATACGACTGTCCCCTATTTCTGACCAGTTTAATGGGGTACGGCATCTTCGTCCGTACAAGGCTTTGAAAGGTGCCATTTTTAGACTAGCTTGGTAACTATTGTTGTATGCGAACTCGGCATACGCAAGCTTGCTTCCCAACTGGTCCCGTAGGTGAGGACACATGCCCTCAGCATGTCTTCTAGAATTTGATTTACCCATTCAGTTTGTCCTCCAGTCTGGGGGTGATAGGTTGTACTG
The DNA here is from genome assembly GCA_902687465.1 of Secale cereale. Lineage (NCBI taxonomy): Eukaryota > Viridiplantae > Streptophyta > Magnoliopsida > Poales > Poaceae > Secale > Secale cereale. The sequence goes on from LR738710.1 coordinate 365,864,930, forward strand.
AATACTAGTTGCGTTCCCAGGGCTTGCTGTAAATGATCCCAAAATTTGGAGATGAATTGAGTGCCTCTGTCGGATATTATAGTCTTTGGGACTCCATGTAGGCATACTATACGGGCGAGGTAAAGTTTGGCAAGCTTCTGGGTGGTGTGGGTTGTCTTGACTGGGATGAAGTGTGCCACTTTAGTTAGTCTATCTGTGATGACCCATATGGCATCATTTCTGTGCTGTGACCATGGTAGTCCAACAATAAAATCCATTCCAATATCGTCCCATTTCCACTCAGGAATCTTGTTTTGTTGTAATAGTCCTGCGGGTTTTTGGTACTCGGCTTTAATGCGTTGACATGAATCACAACATGCAATGTACGTGGCTATATCCCTCTTCATACCGTGCCACCAAAACCTTTCCTGAATGTCCTTGTACATTTTGGTCCCTCCAGGGTGAATTAAATATGGAGCGGTGTGGCTCTCTGCTAGAATTTGCTATTTGAGGTCTTTGTTATTGGGTACGCAAAGCCTGTCTCCGAACCATAATATTCCCTCACTGTCTATGGCAAATTCGGAGGCCTTGTCCTGACTTACTTTTCTTTTTATGCCTTCAATGCTGGGGTGTCCATGCTGAGCCTTCTTAATTTGTTCTATTAGTGTAGGTTGTATTTCCATATTTGACACTTCGCCTTCAGTGACCATCATTAAGTTGAGCTTGGCGAATTCCCGCTGAAACTCGGGTCTCAAGTTTTGTAGGTTGCCGTTGTCTGAGCTGGGGTTAAGGCTGAGAGCATCTGCCACTACGTTTGCCTTTCCAGGGTGATAGTGAATGCCAATGTCATAATCTTTCACCAGTTCTAACCAGCATCGTTGCCGTAAATTGAGTTCTGGTTGTGTGAAAATATATCTGAGGCTCTTATGGTCCGTATATATTTCACAACGATTTCCAAGCAAAAAGTGCCTCCACTCTTTGAGTGCATGAATGACTGCTGCTAATTCCAAGTTGTGAGTAGGATAATTTTCTTCATGCTTCCGTAGTTGTCGGGAAGCGTATGCGACTACCTTGCCTTCTTGCATCAGTACGCATCCGAGGCCTTTCAGGGATGCGTCGCAATATACTTCAAAACTTTTGTGTATGTCCGGTACGACCAATACCGGGGTTGTTGTTAATTTCTTTTTGAGTTCCTGGAAGCTTTTCTCACAAGCTTCAGTCCATACGAATTTCTTATCCTTCTTGAGTAACTGTGTCATTGGTTTGGCTATGGTGGAAAATCCCTCTATAAACCTTCGATAATATCCAGCCATTCCGAGGAAACTTCGTACATCTGTTACATTGGCCGGTGGCTTCCAACCAAGTACAGCCTTGACTTTTTCTGGGTCCACATCAACTCCTTCTTGTGTCAATACGTGGCCTAGAAAACCAACCTGTCTTAACCAAAATTCACATTTGCTGAATTTGGCGTAGAGTTGATGTTTCCTTAATTCTCCCAGTAAAATTTGGAGGTGTTCATCAAGTTCTTCTGGTGTCTTTGAGTATACCAAGATATCATCAATAAATACCACAACAAATTTGTCCATAAATTTCATAAATACTTTGTTCATGAGGTGGACAAAATATGCGGGGGCGTTGGTCAGTCCAAACGGCATTAATGTAAATTCATATAGTCCGTATCTGGAGGTGAATGCTGTTTTCGGGATATCTTCGGTCCGTACTTTTAATTGATGATAACCCGACCTTAAATCAATTTTTGAGAAAACCTTGGCTTGCGCGAGCTGGTCAAATAAATCATTTATCCGTGGCATCGGATATTTGTTCTTGATGGTGACCATGTTGAGCGCTCGGTAGTCTATACACAATCTCATAGTCCCATCCTCCTTTTTGGCAAATAATACCGGCGAACCCCAAGGTGAGGAGCTGGCCCGTATAAATCCTTTGTCCAGTAATTCCTTTATTTGCTTCTTTAGTTCAACCAATTCGGACGGTGCCATTCTGTATGGTTTCTTGTCAATGGGGGTGGTTCCAGGTGCTAGCTCAATGATGAATTCTATTTCTCTGTCTGGAGGCATGCCTGGCAGTTCTTCGGGAAATACGTCCGGAAACTCACATACTAATGGAACCTTGCTTAACTCAGAAGTGTCTACCTTGTTCAATTTTGGTTGCCGCGATACTGGTCTTTCTTGAGCTGCGACTCTTATCGTCTTTCCGTGATGATGAGTAAGAATCACAGTTCGGTTGAAGCAGTCGATAAATCCTTTGTTGGTGGTTAGCCAGTCCATACCCAGGATAACATCCAGTCCCTTGTTTTCCAACACTATGAGGTTTGCGGGAAACTTTAATCCTTCAATCTCAATAGTTACACCTTGGCAGTAATTCTGAGTGATCTGCTTACTCCCGGGGGACTTGATGGTCATTGACTTTCCCAAGGGAAGCATCAAAAAATCATGTTGCAAAGCAAAGTTCTTCGAAATGAACGAATGAGAGGATCCAGAATCAAACAAAACCGTGGCAGGTATTGTGTTGACAGGGAACGTACCGAGTACGATATCCGGGGCATCTTGTGCTTGCTCCTTGGTCACATGGTTCAGGTGACCTCTCTTGTGGTTGTTATTAGGGTTGAAGTTGTTACGCTTGGGCGTTGTATTGTTTCCATTGTTGTTCGGCTTCGGGTTGAGTTCCTTGGTTTTGGGCACTGTTTGGCATAGTGTCCCTCTTCTCCACAAGCGTAGCAAGTAACACCTGGGCGATACGTGAAACCCTTGTCCCTTGCATGAAATTTTTTGCTCGAACACGTGTCATTGGTCATGGATTTGTTCGCCCCATTATTCTAAAAATTAATTTTGTTCCTGTTGTTGCGAGTGTGGGTAGTCTTATCCCTTTTTCGCTTGCGAATATCTTCCAGACTGCGATGCTCATTTTCCAAAGTAATAGCCTTGTCCACAAGTGTCTTGAAATCTAGAAAAGTGTGTACGACTTGCTGGCATTTAAGTGCTGGTGCCAGACCGTCCAGGAATTTTTCCATCTTCTTATTTTCAGTCATACACTCTTCGTTGGCATAACGAGATAATTGAGTAAACTGGCCGTTGTACTCAGTCACTGACATGCCCCTTTGCTTGAGGTCATCAAATTCCCTTTTCTTTATCTTCATAATGCTTCTAGGGATGTGCGCCCCACGAAAACCTTCTTTATAATCCTCCCAAGTGATATCATTTTCATTGGGGTGCATATGTAGAAAATTCTCCCACCATGATGCAGCTGCTCCAGTAAGATAGTGTGGTGCATAAAGTACCTTTTCACGATCTGAGCATTGTGCCATAATCAATTTCCTTTCAATGTCTCGAAGCCAATCATCGGCCTCAAGAGGTCTGTCAGTGTGAGAAAATGTTGGCGGACGTGTCTTCTGTAATTCAGACAATTTAGAATGCTGCTGGTGCGGCTCACGGTGATTCCCCATATTAATAACATGGTTCATCATTTCCTGATGCTACTGCTGGCTTTGCTCGTAAAGACGACATACTTGAGAAAATGTTGTTTCGCTGCCCTGCTGACTTGACTGTCCCTGCGTGAAATTGTTACCTGTTTGTGTGCCATAATTTTCCTCTGGCGGACTTGGCATGGAACGTGTCCAGGGACGAGTAATTTTCCACTCTGGGTATTATTACAGAATTCATGAGAAAAGCTGAGCAGCAAAAAGAAACCAGAGATTTTGCAAATGCAGCAAAAACACAAGCTCCAAAGATTTTTAAACAAAGAACTTGATTGCGCATGGAGAAGGACCGCTTAGTACACATCTTACATGAGAGTCATAATTATACAATACGTCACTCAGGATGCGCGTACACATTCCTGACATGTTATTTATGCTAGTGCACTCCTCCAAGTTCCTACATGATGCGCAAACAGTCTACTTCCCATTAACCTATTTTACATATGAAACATATCATACAAGCGAACACATCGCGTCGCGGACAGGCGCACTAGTCGGAGATGTTGAAGACTTCCCTCGGCCTGCCGAGGGTAAGGCCCAGTGGCGATGGGGACTCAACCTCCTCCTCACTAATAGGCTCCAGGCGTGGAATACTGGTACGAGAAGTTGGTGCGGGCGCGGCAGGTGGTGCAGCTCTGACTGGAGTAGGAGCAATGACCTGGTCAAACTCCTCACTGGTAGGTAGGCGGCGAGCGGTGGCTAAGATGGCAGGTGCATAAGATGCTGAGGACGAGACAAATGTCAGTGGTGGTGAAGTATGGAGAAGCTCCCTCCTGTTGGCGGAACCGCTCTGAACTAAGTCCATACGAGCAGCTACCAAGTCGTCCACAAGGTTATCAAAGGCTGCCTCAAGATCCTTGAGGTACTCAACCAATGATTCGATGGCTTCATCACGTTCTCCCCTTGCGCAAGCAAACGCATAGTGGCACGTGTAAGGTACATGGCAGGGGAGGTAGCGGTAGCGACGAGTCTTCATCGAGGGAAGAGCATCCCGGAGACGAGCTATCGCCTCACGGGCAGCCATTTGCATGGCATGCCTCTCCGTAGGCATGGCCCTGCCCACAAATCGGAAGCGGCGTGCTTCAAAACGCCCTCACTTGAATTGCACCGTGGCCTGGTGCATTGACACGCTGTCGCTGATCTTGTGTCGGTAGAGTGTGAACTCTGGACGAGTCGATGGCCCGATCGCGACCTTGGTGATGGCGACGAGGAGCTTAACCCCTCAGGAATGTTGGCGAACACTTGTCAATCGCAGTCTCCGTTGGCCATCTACAAAAGTAGACAAAAATTCCGAATAGTCAAATCATAAATTTATGATGACTAACAGAAAATTGCTACAAATGTAAGAATGCTGAAATAGCTCTCGATATGCTAATAACCGATTAGCGATCGCACCTAGTGGCTTCCTACAGTTAGCCTGGCTCTGGTACCAAGGTTGTCAGGACCGGTTTTCCAGTAAAATATTTACCGAGAGAACCGACCTTTTTATCGAACCAGTACAGAAGAATACTTCTCACTGGTAGATAAATCCTTGATACAGAATTCTAGAGTACTGAATATTATATATGGTTGAGCTGAGGTTGCTCAACAATTTATTACAAGCACGCCGATATAATACATAAGGGCGGATATGACACAATGGTGGGGTGGCATAACTACTAACTCGTAATAAAAAGAGGTGGTGGATATGTCACAGTGTAGTGGGTGACTTGACTCCAATATCTTACAGTCCATCGAGTGTCGGAGTGAGACCCGATGAATTTATTTGGTGGTTGGCGGAAGCGGTTATCAAACAGTGATCAACTCCAGGATCGCAAGAGACTGACTTGGACTCCACTAGACGTCGGACTCGCTATCGAACTCTTCATCCATGAGATCACCTTCGTCAACATCTGGCCAAATCGACAAGCCAGGTGAGTACTTTGAATGTACTCGCAAGACAGTTCAGGCATAAGATATAACAAATGCAAACATGATGCATATGAGTAATCTAGCATTATGCACCCGAATAATATAATTTGCGCTGCAAAGTAAAAATGGAAGTCGGGCGGTAGTCCTCCCGAAATCCATAAGAGAAATAAAAGAACCCAAACGAGTGTCTGAGCAACGCCTCGTGAAGAAAATGAGTACAAACATGCCACAGTCGGATGTCTGTGCGACATCGCATAATGGGCTTATAACAAAAATAAATAACAAGATTGCCACAGTCGGACGTCTGAGAGACATCAGATAAAGGGTTTATATTCAAAAGTAAATAACAACAATGCCATAGTCAGACGTCTGAGCGACATCACATAAAGGGCTTATATTCAAAAGTAAATAACAAGAATGCCACAGTCGGACGTCTGGGCGACATCACATAAAGGGCTTATATTCAAAAGTAAATAACAAGAATGCCACAGTCGGACGTGTGAGCGACATCACATAAAGGGCTTATATTCAAAAGTAAATAAAAAGAATGCCACAGTCGGACGTCTGAGCGACATCACATAAAGGGCTTATATATTCATGAAGGTAGATCATCTCACGAGATTAACTGGTGCAGAAATTATTAGCTGACCCTTGACTAGATTACCATTCTAATCACTATCTTAGAGTACCCGAGACGGTCACTGAGGTTGACATGGGGATTAATGCTAGGCCATAAATATGGCTACTCAGAAGATTTTGACTCTGCAGAGTTTGTACTCTTAAGTCACAGCCAACGGATTTCACTAGCCACAAGGACTAGTTCCGTCTACGGTGTTTTAGCAGAAACACAACTAACCAGTACACACCCATTTCACATCCTGCTGCCCGGAATCACCCGAGACAACATTCACGAAAAACTTTAAGACGGGGAGGCTACAACCTCGAATAGCATGGGATCAAATTTATATCGCGCGCTCTAAGGGGTGCCCCCCTCTCGATCCCAACCGGAAACACCCATGCCCCCTGACCGGATGACGGGCTTTAATCCAGGGCCATGGAACCCTCATCCCGACCCCTCTATTTGGTGTGTACTCGGAAAGAGGTTTGCAATTGACTAAACCGTAATCTTTGCAGAAGACATGTGACAGTACCAAAAAGGAGACGGACAGGATCATGACTTGATCCACGTTAATACTGAAGTTAACGGTTGACTGTCATGCTCCAACAATACCAACTCACAACCCCTCATGTCACCACATGATCAGGTTGTTCCATCATCATCATTCGGGGCTCACTCGAAGCTTGCTTGCATGAGATATAACATTCACAAATGCTTATATAACCATGCTATGAAGAAGGACTACTCAAGCAAACATGCAACACACTCATCATATCAAAGGTTCAAACATGCTTGCCTGGTTCGGAGTAGTCAGAGTCTAACTCGGTGAAGTTCGTGGCTCCGTCACTTCCTTCGGTATCTACGTATACAAATAAAACGAGTACTAACATAAATACCGCACGTGTATAAAAGTTGTCCCAAATATTTTTCAAATAAATATGATAAAAAACTAGACAGAAAACTAAAGAGGACAGTAAAAGAATCAACTCAAAATCATCTTTTGTTTAAAAACTATTAAAGTTACTGTCCAGGGGCTTGTCTGTAATGAGACATAAAGTTTCCAGGGGCTAGAATATAAACACAGAAAATGATTCGGTATGCAGTACGCCAGCCGAATAAGGAAAACGTACTTTGCCCGAAGGCATCTTCCAGAAAAACGATTTGAATGAGATTGAGAGACTGACGAGGGGGTCCCACTCGTCAGGTTTGAAAACAGAAACAGAGTCGCGCCGGCGCCAGAGAGCTACGGTGGTCGCCGACGCCGATCCACGGCGAGGTAGAGGGAGTGGGTGGTACCTACGTGTTCCTGGTGCTCTTTCACGTCGGTGGGTGGTGGAGTTGGACGTAGGCGAGCACCATGTTGACGGCGGCCCTATCTCCGGCGGACGGCGGCTCGGGTGGTTGTGGGTCTCGTCGGAGAGGGCTGTTGGGGTCAAATTGGAGCGGGGGTTAGTCTCCTAGGGTTGTCAGGAGACTACTGGCAAGTCTAGGGCGATGGAGGAGCTCTCACTAGGGCGGACGCTGCCGGAGCCCGAAGCGGACCGAGGCGGTCGGAGTTGAGGAAGAAGGGCCCCTCGAGGCTCTTCCAGTGGCTGGGCGGGGTCTGGTGATGTGGTGGAGATGTGCGGGCTCGAGAGCGAGCTTGGAGGTGCTATATATAGCCGGCCCGAGGCGGTTGCCGTGAATGGGATAAGTCCGGCGAGAGATTACAGCGGCGCTGTGGCTGGACGGCTGGTTTAGGTGCTTGAGCATCGACTAGACGGTGTACTGATTCCATTTCGGTTGCAGAACTTAGCAAGGCAGGGGCGCTTATGGCCTTTCCCCAACAAAACGGCCGTGCGGGTACGTCGGCGGCAGAGAGCGCGCCCTGTGCTTGCCAGGCCACGGCGACGGTGCTGCAGCGTCCGCAGGCAAGGAGACGGCCACACGGAGCTCCCAGGTGGCTTGGGTGGTGCCGAACGGCGTTGCGCTGCAGGGTGCCCCCTGTCGGCCGCCACGGGTGGCTCTGCCGCCGCGGAAGACGCCGGCGCAAGCGGGCCATGGTGCCACCGACGCCAGCAACCAGCCAAGTGAGTGTGCGGCGCTCAGGATAAGCGAGAGGAGCAGTGAGCATCGCACCAGAGCGGGCACTGCTGAGATTGACGCCGCGACTCTGACGAAACTGACGAAGCTGCACTGTCGACTGTGATCTTGAGTTAGCTTTTCTGAACTTGACAGAAACAGTGCACGCCAGGTGGTCGATGAAATGTTTTTGGCATGTGGAAAATCTTTCTGGAGCTGATATTTGGTGAGGTGGTCTCTTGATGCATCTAGAGGCTGCCTGAATTTTCACAGATTTTTAGGAAGAGAAAAGATATGAATTTCACCAAAATTGGCAAATCTGGTCCAAACTTGCAGCAAGTGAAATTTGAAAATTTTGAACTGTGGACCAGTGACACAAGATGGATCTAGGTTGTGGGTACTAAGGACTAGCTAGGGGAGTTGGTTTGGAATAAAAACACAAAAGGGAAATGGTGGTTCCTTTGTAAATCACCAAGGCTCAAATTAATAGACACAAATTGTTTTTGGTATAAAATAATTAGAAGAAAAATCCCAATGAGGTTGAAACCTACTGGAATTGATGAGAGACTAGTTTCAAGGTGGAAAGGAGGTTTTGGAGAGAAAGACTTTCATTGGGTGCCATGGCAAGAGAAAAAGTTTTTATGGGGAAGGCAAGTCCATGGTTCTCAAATGAAGGTTTTTCAAGAAGGAAAAAAAAGTCAAACAAAACCTTTTTGAAAAACAACTTGTGTTGAGCTAACACAAGTAGAAAACCTTCAAGACTAGAATCAAGTTTGGGAAGAACACACAAACTTTTGTCAGAAATGTTTTTAGAAAGGGGTTTTTAAGAGAAGATCAAACATCCCCCTTCCAAAAGACCAAAAGTTTCAAGAAAACAAAAATCCAAAAATTTGGAGTGTTACACGTCCCGAGCAGCGTTCACGTCTCCGCTCGCATCCGCGCCCTCCGCGAGATTAGAGGCCACGGGCGGCGGAGCCTTCGAGGTGGATGGATGGGCCGAAGCACCGGATTTCTTCTTGGGCGCCATAGCTGATGGTGTCGTCGAAGATGAAGATGGTGATGAAGATGACGCGCTGCGAATGCTTTCTGTTTTGGGCAAGCGAGCCCCCTACCTGGCGCACCCAAGATGTCATGGGATATTCGCGTCCACCTATGGGACCGAGAGGCCCCTTGCTGGTTCGGCAGGGGGACGTCGCGTTGCACAAAGAGCAGACTAGCGCGCGGCAGCGCGGCGGGGAGCACGCAAGCAATTTACCCAAGTTCGGTCCACCGCAAGGCATAAAACTCTACTCTTGCTTTGGTGTATTGATGGTGGAATGAAGGTGGTTGAGCATAGTACACTTGCCCGACAGGGGTTGCCCTAGGCAGCGGCGACTACGCGCGTACGGGGGTGTGGGTTCATCTATTTTCCAACCCTTTCGACGATTGCCATGGGCCTCCTTTTATAGGTCAAGGGGTGACCATAGTAGCAAAGTAGTCATTATGTACTAATATGACAGCAAACAGTGCTATCATACCTAACTCTGCGGCCTGACAGGATGCATTAAATGCACTGGTTACTGTCACATCATTGGTTGCCCGACAAGGCTTGCCGGGCTATCTTGCCAACTCCGTGCATGTCTTCTTGACACGTCGCGGGACAGGTGTCATCTGCGGGTTCTTCCTGTAGGAACTGGCTGCCATGTGGCTAATGGCTACCACTTAATCACCTTGCGGCTTGATACCGCATTGATTGACGACGCGAGTCGTGCTTGAGTGTTCAGAGAGGTGGTTTTGCCTCCACGAGCCCCTGGCTGGCCCTGCTGGGGTGTTTCTGTTATCTTCTTCTGGGATCGCCTGCCCGGTAAGGGAGGCCCTTTTCTTGGTGATGTCTTGCTTCTCAGGCTCGTCCTTGGTCTCTCTAATTCGAGCTGGTACTCTGATTCTCTGGGTCTCTTATACTCTAACTTGGGCTATTGCTTCAATCTTGTTCTTTCGCATGTGCAAAGTCTGGGCAATAGACCCAAGGTTTGTTGCACCAAGAACATCCAAGGGAGATATAATAAAAACTTTCATATAGAGCATTCAATCTAGGAAAAGTTTGGCTCCTTATAATTTTTTTGAGATGTTAAGATGGTAATATAAGTGTCATGCTAGTGATAGTTTGTGAGGTTAAAGAAATAATTGTGTTAAGGTTTGTGATTCCCGACGCATGCACGTATGGCCTATGTAACCGAATTGGCGCGCACTATATTTTGATTGTTTCCTCTTTGCGGGAAGGTCGGGGGCGTGCGATGGTTAACTCCTACCAACCTTCCCCCTAGGGGCATGCGTCGTAGTGCTTTTCTTTGAGGGCTAAGTAGATTTTTCGCAATAAGTATGTGAGTTCTTTATGACTAATGTGAGTCCATGGATTATACGCACTCTCACCCTTCCAACTTGCTAGCCACTCTAGTGCCGCGCAACTTTCGTCGGTGCATAAAACCCTCCTTATACCTTCCTCAAGACAGCCACCATACCTACCTATTATGACATTGCCATATCCAGTCCGAGATATATTGGCATGTAACTCCACCATTCCGTATGTTATGACACGCTTCATCATTGTCATATTGCTTTGCATGATCATGTACTTGACACAGTATTTGTGGCAAAGCCACCATTCATATTTTTCATACATGTCACTCTTGATCATTGCACATCCCGGTACACCGCCAGAGGCATTCATATAGAGTCATATCTTTGTTCTAATATCTAGTTGTAATATCGATTTGTAAGTAAATAAAAGGGTGGTGATCATCATTATTAGAACATTTCCCCATGTGAGGTTATCAAAAATTAAAGAGGACAATGAAGCCCAAATAAATAAAAGAGGCCAAAGAAGCCCACAAAAAAAGAGTCCAAAGATCCCAAAATAAAAAAGGGAATAAAAAATGAGAGAAAAAGAGAGAAGGGGCAATGTTACTATCATTTTCCACACTTGTGCTTCAAAATAGCACCATGTTCTTCATGATAGAGAGTCTCCTATGTTGTCACTTTCATTACTAGTGGGATTTTTTCATTATAGAACTTGGCTTGTATATTCCAACGATGGGCTTCCTCAAATGCCCTAGGTCTTCATGAGCAAGCAAGTTGCTGCACACCCACTAGTTGTCTTTTTGAGCTTTCATACACTTATAGCCCTAGTTTATATCGATTGTTGGACATCTCCATAGTCCATTGATTTGCCTAGTTGATGTGAGACTTCCTCCCACCTTTTTTCCTATCACCACCTTCCATTCCACCCATAGTGCTATGTCCATGGCTCGCACTCATATATTGCATGAAGAGTTGAAAAAAGGCTTGAAAAGGTAGACTATGAAAGCAATTGTTTGGCTGACTCCGGGATCGGCATGAGGGGTATTTTGTGTTAAGAAAAGGGAGCACAAGGACTATATAATTTGTAGGGATAACGTTCTTGAGCCATGTTATTTTTGAAGCTTCGTAGATTGCTTTTAGTATGCTTGAAGTATTACTATTTTGATATTGATAAATTTGTATTCTAAGTCTTATATGGATCTGAACATGCATGCCACAATAAAGAATATTACATTGAAAATTATGTTGGGTAGCATTCCACATCAAAAATTATATTTTTACCATTTACCTACTTCAGGACGAGTAGGAATTAAGCTTGGGGATGCTGGATACGTCTCCAACGTATCTATAATTTTTTATTGTTCCATGCTATTATATTATCTTTCTTGGATGTTTTATATGCTATTTTATATGATTTTTGGGACTAACCTATTAACCTAGATCCTAGTGCTAGTTTCTATTTTTTCCTTATTTTTGAGTTTTGCAGGAAAGGAATATCAAATAGAGTCCAATTGACCTGAAAATTTATGGTGATTTTTATGGACAAAAAGAAGCCCACGGAGCGCCGGAGATGGACCAGAAGAGCCACGAGGCCACCACAACGGTGGGGGCTCCCCCCTAGGACTCGCCCCTACCTTGTGGCCGTCTCGTGGGTCCCCCTGACTTGTCCCCGACGCCCAAAATTCCTATAAATAGTGAAACCTCCAAAAACAAACCTAGATCGGGAGTTCCGCCGCAGCAAGCCTCTATAGCCACGAAAAACCAATCGGGAGCCCGTTCCGCCACCCTGTCGGAGGGGGAAACCATCACCGGTGGCCATCTTCATCATCTCGACGGTCTCCATGACGAGGAGGGAGTTGTTTACCCTCGGGGCTGATGGTATGTACAAGTAGCTATGTGTTTGATCTCGCTCTCGCTCTCTCTCTCTCTCTCTCGTGTTCTTGATTTGGCACGATCTTGATGTACCACGAGCTTTGCTATTATAGTTGGATCTTATGATATTTCTCTCCCTCTACCTCTTGTAATGAATTGAGTTTTCCCTCTGAAGTTAACTTATCGGATTGAGTCTTTAAGGGTCTGAGAACACTTAATGCATGTCTTGCATGTGCTTATCTGTGGTGACAATGGGATATTCACGTGATCCACTTGATGTATGTTTTGGTGATCAACTTGCGGGTTCAGTGACCATGTGAACTTATGCATAGGGGTTGGCACACGTTTTTGTCTTGACTCTCCAGTAGAAACTTTGGGCACTCTTTGAAGTTCTTGTGTTGGTTTTAATGGATGAATCTGAGATTGTGTGATGCATATCGTATAAGGAAACCAGCGGATACTTGTGGTGGCATTGGAGTATCTAGGTGACCTTAGGGTTTTGGTTGATGTGTGCCTTAAGGTGTTATTTTAGTACAAACTCTAGGGCTGTTTGTAACACTTATAGGAATAGCCCAATAGATCGATCAAAAAGAATAACTTTAAGGTGGTTTCGTACCCTACAATAATCTCTTCGTTTGTTCTCCGCTATTAGTGAGTTTGGAGTTACTCTTTGTTGCATGTTGAGGGATTCTTATATGATCTAATCATGTTATCATTGTTGAGAGAACTTGCACTACTGAAAGTATGAACCCTAGGCCTTGTTTCTAAGCATTGCAATACCTTTTGTGCTCACTTTTATCATTAGTTACCTTGCTGTTTTTACATTCTCATATTACAAAATCATATATCTACCATCCATATTACACTTGTATCACCATCTCTTCTCCGAACTAGTGCACCTATACAATTTACCATTGTATTGGGTGTGTTGGGGACACAAGAGACTCTTTGTTATTCGGTTGCAGTGTTGTTTGAGAGAGACTATCTTCATCCTACGCCTCCCATGGATTGATAAACCTTAGGTCATGCACTTGAGGGAAAATTGCTACTGTCCTACAAAACTTTGCGCTTGGAGGCCCAACACGTGTCTACAAGAAGAAGGTTGTGTAGTAGACATCAGGCACAGAGGACAAATAGGCCTTGAACTCTTGCAAAGCTACATCTGCTTTCGGGTTCCACTTCATGGGTCCTTCCTTCTTCAAAATCTTGAAGAACGGCAGGGCATGCTTGTCAGACTTGGAGATGAATCTACTTAGCGCGGCAACGCATCCTGTTAGATGGCTGACATCCTTAACTGTCCTTGGCGCTTGGATCTGGTCTAAAGCCTTGATCTTGTCGGGGTTTGCTTCGATCCCGCAATGGGATACAAAGAACCCAAGTAGCTTGCCGAAGGGAACACCAAATACACACTTCTCCAGGTTGAGCTTCAAATTGATCTTTCGCGGTCTAGAAAATGTCTCCTCCAAATCCTGAATAAGGGTGGCCCTATCCTTGGTATTGACCACAATATCATCCATATAAGCTTCTATATTTCTGTGCATTTGTGGCTCAAAACCAATCTGGAATGCCCTTGCAAAACTAGAACCGACACTCTTTAATCTGAATGGCATGCGGACAAAGCAATACGTACCACATGGAGTGATGAACGACGTCTTCTCTTCATCTTTCTTGGACATGAAGATGTGGTGATACACAGAGTATGCATCCAGAAAGGAGAGAAAATCACAACCTGAAGTGGAATCCACAATCTAATCAATATGCAACAAGGGAAATGGGTCCTTGGGCAAGGCTTGTTTAGATGTGTGAAATCTATGAAAAGCCTCCACTTCCCATTAGCCTTCTGGACTACCACTGGATTTGCCAACCACGTTGGATGCAGCACTCCTCTGACCAAACCAGTTGCCTCAAGTTTCTTAATCTCTTCTACAATGAACTGCTGCCTCTCCAAGGCCTACTTCCGGACTTTCTTCTTGATAGGTCAGGCATGTGGGAAGACAGTAAGGTGGTGCTCGATTACCTCCCTGGGAACACCGGGGATATCGGATGGTTGCTAGGAAAACACATCGATAGTCGCCCATAGGAAGGCAATTAGCGCGCTTTCCTATTTGTCATCGAGGGTGGCATTGATAGTGAAAGTACTATCAACGCCTACCAGCCCTGTCGGGACCTTCTGAACTTGGGGTGCAGCAACCCTAGATATCTTGCTGTAGGAACACTCTGGCATGTTGTCAATTGGTGCCGTGCACTCGGTGGGGGCACGCTTCTTGGACTCCTTGCCGGAAGTCCTAAAATCCTTCTTCTTTACTTTACTTTCCCTAGGGGAACTGCTGCTGTCGCTGCCTCTGCTGCGACTGCGTCCCAGTACATCTTGTCTTCACAAATGATTGCATCCTTCTCATCTGATGGGATAGTGATAACTCCCAGTGGCCCATGCATCTTCAAGGTGTTGTAGCCATAGTGGGATGCCTCCATGAATTTAGCTAGTGTCGGGCGTACAAGAATCCCATTGTATGACATGGGGAGATCAACCACATCAAACACAATCCTCTTAGTCCGGTAGTTCAATTCTCCCCCAAACGTTACCGGCACGTGATCTTTCCCTTACGATGACTCCTGTCGGGATTAACTCCTTGAAACGTGCCGGTAACCTCTAGCTCCTCCTCTGCTATATGAAGCTTGCTGATAACTGCTGGGGACATAAGATTCAACCAGGCCCCGCCGTCCACCAACATCTTGGTGACCTTGGGGTTGCGAATTTTTGGGGAGACTAACAATGGCAAGCATTCTACCAAAGTGGTACGGCTAGGATGATCCTCCTCATCAAAGATGATGGGCGTACGAGACCATTTGAGCGGCTTCCGGGCCTCTGGCGCTAGCTCCATGGCATTAACTTCTTGTGCCCACCGCTAGAGTTGACAGTTAGAGGTGTGCAGAGATGCAGCTCCATCAATGCATAGGGCGTTAGTGGCCTTCTGAAACTATTGCTCACTGCTTTGCTCTCCATCCCCTCCATTACTCTCATCATCATAGACTCCCTTTTCTCTACCTCTGGCGGGCTTTCCTTGGTTCCATAGGGGTTTGCCAGGGCGATTTACTTCACCACCTCGGCTCTTAGCGCCAGCAACATTCTGACCCTTTTCCTTATCACACTTCTCATACTCTGCTCTCTGTCTCTTGACAAGCTGCTCAACCTGATGACACTCTTGAAGGTCGTGGCCCTTGGTCCGGTGAATATTGCAATATGTCCCATCACATTTCCTAGCTTTCTCGGCAGCAGTGGCTTCTCGTCAGTTAGTGCACACGACAGCTTCCTTGCCGGGGGCCTCAGCTTTGGCCTTCTTGCCGGTACTTGGCGTACCAGATCCTTCGACAGTCATCACTGCCTTGTCTCTCTGCTTCTTACTGTGCTTCTTGCTCTTATTCTGACTGGTTGATTCATCATCATCCTCTGAATCAACATTGATGCAATATTCGTCTCCGGGCAACTTCCTTCCCTCCTCCATCTGAGCACACTTATCCACCAGCATGTGGAGCTCCTTCACAGTCTTGGGCAACCGCACATTCATCTTAGAACGGATCCGACGGTTGCGCACATTGGACTGGAAGGCGGCTATCACACCTGCCGGATGGATATTTGGGATATTTCTATGAACTTTGCTGAATCTTTGTAAATACTTATGGAGGGTTTCTCCTTCCTTCTATTGGAGAAGCCGCAAGTCGCTAGGCCTGCCAGGTTCTTGGTGGCCACCGGTGAAGGTGCCGATGAATTCGTGGCACATGTCATCGCATGATGAAATGGAGTTCTCCGGCAAGTGCATCAGCCAATACTTCACATTGGACTTGAGGGCGAAAGGAAACTAGTTGGCAAACATCTTCTCATATCTTCCTCCAGCAGCCCGAACAGCGATGGTGTAGATGCTCAGGAACTCTGCCGGGTTTAGCCTCCCATCGTACTTCTCAGGTATATCTGGCTTGAACGTGCGAACGGACGGCCAACGGACTTGCCGCAGCTCACGAGTAAAGGCAGGGCAGCGAACCTCGAAAGGTAGGCACCCACCGATACCGAGCGCGGGCTCGTCGATGTTAGGACCATCGCACCCATCGGCCTGTCGGAGGTTGCCGCGGCGTTTCTCGACAGCGACGCATGCATCTCCTCTCCGCCTATCCTCCGAGGCTCGGCGCTGTCCTGTACGCGCTAGAGGGTCAAAAGAAGCCATCGAGACATCGTCGGAGTCTTGATTATGTCGCGCTCGCGCTGGATGCCGTGGCGGGGACTGCACCATTGGGACGGCTCCCTCTGTATGACCAGCAGCACTAGCTGTTGTTGTTGCTTAAGGCGGCCGGGGAGGGTCAGCGCGCTGTGAGCCTCCTGCTTCGGCGAAACCGAGCAGACTTTGGATGGTGGCACGCCATTCGTCCATCTACTCAGCTGCTGGCCAAAATCTCAGTAGTAGCTGAACCCACGCAATGGCCTCCGAGGCTGTATTTGGCATGGGTGCTGAATAAGTCGATCGTACCGTCGCCCGACTCCTAATGGTGCTAGCAGTGGCAGCACTGCGCCCCCACTACTGCGGGGTGACCACCTTGATGGCAGGGTGGTGCGCGAAGGTGCATGAGGGCCAGTGGATCCGTCAAGCGCAACGGCTTGGTTTAACCGTCCCGGGGGAGGCACACGTGCTACGACCGCACCTATGGTGGGAACGGCCGGACGATGGCGATTCGCCCCAGTCTGAGCGTCGTTGCTGCGGCTATGCTCGTCGGTGGGTAGAAGGGGCGCAGACGGAGTAAGCCCTTCGCCCGGACCTTGGGGAGCATGGCCGTCGGGGTGTTGCTGACGCTGCTCTCCTTTGGTGCCTCCTGCTCCGGTGTCGGCCGCGGGGGAAGTGGTGACGGTGCCGCCTGCTCTGACCACATCCCCAGCAGCATATGCGTCCTTGCCTGCCTTCGCACCTCCCGCAACATTAGAGGCCGCGGGCTACGGAGCCTTTGAGGTGGATGGACGCGCCGAAGAAGCCGGTTTGTTCTTGCGCGACATGGTCGATGGCGCCGTTGAAGATGAAGATGGCGATGAAGATGACGCGCTGCACAGATTTCAGGTTCGCACAAGCAAGCCTCCTACCTGGCGCGCCAAAGATGTCGGGGGAAACTACGGCCACCTATGGGACCAAGAGGTCCTTTGCTTTTTCGGCAGGGGACGTCGCGTTGCACAAAGAGCAGACGAGCGTGGGACAGCATGACAGAGATCACGCGGCCAGTTTTACCCAGGTTCGGGCTGCCATTGTGGCATAAGACCCTACTCCTGCTTTGGTGGATTGATGGTGCAAATGAGGTGGTGGAGTGCAGTACACTTTCCCGGTAAGGGTTGCCTCTAGGAAGCAGGGACTACACGCATATGGGAGTGTGAGTTCTCCAATCTTCTAACCATCTCTACGTTTGCCATGGGCCTCCTTTTGTAAATTAAGGGGTCACCAAAGTGGCAAAGTAGTCATTATGCACTAATATGATAACAACAGTGCTATCATACCTAACTCTACGGGCTGACAGGGCACATTAAATGCACCACTTAATGTCACGTCACTGGTTGCCCGACAAGGCTTGCGTGGCTATCTTGCCAGCTCTGCGCCTGCTTGCTTGACATGTCACAGGACGGGTGTCATTTGTGGCTTTTTCCTGTATGGAGAAGCTGCCATGTGGCTAATGGCTGTCACTTAGTCACTTTGCTGCTTGACACCGCATTGATCAATGACGTGAGTCATGGAGGAGCGGCTGGTGAGGCGGTTTAGCCTCTGCGAGCCCCGGCAGGCTCTGTCGGACGCCTTGGTTATCTTTCTCTGGGGGGGCCTCGCCCCTTGCCGGGCTCGCCTGTCTCGCAAGGGAGTCATTTCTCTTGGTGATATATTGCTTCTCTGGCTTGGCCTTGATCTCTTTGATCTGCTTGCTGGTTCCTTGAACCTCTTGGTTTCTTGTACTCTGACTTGGGTTGTTGCCTCAATCTTGCTCCCGTGCACGTGCACAGTCAGGGCAACAGACCCAGGGTTTGTTGCACCGACACCTTTAGTTTTTTAGACCTGTTGCTGCGAGTTAAGCCAGTCCTACTATTTATGCCGTCTCCTACATGCACACATTACATAAATCTAACTACAGGTTGTCTTCCATGCATGTCAGATATAATTTCACAAGCTGATATATCCACAAGAACCTGAGGGAGCAATGTAATGGCCCTCAAACTTTACGTCAATGATACCCAATATGATGGAACATGTAAGTGTAGTTCTTTAGAAGACTTGCAGAAAGATGCCAAATCCTATTCACGCCACAAGGTCCTTGCTCTAACTTGGCCCGTGATATGGGTACAACATGCATATAAAATCATGTAGTGGATCTACTATGTTGCAATGCCATGTGCTTAGCCTGCTGATCATGAATGTAAGACTAGCCACAATGGAGAGTAACAAACACTAGTAACATACACATATCCCTAGACTATGTTAATACCTTCATAGTGGGTAGTAAAATAAGTGTGGTGTCATGCAAAGCTTCATTTATTAGGTTATAGACTCATATTGCATTGGGACATGTGATGTTACAGTACCTAGCTAAGTTACTCAAACTACCTCTCCCCTCATTAACTCACTACCGCATAAGCAAAATTACTGAGTTGGACTCGATGTTACTACTGAAGTTACTCCCACTGTGGCTTGTCTAAATATGTCATGCCTTCCTGTTTTTCAATACCTAATCCATTCATGATAACATGTTTTCAAATTCAAGTATTGTCATTCTACTCTGTTGCAATGCCATCTGCTTAGTTTGGACATCATGCTTCTGAATATCTTATGCATTATTATTCATCAGTATGTACTTCATCTATCTACCATACCATGTTTTTTTACATTGAAGTGTTGTTCTAGTGGTCTGCTGCAATGCCATCTTAGTTTCCCAATCATACAAGCATATGTTGCCTTAGTGTCTTTCTGTATGTATTCTGCTATCACACTGTTTTGCATTCAACTAGTGTTTTTTTAATATATTGTCCTGTCGTATCCCTAAATCTTACATCATATTCCCTTTGTCCGGATTACATGTCACAGAAATGGATAAAAATGGATGTATCTAGAATAGAAATGCGCCTAGACACATCCATTTATTTCTGGATGGAGAATACATGTCAATATGTCATGCCATTCTATTCTTCAATACCTATTTCATCTCTTTGTCGTAGAATGTTTAACTGAAGCACCATTCTTCTATATAAAGCATGCAAGGGGAAGACGGCTATGTTAGAACCTGAAGGGTTACAAAGGTCTTAGCAAAAGATCAAAACGCCAGGAGATAGTAAACCAACTCTAGTGTTCATAGATACTTCTCCAGCATAGAGAAACGCAATTCCTACTGATAATAAGTAGATTCAAGTGGCCAAAGAACTAGTCTACTCCAGTGCAGCAAAAAAAAGTCAACTCCATTTTAAAAAGCGTGTGTGTATCCTCACATCATGAAATTTTATAGCATTCAACTCATATTTTTTACATGTTTCTTACCCATCTCTCTTTTAGAAAATAAGCTTAAAGGAAAGTATCTTGCGGGAATTCTCTGTACTCCAATGCTGATGTAAGTACCCGTTGTGTATCACTAAATTATTACATCAGCATGTATTTTGTTAATCGCCCTTGATCCAACCTTTTTCTGATCCAAATTTACTTCTATCAAAATGTATAATTAAAGGCGACAATGTTGATTTTTGTAAGTAAAACTTCCTGATAGTTTTGCATACTGAGCTTCATGAGTGTACTATCTCATATCATGCACATTATTAAATTTTAGTGTTGTTCTGGTTGCCCAATCATTCATTATGTCAATGTTGCTTTCCTATTACCTTACCTGGCTGGTCATAGCTATGCCATATTGTTTTAATTTGGTGTAGGCTTGTGTGGTCTGGTTATCCAAACATTTGTTGTGTCAATGTTGCTTTTCTATTATCTGACCTGGCTAATTTGGTGAAGGTTGTTGAAGATAAGAAGACAAACTCTGAAAACAGCAAGGCAACCCCATTGTTTCTATCCAATAAAACTTGGCCAGGTAATATGGCAATAACTCTTGATTAATCTGTTCGGTTCCCCTCTTAATTTATGTTATGATGCGGTGGTCGAGACACTCTCCACTATCAATAATACAAGCCTGCCAAAATCCCCATCTGAATCTTTTGAGTTTCCTCTGTTTTGAATCCAACAGAAAATGTATGTTTGTGAACGAATTACTAGCGGAAGCAATCATGGAAATCATGGAGGAATCAGAGGTGAACATTCTTGCGCAACAAGAACTGATCAATGTTTTTAGAGACAGTGTAGAAAAGAAGAAAGAACTTGCTCACATGCTTATGGGCGTCATCTGCGTTGAGGTTGCAGAGTGTGAGGTTGTAGATCGTTAAGTTCCATTCATTTATTTGCACTGACATCAATATTTGATTGCCTAGTGGATGTAATTTCCTGTATTATATGTTGGATGTGCAAAGTTTTTCCTTGTATGTCGTATGGTTACTTGGCGCGCCTCGCATTCCTGCTAACTGGTCTTTAGGAAGGCAATAAAGTAGTGAAATTATTAGTTAGTAGTACAGTCGTGGGCCCAAATAAAGGAAGGGGCCCACTGAACTTAATGGGCTTCCCTAATGGGCTCGCATGGGCCAAAATAGTCATAGGCCTTTGATTGATCACATTTGGTCCTATCCATAATTGTTTGTCGTAATGGGCTCAAATTATAGTTGGGTCGTAATCAACGGTATTTAATTGGGCCTATAGACATGCTCGAACTCTACTGGGCCCATTATCTTAATGGGTCGTAACCAGGCCGGGCCGCTAGAAACGAGCCAATAGTTAATGCTCATCTTGTTACCTTCCGGGTTGTTAACAGGCCGACATCGAAGCGTGCAATATGTGGGCCCATTTGATTTCACGGGCTGTTAACAGGCCGATTCTAAGGCCGGGCTATATATGGCCCAACTGTATTGTGGGCCTTTAGCAGGACTAACGGGACATTAGCCTCGTACTGGACCATGAAGAGCATGGGCCTTTAAGAGGCCAAAAGTCAGGTGGGGCTGTATTTGGCCCAACTTTGTTGTGGGCCTTTAGCAGGCCGAAAGCGAAATTGGGCTGATATTAGTCCTGAAGAGCGTGGGCCATTAAGAGGCCAATACTCAGGTCCGATTGCAAGTGGCCCAACTCATTTGTGGGCCGTTAACGGTCTAAAAGACACACCGGGCTAGAAATTGGCCCAACACTTAAATGGGTCGCTAATAGGCCGAAAGACGTACATCCTGAAAATTAGCCCATCCCTCAAATGGGCCGTTAACAAGCCGAAACCACATAGGGGCTATATTCAGCCCAAATATATAGCGGGCTGTTAACGGGCTCGAACTGACGATAGGCTACAATGGTATCAAATAGTTAACGGGCCGTTGACGGGACAAATTGGCAAATCTCGTGTGGGAACTGGGCATAAATGGATCAGACACGAGCAGGCCCTATATGGGCCGGCCTGCTAATTTTGACTGGGCCGGCCACTTTCACCTAAATGAGCCACTCTTGGGCCTTAACACGTGCCAACGTATCATAGGTGCCTCCTGTACAATGAGTGGACGACATATGTCCCAAAGCTGAGCAGACACATGGATCCTCCGGCGAATAAGAATTTTACACGTGGAAATTCCCCATTGGTTAGGGTTGTTAACGAGTTATCAGATCCAAACTGGAACCCGATGGCTTAAGGGTGACCCATTACTATGGATGCCACGTGTCGGTTACCCTTGACGAAAGCACTTCCATGACGCGCGATTTATTGTCATGGAAGTGGACACTTCCGTGATGATAATTTTGGTATTGTAATGGAACACTTCTATGACAACACAGGTATGACTATCTTGATTTTGTTAAAAAGTCGTCATGGATGTACATGCATGACAGAAAATGTGACCTACTGTGACAAACACGTATTATCACGGAAATGTTTTTTTTAGTGCTGTCAGCTGCGAAGTTAGGTATGATAGCTTTGTTTGCTATCTAATCAGCTTGGATAGACTAATTTGCCACTATGGTGACTCCTTAACCTATAAAAGGAGGCCCATGGCAACGGTTGAAAGGATTCGGCCATTCGAACCCGTACACACTCATACGCGCGAGCACTCTTACCCTAAGGCAACCCTGCCGGCAAGAGTGGCGTGTACATTTTCCACCAATCCACCAGCAATCCACCAAAGCAGGAGTAGGGTTTTACGCGTCGCGGCGGCTTAAACCTGGGTAAAACTGCCCGTGTGATCCCCGACACGATTATCCGCGCTTCTCCGCTCTTTGTGCAACGTGTCCATCCCCTTGCCGAACCAAAAGGGACCACCTTCCCATAGGTGGCCGTGGTTATTCCCCGACACCATCGATGATACTACCGGAATCAAGATCTTTGCCGTCAGCCACCTCTTTGCCGTTAGCCAGCTGACGACAAAGAATGCATATGCCATCAGCTTAAAGAAATTTGACGGCAAAGAATGAGATGACGACAAAGGTCATGTTTGCTGTCGGCCAGATCTTTGCCGTCCGCTAGCATACAACATAGAATCTTTGCCGTCGGCTAGCAGACGGCAAAGAGTGAGGGCGGCTCACTAGCGAGAACCACCTGACGGACACTTTCTTTGCCGTCCGCTAGCTGACGGCAAAGCTTCTTCGCCATCCCCTAGCAGACGATAAAGAAAGTGGCCAAACTAACATGTGTTAGCTAGGCTCTTTGCCGTCTGCTAGATGACGGCAAAGAACTATGCCCTAACTAAAATGCCAACGACGCCCGCCCGCGCCCCATCTCTCTGTCCCATCTCTCTCTCCGCCCGCGCCCGATCTACCGCCGCCCCGCGCCACCCCGCCCCCGTGTCGCCACCACGCGCCACCACCATTGCCGTGTCGCCCCCGGCGACCCCCTCCTCCGCCCCGCGCCATCCCCGACGCCGAACCGCGCCGGCTTGCCCTGCCCCCGTGCCCGAGATACCGCCATCCCACACCACCCCCATCGCCGCGGCGCCCCCTACTCCACCCCGGAAGCCCCGGCGCCCCTCTCCTCCACCACCGCGGCGCCCCCTCCTCCACCCGGCCACCCCGGCGCCCCTCTCCTCGACCACCTTGGCCGCCCCGTCGCTCCGGCGCGCTCTCCTCCACCCAGCTGCCCCGGCGCCCCTCTCCTCCACCCCCGCGGACGCCCCGCCGCTCCCGCGCCCTTGGCACCGGTGAGACCTCTTTTATTTTTTTCTGTTTTTGTTTTGATTTTTTAAGTTTAGTTTAGATTTAGTTTAGGTTTGGTTTAGTTTACATTTAGTTTAGTTTATTTTAGGTTTAGTTGAAGTGATTCTAGCAAATACTGAAGTTTTGCTATGTTTTAAAATTGCTACATGTATTTTTGTCTATATATAATTGCATTCATTACCTCTTCTAGACATGAACCAATTCTTGCATGGAACTGAATCTGATAGATTTGTGTAGTAAATGAGTATGTTAGCATTTCACTTGGCTTGTAATCAAAGAGGACCTATTCTCCTATGTTAGATGCATCTCTTGTGATCATAGTCCAGCAAGTATAAGATTGCAGTATGGATATAATGTCTTACCCCAACTTACATTTCCATTCCTTTTCTGTAATAGGATCCTATGGTAATGTGATGTGGTACTTGTTCTGATTTGCATACAAAGTAATTTTTTTAGGACACTACCGTTAGTTTCTGATTTGAGGTATGTTTGTTTGCTTGGTGTGTGTCAATCTCAAAATGGCAGACAAAACATGACAAGGGAAAAATCCACATACCATGGATAGGTCACATGTATGTCAACCTAGAGCCACCTAGAGCCACCTCACATACCAAGGATAAATCTTGTGCTCAGCTCTAGTATGTCAACCTAGAGCCACCTAAAATATCGTGCAACTATGATTGTTGCCATATGTATTCCAATGTGATCACACCACAAGGAACTTCATGTTTAGTTTTGGTTAAAAAGAAAGAAGAAAGATGAAAAAAATAAGAAGAAGATAAAGAGGAGGAAGAAGAAGTGTATTTGTTTCCTATTTTTAGATTACTATGCTCTGTTTTTCAACATTTTTAGATTTCTTTCATGTCTAAAGAAATCCCTAGTTTTGAAGGTTGCCAATTGTCATTGCCAACTAACCTACCAAATTAATTAGGTGTTGTTGATGTTGTTGAGCACAAGTGCATTGCTTTTTTTCTCGGTTTTCTTTCATGTCGAAAAACTTGGCTTTGTTGCAACTATGTCCATTTATCAAATTTATATGATACAATTGATCGATACTAATTGGTCTCTTATGCTGCTTATCAGAGATGGGGGGGGCACCACAGGCTGCGCTCTGCCATGCCGGAGTACAACTTGGAAGGTTTCGAGTTCTTCACGATCATACTCGCGAATTCCTCCAAGAGGCAGGTATATAAAAGGAGAGATCTCCCCTTCACCCATCTTTTTATCATAACTCTATTGTTTGCTATATTACTGCTTGGCCCATGCTACAGAGGCAGCCTAACACTTTTATGAAGATGTTGGATGACCATCAGGTAAAGAATGTGAAGCTGCGAAAGGCCGGCAGCGGGCTGCATAGGCTATGGGACATGGAGGTGGTGTTCAGGTACGACCACATGTACCTGTGTCATGGATGGGATCAGTTCGTCCGTGCCTATGACCTGTGGGCTGCGGCACGTGTACTTCCTTGTCCTCAGATACGACGGCAACGCCATGCTCACTGTGAAGGTGTTCAACATGACTATATGCTGCATGCGCTACGAGGATGACAACGATGCCAGTACGCTCTGCCTCTTCTTCCTCTCCATTTGGCTTTGTCTCACACTGATTGTTAAAAAAAGCTTTGTTGCATTTTGTCAGGTAATGGGAGCCAGTGACTCTGGCTACACCAAAAGCAACAACAAGTCTAGCTACAGCGAAAGCGGCAGCGAGGATGATCCGGAATAGAGTGGGGAAGAAGAGGAGCAGAGTTGGGATAAGGAGGTCCGAGTGGGCTTTCTCACTTTCAGGGCTGCCACTTCCGCAACGTCTCACATGGAGATAGATGAAGAGCAAGGCGGTGCAGACACGGCCGATGCAGCCACTTCTCGAGCAGTTAAGTTATAGCGGGCGTACTTGCCTTTCATCAGCTAATTAGAGTGGTCGATTGAAATCTCATTCGGGATACTTGCAGAGCAAATAGAGGTTACCCAGCTTCCGGATGACGATGAGATCTAGAGGAGCACTGGTAGGAGGGGAAGATCCTCTAGCAGGAGGGTGTCTGCCAACCGCACACCTCGCTCGTCTACTGAGCCGGCTATCCAGGAGCTCGGAGGCTCGTCTCGATCTGCTATTACTTTTGATGTCCCTCTGTCGACTGAACAACCTCCTGCACCAACTGTTCGTGCTTTGGACCCGGCTAGGCAGTCTCAAGCTGTGAGCTCATCAGCGGTGCCACCAGCTCTGACTCCACCACCAGCTCCGCCTCCACCATCAGCTCCGCCTCAGTTCACTCTGTACCATGTCCCTGAGGACCAGATAGGAGCTGCCAAGGAGGCGATGATCCAAGCTGGAGTGTACGCAACCCGCCCGGTGTCAACCTGGTCAGAAGCATGTTTTCTTTGGCTTCACGCAAGGCTTGGATCTTGAGGAAAATTCTGCATCTGGTGAGGCAACTCTCATTTATTCAAATAATGAATCCACTGGAGAGATGGAATCAATCTACCGGCTTCAAGACGGTAGGTTCGGGGGCTATTCCGATGGTAATAGCATTCCGGAACCTTATGAGCCACCAAGCAGGGCCGCTATCTTTATGGCTGGCATGCAATTGATGGTAAGTTCATCGATGGCTGCTACTATGACATCCAGTTCAACTACTGCGGCGATGGCAGGAGCGAGCGGGTCAGCACGGCCGCCGGCTCAAGTCTTGTCTGAACTTTTGAACACTCTGACAACTCTATTAGCAACAAAAGTGACTCCGGTGAATCAAGTACATCGTAATGCAGAAGTTGCAAAGGTGTGAGGCATGGTACCCAAGGCTCAAGAGGATATTAACATGGAAAATGTCATGATGGTAACGGAACGGGCCGAATTGGAGACTGAGTCACAGCGGATAAGAGTAGAAGCCTTCCATTCGAATTTAGATCAGAATGCATTCAATGTTGTTTCGCGGAGGAGAAATCAGATTCACTTGCCTTCACAGTTTGAGGGACGAAATCTCTTTAAAACGCCAAGAGCAGGAACGAGTAACGCGCCTAGCGTGACCCGGGATGTTGAGGCACTACGGGCCGGGGTGATGGTCCAGCCTCATATGTTAGACCCACCTCGTAGGGATCCGACCCCACCCCAACGAGTTCCAACACCCACCGGCCATTATTCTGACCCGGTGGATAATATGATAGTGGCGGCCTTGCGGTTGGCGGCTATTCCGATTGTAGGTGAGTCACCGGTCGCGGTAGAGACACGAAACATGGTGGATCTTCTTCAGACAGTGGTGGCACAACAGGCGGCTTATTCGTACAGTCGTGATCGTGTTCATTCAACCCCTCGATCGAGTTTAAGTTACAGCAGGCATGTTGAGTCGCCCGCAGTCTCCAGCAGTGAGCGATGTTGTAACCCGCCACGGGAGGATAACCCGCCCCATAATGATGATCTGCTAATCAATGCCCAAGCCATTGTGTACAACGCCAGGGCCCGACGTGAGATGGAAGCGGAGGCTCAACACGGGGCTTATCAGCAGCCTTCGGTGACTCCTTTAGTATCAGTAGAAGCTGGGATGACCTCCAGAACAGTGGGGGTGCCATGTTTAGCACCGGCTCTATGCAATGAACGTTTGCCTAAGGACTTTAAAGGTCCTCGTAAGGTACGTAATTATATAGTTGATCTCCCACCTGAGGCTTGGATTGAGAGTTATGAATTAGCCATGGAGATGTTGAATGTCAATGATGCGGTGTATGCTAAATACTTGACTATGATGTTGGATGGGCCAGCACATACGTGGTTAAAGGGTTTGCCTACAAACTCAATCAACTCATGGGCGGAGTTGAAAGCATGTTTTATGAAAAAAAAACAAGGGACTTGTAACCAGCCTATGATGATCATCGACCTGGCCAACTGTGTGCAACGGGAGGATGAGCTGGCCCACCATTGGGTTTGCGGGGTTTTGGCTATTATCCACTCATCTGATAGCATTGCAACGGGTTCAGCTGCTCTAGTCCTAGAGAAGATTTTCATTTTGAACCCCTTAAGTTGAAACTTGGGCGGCTTAAGAGATACTGTAATGAAATGGGAGAGCTCATGGCGGCTCTCATCAAGTATGCCGACTCCGATTCCATTAAGGATCCTGGATCTGATCATGAAAAATCCAACAAGGGAAAGAAGAGTATTAATGGTAAAGAGCAGCAGCAACACACAACAGGAAACAATGGCAATAGCCAATGAAACTGTGGAAAGCGCAGGCACCCCGGAGGCAGGTTAGATTTTGTAGCTAACACCAATGCTCAATATAAAAATCAGTGTCATCGGGATAACAAGTAGGTTGGAGGACCGAAATTTAACCTTGAAGAAACCCTCAATGACCCTTGTCCGAAGCATACTTTTCCTGGTCAACCGTCAACTCATGCCTGGAAAGATTGTTTCATAATGAAGCAATGGCGGAATTATAACCCGGGTCACAGCAACAAAAATGGGCCACAAGGCGGGTCTGGATCCGGGTCTCAAAGGCCTTGTTTTGGCAGTGGCGGCTCAAGTTTCGGTTTTCAAGGTCAAGGCAATCAGGGTGGTTATAATCAGCAATCTGTTCAAGGAAGCCAGCAGCAAAATAATCAGTCAGGATATCAAAGCAATCCAAGGCAGCTCAATGGTGGCCAATATAGAGTATTCATGACAATTCTCTATATGCAAGATCAGAAAGTTCACAAGTGCGCGGTCAGTACGGTTGAGCCGGTAGTACCTTAGTATTTACGGTGGTCAAAACATCCAATCATGTGGAGTAGATGGGATCACCCACCCCGGGTTTAGAATCCGGGTCAGCTTGCGTTGGAGGTAGCACCTCAGGTTTGGGGTTATAAATTCACTAAAGTTCTCATGGATGGCGGCAGTAGCATTAATATTCTATATTATGAAATCCCGGATGAATCTAACAAATAAGGATCTTAAGTCGTCATCTACAGTTTTTCATGGTGCGGTAGCTGGTATGTCAGCATACCAGGTGGGGAAGGTTGCTTTGGAAGTTGCCTTTGGTGATGCCTATAATTACAGAGCAGAGACGTTATGGTTTGAGGTGGTTAAAATCAGGAGCTCTTATCATGCTTTGTTTGGGCGGCCGGCTTACGCCAAATTTATGGCGCAACCGTGTTATGTTTACTTACAACTTAAAATGCCAGGGCGTAATGGCACGATTATAGTCAATAGTGATCGACGAATTGCATTGGAATGTGAGGAAGGAGATGTTGCATATACTGAGTCGGCTTGTGCCACAGAGGAGCTTAAATTTTATACAGATAAGGTTAACCCGGATGATATGTCTCCGTTGAAGAAACCGACCACTGAGCAAGATCCTTTGTTAAAGTTTAAGTCGGCTAATGACACTAAGCAGGTTGACTTTGTGCCGGGCGACTCATCTCAGCAGTTCACCATCAGTGCTAACATGGATCCAAAATAGGAAAGCGCGCTCGTCGAGTTCATCTATGAGAATCTGGACATCTTTGCATGGAAGCCTTCAGACATGCAAGGTGTACCAAGAGAACTCGCTGAGCACACTCTTAATATTGATCCTAAGTATAAGCCAGTGAAATAGTTCCTTCACCGTTTTAATGAAGAAAAACGTAAGGCTATTGGAGAAGAGGTGGCCTGGCTCTTGGTAGCTAGCTTCATCGTAGAAGTTTTTCACCCTGAGTGGTTGGCTAACCCTGTGTTGGTGCTTAAAAAATGGCACCTGGCGTATGTGTGTGGATTATACAGACCTCAATAAAGCTTGTCCAACTGATCCTTTTGCTCTTCCTTGTATTGATCAGATCATAGATGCCATGGCGGGTTGTGAATGTCTGTGTTTCCTGGATGCTTATTCTGGTTATTATCAGATAAAAATGGCAGTCAAAGATCAAGAGAAGACGTCGTTCATTGCATCTTTTGGGGCTTTCTGCTATGTTTCCTTGCCTTTTGGGCTCAATAGTGCCGAGCCGACTTACCAGTGTTATGTTCAAAATTGCCTTCACAATTAGATTGGACGTAATGTGCATGCATATGTGGATGATATTGTGGTCAAATCCAGGAAGAGGGAGACTATGTTAGATGATTTAAAGGAGACCTTTGATAATGTCTGATCTATAAAATGATGCTTAACCCGGCCAAGTGTGTTTTTGGTGTACATGCAGGCAAGCTTCTGGGTTTGTTTGGTCTCAGAGTGGGGAATTGAAGCGAACCCGGAGAAGATGAAGGCTATCACTACATTGGCTAAGCCGACTTCCTTTATACCAGATGATCAAGAAAACAGGTCACTTTGTCTAAAGTGATGCGGCTAATGAGGGGTTTGAGGCACTCAAAAAGCAGCTAGCTGAGCCGCCTGTCCTTGCGGCTCCTATTGATAAAGAACCCTTGCTCCTATATGTGGTGGCTAACAATAGAGCTATCAGCATGGCAATTGTGGTGGAACACAAGGAGACACGTAAAGAGTACCCAGTCCAGAGGCCAGCTTATTATATCAGTGAGGTGTTAACTGAGTCTAAACATCGATATCCACATTGTCACAAATTGGTGTACGGGGTGTTCATGGCCAGTCGTAAGCTAAAGCATTATTTTTCTGGGCCATCCTATTACCGTGGTCAGTTCTCCTCCATTGGGGGACATCACTCAGAACAGAGAGGCTACAGGTCGAGTGGCCAAGTGGGCTATTGAGCTCAGATCCCATGGTTTGAAATATGTGCCAATGATAACTATCAAGCCCCAGTCTCTTGTGGATTTCATCAATGACTGGATGGAGTTGCAGACGCCTAAGGAGAAGTCTGATAACACATATTGGACTATTCACTTTGATGGATCCAAGAAATTAGAGGGCTCGGGGTCTGGAGTTATTTTAACTTCCCCACGAGATGATAAGTTTTGTTATGTTTTAAGGTTGGTGTTTCCTTGTACTAACAATGCAGCGGAATATGAGCATCTACTCCATGGTCTCCGAATGGCCAAAGAATTGAATTTAAGCCGGGTCAAGTGCTTTGGCGATTCAGACTTGGTGGCTCAGCAAGTCTCGGGCACTTGGGATTCTAAAGACCCGCTCATGGTAGCTTATCGCCGGGTGGTTGACAATATTGTTAGTCACTTTAAGGGATATCAGGTGGAGCATCTTGACCGAAGGAAGAATAAGGCGGCGGATGCTTTGAGCCGGCTTGGATCTCAACGTAAGTCGGTGCCCCCTAATGTGTTTCTTGATGTGTTGAATAATCCATCAGTTAAGTTACTGTCAGAAAAGGATCTTGATATCCCTAACACGAACATACAGTTGGTGGCGGCTCTCCATGCTATTCCTGATTGGACACAACCCTATTTGGCTTACATGACTCGGGGCGAGTTACCTAAGGATGAAACTTTGGCCAGACAGATAACCCGACGGTCTAAATCCATGACTATTTTTAATGGCGAGTTACACCGATGCAGTGTAATAGGTGTGTTCCAGCGTTTTGTCTCTCCTGAAGATGGTCGTGTCATTTTAAGAGAAATCCATGAAGGTGATCATGGCCATCATGCCGTCTTGAAGTCTTTAGTGGCTAAAGCTTTTCTTCATGGGTTTTACTGGTTGAGGCTCATACTGATGCAGAGGATATAGTCAGTAATTGTGATGGATATCAGAAATTTTCTCGACGAGCCCATGTGCTGGATCAAGAGTTGAGGATGATTCGAATCACTTGGCCGTTTGCAGTCTGGGGGCTTGACATGGTTGGTCCTTTCAAGAGGTCTAAGGATAAGAAAACACACATCTTGGTGGCGGTTGAAAAATTTACCAAGTGGGTTGAGGCAGAGCCGGTCAGCAAGTGCGATGCAACGACAACGGTTCGGTTTGTTAAAAAGATGGTCTTCCGTTTTGGTTACCCTCACAGTATTATAACTGATAATGGCACTAATCTATCTAAACAGGCTATGGAGTAATTTTGTCAACGAGAGCATATTCGTCTTGATGTCTCTTCTGTGGCTCATCCACAGTCTAATGGTCAAGTTGAGAGAACTAATCAAGAAATCTTGAGAGGCATCGAGCCCCGGCTTTTAGTTCCTTTGCAGTGAACGCCGGGTTGTTGGGTTTAGGATTTACCTCCAGTGCTTTGGATATCAACACCACCCCTACAGGTCAACATGCTATACTCCTTTCTCCATGGTTTATGGTGCAGAGGCAGTTCTTCCAAGTGATATCTGTCATGATTTGCCTCGTGTGGCGGCTTATGTAGAAGCTAATAATGAAAAAGCATGTTAAGACGCAATTGATGCCTTGGATGAGGAGCGTGACCTAGCGGCGGCT
This sequence comes from Secale cereale, assembly GCA_902687465.1. NCBI lineage: Eukaryota > Viridiplantae > Streptophyta > Magnoliopsida > Poales > Poaceae > Secale > Secale cereale. The sequence goes on from LR738710.1 coordinate 365,896,732, forward strand.
CGTTCAGTGATATATTAGCAAGACCTGCATCGCTTTCATAGCCGCAGGGTGAAGACCCGGACATTCCAAGATGGCGATTTGGCGCTCTGACTCATCCAAGATCAAACAGATATGCACAAGTTATCCCCACCGTGAGAAGGACCCTTTCTGGTCAGCAAGAACCTGCACAACGGATCATATTATCTCATTGATGTGCGCGAGCATAAGGATTCTCGTACGTCGGAGGAGGAGACCCGCCATCCATGGAATATTGCACATCTTTAGACATACTACACTTAAGCCGCCAGCGTTTATCCCTGTACATACCCTTTCACAGTGTATTTACATTTTTATGATCAATATAATAAAGTCGGCATCCCTGAATTATGGGGCCTCTGTCATTTTCGAATTATCTGAGCCATTATTGGTTGATCGTCAGATCACTTGGGGGCTTATAGCCTATGTTTTTTTACTCCCTTGGCCGGCTTAAAAAAACATTTTTTTAGGTTTTACCTGCCTGTTTGTGACTTGCTACTCCAAAGTGATTCGCCGAACTCTTGAACAGTCAATCTTTTTTAAGACCCTGAACTCGTTAAGGTTAAAACTGCGGCTTGTGTCGTGTGACAGCCAGCTTACACTGAGCTAGGTAAAACCACGGTTGTTGCTGCCTTTTAAAGCAATTATGTGGCATATGCCAAACGGCTGTTGCTGCCTTTTAAAGCAATCATGTGGCATATGCCAAATGGTTGTTGCTGCCTTTTAAAGCAATCATGTGGCATATGCCAAACGGTTGTGGCTGCCTTTTAAAGCAATCATGTGGCATATGCCATGCGGCCTTGAAAGCAATCATGTGGCATATGCCAAAAGACCGTTGTGGCCTTGATAATAATTATGTGGCCTATGAGCTGCCGATTGTTATGGCCATTCAAAATAAAATATTAGGCATGAGAGCCAAATTTTTGCGACCTGCTTTTTATAAGTTGGCGAATTACATATTTGAGATTTGCATATCTTCTATTTCGATTTTCGTTTTATGAGCCAAATTATGAACAACCGAGTCATCTAAGCTCCGGCATATTATAGTCATAATTGACTATTTCGGGTTGTCACCCACCCTGGTTTTCGACTTTTAAGTCACCAGTACATTGTGGCTCATATTTGAGTATTTCGGGTTACAACCCGTGTTGGTTTTAAAACTTTGAGTTACCAGTCTGTTTGGACTTACGTGATAAGTTTGGGCTATGACAGGCCACTAATGAAGGTTTATCACATGTCTAGGTATTGACTTGTAAGTCACCAGAACAGATATTGATTGGTCTTATGCATATGAATAAGGCTTTCAGAAGATAATAAGAATTGTGAGATGAATCATATGTTTGGCTCGGATAAGCATACATCACAATATTTCTAGCCAAGTGGGTTTAATGCACATACATGATGGCATGGCCAGGCGGAACATTGTTTCAAAAGACTATCATATTACAACTCTTTGAAACGAAGCCTAGACAATTTTTGAAGTCGAAGAAGTTTTTTGGAGTTACACTCCCATAACCCGGCCCCTATAAGCCACATGACTCATGGTGGTGACAAAGTTAAATTTCTTCTTGACTCCTTGAAGGTTCTCCATCATCCTGCGCCGCCTCTTCGTCGTTGACCATCTGAAGGTCAGCCGAGGTCCAATCAATGCCAGTTAAGACCTCAAAAATGGCTTTGTCATTGATGATTGGGGACGGATCAATGTCAGGGGCAAAAGTGTGCTTATGCGTTGGAGGATTAAGATCCACAACTTCATGAATCGGTGTGTGGATCGTGGCGTTTTCCATATTGTAAGCCGGCTGATACTTAGACATGTCGCTCTCCTCAGCTAGTTTACATGCCAAGGGGCTCATTTCCTTCACACACTTGGCAAAGTCAGCTTGGTCAAAGGACAATCCATCTACTTTCAATCCAGGGTAGCCGGTGGCCATCTTCTCTGGGTCTAACTCTGCTTTCCATGCTTTGTCTTGGCTAAGTGCTGTAATAGCACCAACATGGGCGGCTGATAATTTTACCTCTTCAATTTTCTTGAGCACTATGGATAGCTGGTCCAGCATTCTCTTGATGAGAGTTGATGGCACCTTTCCATTGGAAATAGCCACAAGAGCCTGTTGAGTCCCTGTATAAAGTTGTTCCACCAAGGAATACACGACTTTCAGCTTTAGCAGTATGTCTTGGCCGAGGTTGGAGCTTGTAGGGCCTGTTTATCAAGGGTACATATAAGTCGCCAGGCGAGTTAACATAAAAAAGTATGGAGAATTACAGATCAAGTGATGCTTACCAAATATAGCGGTTGCCATTTGTGAGATACGCCGTTTTAAGCCGGACATCTCTTCAGTGGTCTCTTTCAATGAAGATTTAGCAGTTTATGCCCTTTGCGGTAAAATGGTATTTTCCTTCTCCTAGACTGCGCTCTCTCTGTCGAAAAGCTGGCTTTGAGTTTTTCATTCCCATCCAAGCAAAACTTAAACTTGGACTCAACTTTGCGAGTTTCAGACTCTTGGTGTTTGCGTATGTTTTTTAGCTCGACAATTGTGAGTCATTTAAGCATAAGGCTTCCTGCAATTGAAAACAGAAGGCTATAAGTATATTTCATCATTGATATCAGTCCGGGAACAATCAATATGTATGTCCCAAGAACATTGCAAGCAATACACTTGGCACTTGGGGGCTAATATATAAGGAAGCTCTTCTCAAGTTATATTACTGAAGACCCGACTCGTCTTTATCAGATAAGCCAGCCCTTGAGGGCCATGAAACGTTCTGTTTTGACAAAGCTATATTATTTAAGACCCGGTTCATCTTTTTCAGATAAGCTGGCCCTTGAGGGCTAGGTATTGAAACTATCATATTGACATAAGGAAGATGACCCGGTTCAAATTTATCAGATAAGCCGGACCTTGAGGACTATGATCTGAAATTTAAACTCACATACTGCTAAAAGTCTTAGCCGTACTCAATAGATATGTTTTCTATGGATAAGACTTGGGGGCTGGATAAATAAATAAATATATATATATATATATATATATATATATATATATATATATATATATATATATATATATATATATATATATATATATAGGAAAATGGTTGTGTACTCCTGGGAGTACGTACTCCCGCTCCTCATATACCATATAGATGAATCTTTTATACCTTTTTATTATTTTTAATATACTTCATTAGTAATTATTAGATACCCCAAAATGATTTTCATGAAAAAATTCATGCGAGTCTACATATTTTAAATGTTTACGTATATACTGATGTATTTGTACATGAAAAAGTTATATTACAAAAAGTACGTCGCAGATAATATTTTTTCAACAAAACTTGTATTGGGGTATCTTAGAATATTTAATGAAGTATATTGAGAATGATAAAGAGGTATAATTAATGCGTATATGAGGTATATTGAGGCTGGGAGTACATACTCCCAGGAGTACAAAAGAGGAGTCATATATATGGGAATAATATGGTCATACCTCATACTTCTGTCGCATCTTTTTAACCAAGTCAGCCTCCAGGTCGCGACTGGTATGCAGACGGCTGAAATAGCCAGAGTAGAGTTCATTAACATCCAAGTGTGAATAACTTGCAAGGTCAAACTTGGTTTGTAACATCCCAAAATTCTAAATTTTGGAATGTTATAATAAATAGATAGAATTGATTTCTGTTTGATGTGCTGTGTGAAATTGAGTGAAATTTGAAACTTTTGAAAGTTAAATGAGAGGGAATAAAATGACTTTCCCAAAACTTTCACTTTGCATTTTGATCTCCGAGGGAATTCAAATTCTTTTCAACACAAAACCCTAGAGTGAAGATAATATGACTTCTTCCATTTATTTTAAATGAAAAAGGGCGTTGAAAGAATTTTGAATTTCAATCTCGAGATATTTCAAAATTCAGAAACTTTAAGCAACTCAACGATTTTCCCGAGAGAAGATAAAATGACTTCTTCAAATTATAGGAAATATGAGTTGGAAGTTTTCTGAAATTTTCTGCAACTCAATTTCAAATATTGAGTTATTTGGTTTTTATTCAAATTATTTTTCTCCAAAAGTAAATTACATGGAAAATAGGGTAACATGATTCCCTACATCAGAAAATTGGAGAGAAATAAATTTGAAGTCATTTTGGTATTTTTAAAAATGATTTTACTGGATTTTATTGGAACAGTAGCACCTTTTGATTTATTGGAATTTGTGAGAATTTTATTTGGCAGCAGAAAAATGTTCATCTTGTAGTATTTCTTTTTCTGAAAATTTGTATATATAATATGCCTATATAAAAGTTTTCCCTATTTTCGTTATTTAGTTTTCTTCTCTCTTTCTAACAAAAAAAACGCACGTGCGCCTTTATTTATCTGTCGCCCAAGTGTGCAGCTTAGTAACAGCGGGCGCCTCATTTTTTTCCTTTCCTCCTAACGGGCCAGGCCCAGTCAGCCTTTTGTTTTTTTTTCGAGTTTTTTTTTCTCTTAGGCCGAAATTAAAAAAAAAATAGAGCAGCGGTGCGTGCGTGCGCCGGCCCACGTAGTTTTAGGCCCCTACGCTGCGGTTTTCCCTTCGTTTTAAATTATACGTCTACGTATAGTCCAACATTGCCTAGCCTTTTACTCTTAAGCCTCTATTCCACCTATAAATATAGATCCATAGGGCCTCCAAAAATCATCCAATTCGGGTTAAATCAATATTTTGGTTTGACTAGATTCACTTAAAAAAAATCTTCTCTCCGGCGGAAATTCTAGAAGTCGTCTCCTCTCTCCGAAGTCATCTTTTCTCTACCTTATAAAGGTATATTTCTTCGTATTTTTTTACATACTCCTGTAGCTTATTATTTCTAGACTAGTATGTTAGAATAATTAGATTTATAAATTAGTCTATGTATTTATACATTAGACATAGAATTCTTTTAGCCGTAGTTATTTTTCTTCTTCCGTAAAACAGCTTGGACCTGAATTTTCAAATAGCCATAACTTTTTACTCGTTCATCAAAATTAGATGAAACCAGCGCCCACAGTTTCGTTTTTACTCCACCTATCCAGTGAATCTATCAAATAAACTTTTTACAACTTTTTCAAATTTCGAAATTTGTTCAAATTCGTATTCAAACTTCTTTTGATGATATCTTTTTAACCGTAACTCTGTTTTAGTTTATTCTTGCAAATCGAAACTCTTGACCTAAACTTTCTGATAAGGCCAAATTCACATAATTTTGGTACTGTTAGAAATTGTTTTATGATTCAAGAGTCATTCGTGTGCTTTCGAAGTTTTCCGAAGTGTTTATTCGCTCTGTCTGATCTTTCTGAGTGATTGCTTATGTGTGGTTACTATTGCTTGCTTACGATAGATTGACCGGAGTGTGACGAGTAGATCTATCCAGAGTTTTGAGTGCGAATCATCTTCATCAACTTTGCAGGCAAGTTCACACTTTGATCATATTTTCCAATACCCCGTTTTCATTGCATTAGTTATATCCTCAAACACATTGCATCAGTATGATCAATTAATCTGTGGGATTGGGAAGTAGATTGAGGTAGAACCTATTACTTGCATTATTTTCAAACCCCTGGGAGTCACTTCTACGTTTGCTTAGGTTGCCATTGCTATGCTCGTAGACGTGATTTGGGTTTGAGTGAAATCCATGACAGATGTGAGTTGTTAATTAATGGTTCAACTTAAGGTGGCAACTTTAATACACATCTGGGTGGATTGAGGCATCTGGGTATTCCAGGATTGCCTGTTTTTCTTTTGGACCGCCACCGAGGCTCAAAGGGATCATGAGATTTTTTATGCTAGAAACTTTCGTGTGCAGCCACATGCCAATATGGGCTCTGGCATAGTTGAGTAAGTTGTGGGAAACCTTTTCATGATGGGCTAGCAGATGTAGTTGGGTTTTGTAGGTGTACCGGCCTATCTATCTGGTTAAGGGGACCTCTTCGGAAAGACTGTGTCTCGGTCATCCGTTTCTCAAACACCATGCAGTGCGAGAAACCAAACGGAGGCGATCGAGTCTTGTGGGGAAAGTGCACAAACCTCTACAGAGTGTACAAACTGATCATGATTAGCCGTGTCCCCGGTTATGGACGTCTTGAGTATCTAGTACTTGGATTATCATGTGCATCTCATCATGTTACTTTAATTTAATTTTGTTGGGTTTAATGATTACTTTTAATTGGGGTTGAGAGGATGTCTATCTTCTCAACGATGTTTCAACTACCATGATAGTTAATTAAAATACATTCCTTTGAAGTAGGGAAAATTTGGCTTTACGCAAAAACTTTAACCTTACAGCCTCCACCAGCCATATATGCATGTAGATGTAGGTTTTGTTCATCATTATCATTACAGTGTGAATTTGCCACCATATTCCATGTGCTGACCCGTTTTCGGGCTGCAACGTTTTATGTTGCAGGATTAGCTTACGACGACTAAGTGTTACGTTAGGGTTACGATTTCTACACTCAACCTTGCCGTTGGTGTTGATGGGAATCCACAACCTTGTTGCTTCCGCTATGATCGATTGAGGTAATAGTATTTACGTTATTTCATACATGTGATTTACCTCTGTTTTAAATCCTTTTGTACTGTGTGTGTCAGCATACCGATCCAGGGATGACACAGAACACAGAGACTTCGGTCCATTCGGATCGTGGTCGCTACAAGATGGTATCAAAGCACATGTTGACTGTAGGACGTGACCCTAGAAACTAGCCAGACCATAGGAAAAGTTTTCTCTAAAACTATCTTTCTCAAAAGGATTCTTATCCCTCTTCTTTTCTGAGTTTTGTCAAATTTTCCCTTTGACCTTAAATAGTTAGACAAAACCCTTTCCCCATTTGGATCACTTCGGAGTAAAGAGAATTTTACCATGCATTGGAAGTGTTGAAGCTACAACAATGGATACTCCGATGGTTTGAAGAGTTGTCAACTTTGAGGAGATGATGACCTTCAGAAGACTAAACCCCTGTTATGTACTTACGTTAGTTGCGACGATTGTGAGCTGTCAATTGTTTGATGTTTTTCCGACAGCCACAACATAAAACCCGTCTTTTCAAAATCATTGGTTGTATTGAGTGTCCCTCTCTATCTCTTCTGAATCTCATCCCAAAACTTTTGGACCCAATAGAGGATGAATGAAGATAGACTTGTAGTCTCTGGACCAATGACCCAGCCGGAGGCAGAGTTATGGATACAAAACATGGAGGATCACTTCAGGAAGAATTTGGTAGCAAGGAAGTATGATGTTCAATACGCTCTCCAGTACTTTACAAACAGTGTTGCAACATGGTGGGAGATGCATCAAGCCATACAAGGATGTAATAGAGCAGAAAATTGGGAGGAATTCAAGAAGACTCTGTTAGGATCCCGTCTCATCCGAAAGCGTGGAGACAACCCGAAGAGGAAACTTTGTGCCTGTAGGATTTGTGGAGAAATAGGACACACCCAAGAAGAGCACAAGGATGAATGCCCAAATTGTGAAGGAAGTCACCTAGCTGAAGAATGCCCAACTAGGCAGATTACTTGTTTCTTGTGTGAAGGGACTACCCACTACCCTGCTCAGTGTCAGATTTACCCCATGGTACAACGAACTGTCCAGCAGAAGAAAGAAGCTATGAAAGAAGTCCTCGAGGAAAACTTAAGGGAATCCGCGATGGAGGAAGATATCAACGAACCTGATGGAGAAGGACTAGACAGATATTATTCCCGTGCTTGCTACTCATGTGGAGAGAAAGGACATCTTTCACAGCAATGCACAAAGGAAAGCCATGAGTATCTGGGAGACTTCCTGACAGAAGACATGGAGTTTGATCCACAAAGGATAGAAGAATTGATAGGAACGAAGAAAGTCAAGTAAGAGAAAGAGCATGTGTCCCCAGAAGAACCCATTCTCTGCGAAAAAGGACCTGAGTGACATCACATGTTACCGGTGCAAGGATTTAGGTCATTATGCTATCCACTGCCCAACCAGGAAGCGGAGAATCCAGTGAACCAGGATAGTCACCATGAAGCCCTTAGATCTGTCTTATGACATTAGTTTACACTACAAGGAAGTAGAGCATTTTGCTAGAGAAGGTCTAGACCGGAGGAAGATTGATCAGAGTAGTTGAGATCTGGATATTAGAATGAAGCATGTAGCTAAAAGTGGAACCCCTTTTACAATGTTGAGTCGAGTATGGAAGTAACATTGTAATAGTTCGTGAAGCAATAGAATTTGATATTTTGGAATCCAAGAAGGAAGTGTTATGAGTTGTTGGATGATTGTGAGTGCCTCTTTTGCTATCTCACCCCGACCAAAACCTAGAACCTATGGAGTAGTTGACCCCAAACCTTTCTCGGACAAAAAAAATCCCGTTTTAACCAAGGATGTCTGTATGTTTTCCTAAGAACCCCTTTTGTCTTATACCCACAGATGACAACCCTTTACGAGTCTTTTCTCAAAGGCTCGGAAACCATCATGACCCTGACTAGCGATCAGGATTATCCAAAGATCCTGAAGGACATGATGAAGCATATTCAACTGGAAGGAGATGCAGTTTACAAGGGTTATCCCTTGATGGAGAATGGAGTTGAACTTTGGTACGTGGAGGTACACCTCCATTGTGTGAAAGGAGTTTGCCCAAAGACTATGGGTCAATACTTTTTCATCTCCTGAGTACCGCGAACAACATTCTTTGATTCTGTTCGTGAAGCTGCTATGGAGGCCATACGTCAGATTGGAGAAATACTCGAAGCAAGACTTCGTTTTACCCAGGGATGCCTGAGTATGATGCATGCAGAGATGGTGGAGATGAAGCACACATCCAATAGTATGAAGCAAAAGATTGATGATTTTAAGAATCACATTGCACAATTCCAGTGGGACTGAAGCATCCTTAGCTAGGACGAATGGTTATAGATGGAAGAAATTCTTGACCATACCAGATTATCTGGATAGTAGAAATTGTAGTGATGCACCCTTGAAAATAGGAGTATTGAATACTGGTTCAAGAAGTAATAAAAGATTTGATATGAGGAGAATATGGATTATGGATGAACCAGTGCATTTTGTTTAGTGGTACCTTATTGAGTGAACCCTGGACCCATACGAAGGAATGTGTTGCCCCAATTAGTAGAATTTGCACACACAAAAAAGTTGCAGTTTATTTTGATATGAAGCTTACCCCAAGAGTATGAAGGAAAGAAGTATGATTGGATTTTACGAGGGTGTAATGCTGGAGTATGGAACTACAGTAACCCCAAGGATTGAGTTAAGGATATACAAGTTCTGAAGTGGACCCCAAGCCGAGGACCTAAAGGAGGCTACGCAGTTATAAGGGAACCACGAGACTTGTCAGAAGTGTTATGTTTCTGCTGTAGTGAAGCAGTGCATTTTGCTATAGATTGTACCAAGAAGGAGTTTTGTGCTAAGTATTGGAGTTGAAGCCTGCAATGGAAATGCAGTAGACTGTAGTAAGTTGAGAATCGGTGAAGTTAGTAGCCTGTTATTTGATTTTGGATTTTATGTGTTGTTACTCTATGGTGATGAGTGAAGACATGATGCATGGAATAAGATTTTGAAGAAACTAGTGTTATTCATTTTAAGTGTGGTAGAATCCAACACCGTTACCCGAATACACTAGTTAGTGGTTAATTACGTCAGACTTGGAATGGACTGCCCAAGGATGAGTCTGAGTAATTACATCGTAGTTTTACCCAAGAGAAGTAAAGGATACTTGGATGGATTTAAGAATACAAGGAAGTTGGATGTTGGAAGAATGACCAGTTGCAACCCGATGATGAGACCAAGTGTTGCTAGTGGTGAGATGAGCCATAACCCACAGGCCCCAGGACCTGTCAAGAAAGCAAGCACACTCTTGCTGAAGGAAAACCCCTGGAAGAAGTTACGACTTGGCCAACATACGATTTTATAGGTGGTTACGTTAAACCCGAGGGTTGTGAACACGATAGATGGTTGTTTGGCTTGCAGAATAAATGGATATGTTCGAACTCAGTTCGTCAACAAGAGAAAATTCTGCAATGCTTGTGAGGATGACCGAGTGTTAGAATGCGAGATTCACTAAACCATATACAAGGTAATGATTTGGGTGCGGGATGGATTGATCACCATACCGACTTACTCTTATTATTCGCCTATGTTATACGGGGTGGTAAATCTGAGTGACCTACCAATAGTAGAGAGACGATGATGTCAAAAACTTGTTTAAACCTTTGAACGGTACAAAATTTTTTCCCTTGTACACGGCATGCTGTTGCCAACCGTAGGATATACGGTGAGGATGAAGCCCAGACCCGTTTTCTGCAGGGACCCAATTAATTTGATTCATGACCACCATGAGATTTCGATAGTTGTTTAGTATTGGCGCTAGCCTTGTCAGCTAAGAAGAGACAGTCTCGAAAGGACCGTATCAAGATGAAAGGATACAAGAATTAAGGGCAAAGGTTTTGCCACTACCGAAAAGAGCCAGAGAAGGAAATACCCTGAAGATTTGAGGAGACCGACGCCGTCAACCTAAAGGATGGAGTACCTGAGTTTTGATGGAACTGTATCCATGTTCCTAAGTATGGTAGCACACTAGGCCACACCAATCTTGGATTTGTTAGGAGACCCCCAAACCCTAACCTATTTCTTGCTAGCCTCTCCGAATCTCGAGGACGAGATTCATTTTAAGTGTGGTAGGTTTGTAACATCCCAAAATTCTAAATTTTGGAATGTTATAATAAATAGATAGAATTGATTTCTGTTTGATGTGCTGTGTGAAATTGAGTGAAATTTGAAACTTTTGAAAGTTAAATGAGAGGGAATAAAATGACTTTCCCAAAACTTTCACTTTGCATTTTGATCTCAGAGGGAATTCAAATTCTTTTCAACACAAAACCCTAGAGTGAAGATAATATGACTTCTTCCATTTATTTTAAATGAAAAAGGGCGTTGAAAGAATTTTGAATTTCAATCTCGAGATATTTCAAAATTCAGAAACTTTAAGCAACTCAATGATTTTCCCGAGAGAAGATAAAATGACTTCTTCAAATTATAGGAAATATGAGTTGGAAGTTTTCTGAAATTTTTTCCAACTCAATTTCAAATATTGAGTTATTTGGTTTTTATTCAAATTATTTTTCTCCAAAACTAAATTACTTGGAAAATAGGGTAACATGATTCCCTACAGCAGAAAATTGGAGAGAAATAAATTTGAAGTCATTTTGGTATTTTTTTAAATGAATTTACTGGATTTTATTGCAACAGTAGCACCTTTTGATTTATTGGAATTTCTGAGGATTTTATATAATATGTCTATATAAAAGTTTTCCCTATTTTCGTTATTTAGTTTTCTTCTCTCTTTCTAACAAAAAAAACGCGCGTGCGCCTTTATTTATCTGTCGCCCAACTGCGCAGCTTAGTAACAGCGGCGCCTCATTTTTTTTCCTTTCCTCCTAACGGACCAGGCCCAGTCAGCCTTTTGTTTTTTTTTCCAGTTTGTTTTCTTTTTTCTCTTAGGCCGATTTTTTTTAAAAAAAATAGAGCAGCGGTGCGTGCGTGCGCCGGCCCATGTAGTTTTAGGCCCCTGCGCTGCGGTTTTCCCTTCGTTTTAAATTGTACGTCTATGTATAGTCTCACATTGCCTAGCCTTTGAGTCTTAAGCCTCTATTCCACCTATAAATATAGATCCATAGGGCCTCCAAAAATCATCCGATTCGGGTTAAATCAATATTTTGGTTTGACTAGATTCACTTAAAAAAATATTTCTTCTCTTCGGGGAAATTCTAGAAGTCGTCTCCTCTCTCCGAAGTCATCTTTTCTCTACCTTATAAAGGTATATTTCTTCGTATTTTTTTACATACTCTTGTAGCTTATTATTTCTAGACTAGTACGTTAGATAATTAGATTTATAAATTAGTCTATGTATTTATACATTAGACATAGAATTCTTTTAGCCGTAGTTATTTTTCTTCTTTCGTAAAACAGCTTGGCCCTGAATTTTCAAATAGCCATAACTTTTTACTCGTTCATCCAAATTAGATGAAACCAGCGCCCACAGTTTCGTTTTGACTCCACCTATCTAGTGAATCTATCAAATAAACTTTTTACAACTTTTTCAAATTTCGAAATTTGTTCAAATTCGTATTCAAACTTCTTTTGATCATATCTTTTTAACCATAACTCCGTTTTAGTTGATTCTTTTTGCAAATCGAAACTCTTGACCTAAACTTTCTGATAAGACCAAATTCACATAATTTTGGTACTGTTAGAAATTGTTTTATGATTCAAGAGTCATTCATGTGCTTTCGAAGTTTTCCGAAGTGTTTATTCGCTCTGTCTGATCTTTCTGAGTGATTGCTTATGTGTGGTTACTATTGCTTGCTTACGATAGATTGACCGGAGTGTGACGTGTAGATCTATCCAGAGTTTTGAGTGCGAATTATCTTCATCAACTTTGCAGGCAAGTTCACACTTTGATCATATTTTCCAATACCCAGTTTTCATTGCATTAGTTATATCCTCAAACACATTGCATCAGTAGGATCAATTAATCTGTGGGATTGGGAAGTAGATTGAGGTAGAACCTATTACTTGCATTATTTTCAAACCCCTGGGAGTTACTTCTACGTTTGCTTAGGTTGCCATTGCTATGCTCGTAGACGTGGTTTGGGTTTGAGTGAAATCCATGACAGATGTGAGTTGTTAATTAATGGTTCAACTTAATGTGGCAACTTTAATACACATCTGAGTGGATTGAGGCATCTGGGTATTCCAGGATTGCCTGTTTTTCTTTTGGACCGCCACCTAGGCTCAAAGGGATCATGAGATTTTTCATGCTAGAAACTTTCGTGTGCAGCCACATGCCAATACGGGCTCTGGCATAGTTGAGTAAGTTGTGAGAAACCTTTCCATGATGGGCTAGCAGATGTAGTTGGGTTTTGTAGGTGTACCGGCCTATCTATCTGGTTAAGGGGACCTCTTCGGAAAGACTGTGTCTCGGTCATCCGTTTCTCAAACACCATGCAGTGCGAGAAACCAAACGGAGGCGATCGAGTCTTGTGGGGAAAGTGCACAAACCTCTGCAGAGTGTATGAACTGATCATGATTAGCCGTGTCCCCGGTTATGGACGTCTTGAGTATCTAGTACTTGGATTATCATGTGCATCTCATCATGTTACTTTAATTTAATTTTGTTGGGTTTAATGATTACTTTTAATTGGGGTTGAGAGGATGTCTATCTTCTCAACGATGTTTCAACTACCATGATAGTTAATTAAAATACATTCCTTTGAAGTAGGGAAAAATTGGTTTTACGCAAAAACTTTAACCTTACAGCCTCCACCAGCCATATATGCATGTAGATGTAGGTTTTGTTCATCATTATCATTACAGTGTGAATTTGCCAGCATATTCCATGTGCTGACCCGTTTTCGGGCTGCAACGTTTTATGTTGCAGGATTAGCTTACGACGAGTAAGTGTTACGTTAGGGTTACGATTTCTACACTCAACCTTGCCGTTGGTGTTGATGGGAATCCACAACCTTGTTGCTTCCGCTATGATCGATTGAGGTAATAGTATTTACGTTACTTCATACATGTGATTTACCTCTGTTATAAATCCTTTTGTACTGTGTGTGTCAGCATACCGATCCAGGGATGACACAGAACACAGAGACTTCGGTCCATTCGGATCGTGGTCGCTACATGGTTTTTCTCTTCTCAGATGCAAGTATTTCATCTTTGGCAGAATGCTTGGCAAGCAGTGTGGGGGCTCTAAGCGGTTTAAAAATTGATCATGTGATAAGCACATTTTCAGTATGGTCATCAGCAAGATTCTTGGTAGAGAATGTCGTGTAGGACTTGGCGGGTCACGGATGATCACAAGATTACCATTGATAGGTGAGGTCGGGTCAGCTTGTGTAGGAAGCTCATCTTGCTATTTCCCAGAGTCCTCAGGGTTTGGAATTTGAGCTTCGTCGACCTTGGGCGCCTGTTTCCCATGCTCAGCGATTTCAGGAGCCTTGGATGACCCGGACACCTACTGTTTCTTACCCATCTTTGCTTTAGCCCTACGAGGAAAATAATCAAGCACGATAAGTATGAATTGGAAAATGATTTACTCAACAAATATTGATACTTACATCGGGTTGACCACAAAAGTTGGAAGTTGTGTAATATTAGAGTCGCCGGAAGAGTTAGATGTTTCCTGATATGCCAAGTTAGAAGGATTAAGAGGTTGACGTATGAAGCCGGCTCATGGAAAGGATACAGTAGGATGATGAGCCATCTCTTGATGACGTTTGCGAGCCATCGACATGTTTCGTAAGCCGGCCATGAGTTCTTCTTGGCCACTGCTCCGGGTGCTGCGCTTGGACTCGTGTTGTTGTTTATTCAAAAGAAAATTTGGGTCTAAATAAGCAATAGGATGGGAAAATCTTACTTTTGGCCCGCCGTTCTTTCTCTCTTGGCAAAGGTTCTGAGTCAGAGGAGGCAGCGATTACCTCGACAACATCGGCATGACTTGTTTCTGCATCCTCCTGAAGTAAATCAGTGTCAATAAGTTGCATAAGAAGAATACCAAGTGAGTCGAGTTCTTCCTCTGACTCATCCAGTTCAGGCTGTTCTTGTGATGTTGATTTTTTGGGATGACCCGGGCCATGACAAGCTGTTTTGCCCCTCTTGGTTGGAGCAAATGTGTTTGGTAATTTCTTCTTCCAAAAAGTGGAGTTGGTCTGGTTATACATGATCAATAAAGTCAAAAACATTGTCATTCAGAAGGCTGATAAACAAACAAAGCTTATTTTAGGTACTTATAGGCGGAGCTACGTAAATAGTGCAAAAGGGATTCAGGCCCGTCTTGCAACAGATTTCAAATGACTCGCCGAGCAGTGACTTGACGGTATCATTGATTTCTTCTTCAGTCAGCTATATGGAATTATAGCGCAGTGGATCTTTGGGGTCCCCGCTGTATTGGCACATTAAGCCGGAGCGGCAGCTTAAAGGAAAGATTCTCCATGCAACCCAACAACGAACTAGATCAACTCCGATTAAGCCAGTAATCAAAGCCTGGATTTTTGATAGAGTGGATGCATAAGAAAACCATTCTATCGCAGTCAGTTTGCTTGGGAAGTGGGTTATTGGTTGTAAGCCAGTATGGGCGATAACCCGGTAGAGGATTCTCCCTTCGGGAGAAGTATCTTTATAGTAGAACCAAGTGTAATTCCAATCTTTTGGGTGACTCGGTAAAGCAGTTGATGGAAAGGTTATGTCCCCCCGCCTTTGAATGGAAACACCTTCGAGCTCAAGACTAGGCCCGTCGGTCATTTCCGTTTGGCAGTTGATGTAGTAATTATCTCTGAACGGATCAATGGAGGGCTCTTCACTGAGGTATACTTCGCAGAATACTTGAAAATCGCATATGTTTGAGACGGAATTTGGCCCAATGTCTTGTGGGTGAAGATTGTAGAAGTGCAGAACATCTGGAAGAAATTTGAGCCGAGCGGTGCAAAGCCACGAAGCATTTGGTCTGTAGAGCCTATGACCTTGCCATCTTGAGGTTCAGGAGGGCATTCGGAGCCTGGAACTCGCCAATGGATGACATCATTGGCGTTTGAAATGCCCATGGCCATGAAATCATTTCGAATTTCTTCGGTAACTTGAGAAGCAATCCAATCGTAAGTCGTGGGTGTTTTTGTCATGATAAGCCGGAGGTGATGGGCTCTATGAAAATAATAATAAACGGAAAATTAAACATTAAAGAACAAGAGCCGTATGCATGTTTTTAAGCCGGCTAGAGGCTGGCGGGTCATAGGAGCATTATGTAAGCCGCCGTAAGCGGCACGGCGAGTCAGCACTCTATAAAGATGGAAGTGCTAGAAAAATTACTAAGTATTGCACAAACAGTTTTCACTGACTGCAGCTATACTTATGGATCTAAGATAGTTCAGAAAAGTAAAACTATTCCTGAACCTAAAATGGTTGTGGAAGAACTAGTGTGTTGAAAAAGAATCTCGCGGGAACATGAGGGATCTAGGATGAGTTGCAGATGCTGAAACTACTGCCACGTGACTTCAATGTCGCATTGGGATTCAAATAAGCAATATGATGGATAAAATACGAGCGGGCATGATGAACCCCAATGAACCGAGGAACTAAGGAAAATCTCATGCATATTAAAAGTAAAGAGAAGCGAGTAGCTGGAGATGTTGATGGATAGCAGAAGGGCACCACATTTTTTTGGTTTGTTCATGTCAATGCAGCGGCCAGGTTGATGTTGCTGGTGAAGGTTGCTGGTGGCGGTGGAGCTTGTGCGGCGACAGTCGGCATAAGGAGATGAAGGATAAAGATGAACGGGGGTAAAACTGAAAAGGGACCCCCCCCATGCCCATTTATAATGGAAAAAGTGAACAGTAAAATGGCAGATGCGGAAATCAAGGAGGCATGATCATTATCTTAACAACAGAAGCGCCTCGATTTTTGGAATGGTCAATCAATACAAAGATCTATTATGACCAGAATAATTCTTCTAAAATTGAAGATGTGACGTCATCGTGTCGTCATGGCGGGCTATTAAATTTTATCAGATTAATGTTGAAAGATTCAGAAGACTCGCCAACCAAAGGATGGAGATTGACATGAACAAGTTCAAATCAATCTGGGGCCTAATGTTGAGGATATAACCCCGTGATTGACCCTCCTAGGAAGGGCCGGGTTACACCATTGGCGACTCATAAGAGAAGTCACGGGAAGGCTTAAGAACAAGAGATGACAAGACCATAGGCTACTTACAAGCAGGACGATTGGAGGCCCATGACCCGGGGGCGACTCAGGACCCGAAGGTGTGAGCCGCCCGATGGTAGTTTGGCTAGCAAGGCAAGGTGAGTTAGAGCCAGAGTCGGTTACGTTGTGTGACTTGACATAGACTTCTTTAAGCCGTCGGGCCTCGACCTGTGTATATAAAGGCGAGACCCGGCGGCGGGTTAAGACAGGAAGCATTTGATCAATAGCTAGGTCAAGCATATTCGCTCCCTTGTAATCGATAGTCTAGAAACATAGCAACAAGCAGGAGTAGGCTTTTACCTTGTTGGTGAGGGGCCAAACCTGGGTAAACTCGTGTCTTTCGTCCCGCTCAACCCCTTCAAGCTAATCACCATGACCATGGCCTCACACTTAAGTCCTTTCACAAGGGCATCTGTCGTGACAAAACCACGACAGTAATCGTGGAAAGGTAATACGAAAGAAAATACCTCGATATTATGCTAATTTGCACAATTCACGATCATTAATATATGTGTGTGTATATATTGTGATCCATAGGCGTTAGGTACAAATATTGCTATAGATGGATATGGGATGATCTCCTGCAGAAGTACGTGGGCGAGTTGCTCGAGTACTCTATTGGTGAACTAAGACAACAGATGTATGAGATGTAGCCGAAGAATGATGTGATGCGCGGCTAAATCCAAAAATTCAAGATGCTTCGATATGCCCTTTTAGTTGGTGTTATGCTTGGCCTCGTGCTCCCTGCTGGATCGGTGGCAGCTTTTTTCTCGTGGGAATCATTACACTATTGATTTTATTAGTCTAGATCAAGAGCGCGGGTAGTACTAGAAGTTATATACATATGTGTTATTATTTTCATCCTTCAACTATTATGTATCTATGCTAGATTAATGAGATCGATCAATGTTGGTCGGTGTTCTCTTATTGCTTTCCCTGTTGTATGCATGGTTATATATTTACACAAAATAATTAATTAGTACAAATAATAATATAATAATCAATACGAAAATAAAACAATAAAATAGTAAACTAGACATCTATATAAATATAAAAAACAATATATCTAACACATAATTAAAAGTAAAAAACAATCTGTGTAGCAGATAGCAATGACGTTGGCCTCGTAGGCCAACGCCAGCAATTACCCCGCAAGCCCCCGCACGAGGTATTAATTTACTAAATTCAAAAAAACACCTACAATCGTCAATCCCCATTAAATCACCGCCGCCACCATCGCCCTCGCCTCCGCTGCTTCCGCCGCCGCCTCCACCTCCAGCGTCGAAGTCCCCGCCGCCGTTGTCACCGCCTCTGTCGAAGCCCCCATCACCGCCGCCTCCTCATCCACCCCGGCCATTGAATCGCCGTCATCCCCGTCCCCGTTGATGTTGCCTCCGTCGAAGCCCCTGTCGCCAACACCTCTGCATCCATCCTGGCCACCGTCCCCGGGCACCGCCACCGGCCCCATTGCCCGCAACACCTCCTCGCCGTCTACCGCCACCGCGGGTGAGTGATACGTCCATATTGCATCATGGTTATATGTTGATATTTATCGTATTATGGGCTGTTCTTACATGTTTTGTCACAATACTTATGCCTTTTCTCTCTTATTTTACAAGGTTTACATGAAGAGGGGGAATGCCGGCAGCTAGAATTCTAGGATGGAAAAGGAGCAAACTCTGGAAACCTATTCTACACAACTCCAAAAGCCCTGAAACTCAACAGAACGTCGTTTCAGAAAATATAAAAAATATCTGGCGAAAAAGTCCACGAGGGGGGCCACCGGCTGCCCACGAGGGTGGGGGGCGTGCCCCCTTCCTAGGGCGCGCCCCCTGCCTCGTGGGCCAGCCGAAAGGCCCCCGCTACCCATCTTCTCCTATATGAGGTGTTTTGACCTGGAAAAAATCAGAAGGAGGCTTTCGGGACCAGACGCTGCCGTCTCGAGGCGGAACTGAGGCGGAAACCAATCTAGGGCTCCGGCAGAGCTGTTCCGTCGGGGATACTTCCCTCCCAGAGGGGGAAATTGTCACCGCCGTCATCACCAACAACTCTCCCATCTTGGGGAGGGCTATCTTCATCAACATCTTCACCAGCACCATCTCCTCTCAAACCCTAGTTCATCTCTTGTATCCAATCTTTCTACCCAAACCTCAGATTGGTACCTGTGGGTTGCTAGTAGTGTTGATTACTCCTTGTAGTTGATGCTAGTTGGTTTATTTGGTGGAAGATCATATGTTCAGATCCATTATGCATATTAATACCCCTCTGATCATGAACAATATTATGTCTTGTGAGTAGTTACTGGTGTTCCTGAGGACATGGGAGAAGTCTTGCTATTAGTAGTCATGTGAATTTGGTCTTCGTTCGATATTTTGATGAGATATATGTTGTCTCTCCTCTAGTGGTGTCATGTGAACGTCGACTACATGACACTTCACCATTATTTGGGCCTAGAGGAAGGCATTGGGAAGTAATAAGTAGATGATGGGTTGCTAGAGTGACAGAAGCTTAAACCCTAGTTTATGCGTTGCTTCGCAAGAGGCTGATTTGGATCCATATGTTTCAGGCTATGGTTAGGTTTACCTTACTGCTTCTTTTGTAGTTGCGGATGCTTGCATTAGAGCTTAATCATAAGTGGGAGGCTTGTCCAAGTAAAGGAAGTACCCAAGCACCGGACCACCCACATACCAAATTATCAAAGTACCGAACGCGAATCAGATGATCGTGATGAAAACTAGCTTGACGATAATTCCCATGTGTCCTCAGGAGCGCTTTCCTTCATATAAGAGTTTGTCCAGGCTTGTCCTTTTCTACAAAAAGGATTGGGCCACCTTGCTGCACCTTATTTACTTTTACCTTTTGTCACTTGATACCAATTACCTTATCACAAAACTATGTGTTACCTATAATTTCAGTGCTTGCAGAAAATACCTTACTGAAAACTGCCTATCATTTCCTTCTGCTCCTCGTTGGGTTCGACACTCTTACTTATCAAAAGGACTACGATAGATCCCCTACACTTGTGGGTCATCAAGACTCTTTTCTGGCGTCGTTGCCAGGGAGTGAAGCACCTTTGGTAAGTGGAATTTGGTAAGGAAAAATTTATATAGTGTGCTGAAATTTATTGTCACTTGTTACTCTGGCTCAAAATCCTTTGAGGGGTTTGTTCGGGGTATCTTCACCCCGACCAGAAGAGCAAGGAGTTGCTCCTCAACCTACTGCACCTATTGAAAATGTTTGCTTTGAGATTCCTTCGGGTGTGATAGAGAAACTGCTTGAAAATCCCTTTACAGGAGACGGAACACTACATCCCGATTTACATCTAATCTATGTGGATGAAGTTTGTGGATTATTTAAGCTTGCAGGTATGCCCGAGGATGTTATCAAGAAGAAGGTCTTCCCTTTATCTTTGAAGGGGGATGCATTGACATGGTTTAGGCTATGCGATGATATGGGATCATGGAACTATAATCGTCTGAAGTTGGAATTTCATCAGAAGTTCTACCCTATGCACCAGGTTCATCGTGATCGTAATTATATTTATAATTTCTGGCCTCGCGAAGGAGAAAGCATCGCTCAAGCTTGGGGGAGGCTTAATTCAATGTTATATTCATGCCCCAATCTTGAGCTCTCAAGAGAAATGATCATTCAAAAAATTTATGCTCGGCTTTCTCTTAATAATCGCTCCATGCTCGATACTTCTTGTTCTGGGTCTTATATGATGAAGACTATTGAATTCAAATGGGATTTATTGGAAAGTATTAAATGCAACTCTGAAGATTGGGATCTCGACGAAGGTAAGGAGTCAGGTATGACCCCTAAGTTTGATTGTGTTAAAGCTTTTATGGATACCGATGTTTTCCGTGAGTTTAGCACTAAATATGGACTTGACTCTGAGATAGTAGCTTCTTTCTGTGAATCTTTTGCTACTCATGTTGATCTCCCCAAAGAGAAGTGGTTTAAATACCATCCCCCTATTGAAGTAAAAGTAGTTGAACCTATTAAAGTTGAACAAAATACTATCACTTATAATGTTGATCCTGTTATTCCTACCGCTTATATTGAGAAACCACCTTTCCCTGTTAGGATAAAGGATCATGTTCAAGCTTCAACTGTAGTTCATTAGAGTAATACTAGAACACCTACACCCTCTGAGCAAATTAAAGTTGAACCTAGTGTTGCCATGGTTAAAGATCTCTTGGTAGAGGATTTAGATGGACATGCTATTTACCTCCAAGAAGAGTCTGCTAGAATAGCCAAACCCAATGCTAGGAATAACATAAACCTGTTGTAGGCTTGCCTGTTATATCTGTTAAGATATGAGATCATTGCTATCATGGTTTATGTGACGTAGGTGCTAGTGCGAGTATTATCCCTCTTGATTTGTATAACGAAATTATGCATGATATTGCACCTGTTGAGTTAGAAGGGATTGATGTTACTATTAAGCTTGCTAATAGAGATACTATTTCACCAGTTGGGATTGTCAGAGATGTTGAAGTCTTGTGTGGGAAGGTCAAATACCCTGCTGATTTCCTTATTCTTAGTTCCCCACAAGATGAATTATGTCCCATTATATTTGGTAGACCCTTCTTAAATATTGTTAATGCCAAGATAGACTGCGTGAAAGATATTGTTGCTGTTGGGTTAGGGGATATGTCTCATGATTTTAACTTTGCTAAATTCCATAGACAACCCCTCGAAAAGGCACCACCCAGTAAAGATGAAATTATTGGTCTTGCTTCTATTCCGTGCCACCTAATGATCCTTTAGAACAATACTTGCTAGACCACGAAAATGATATGCATATGAATGAGAGAAGGGAGATAGATGAAATATTCCTTACACAGGGACCCGTATTGAAAAACAACTTGCATGTTGAAATCCTAGGGGATCCTCCTCCACCCAAGGGTGACCCCGTGTTTGAACTTAAACCTTTACCTGATAATCTCAAGTATGTTTATCTTGATGAAAAGAAGATATATCATGTTATTATTAGTGCTAACCTTTCAGAGCAGGAAGAAGAAAAATTATTGAAAACTCTGAAGAAGCATCGTGCTGCAATTGGATATACAATAGATGATCTTAAGGGCATTAGTCCCACTATATGCCAACACAAGATAAAATTGGAAGAAAATGCTAAACCAGTTATTGATCACCATCGACAGTTAAATCCTAAGATGAAAGAAGTGGTAAGAAAGAAAATACTGAAGCTTCTAGAGGCATGTATTATCTATCCAGTTGCTGATAGTCAGCGGGTAAGTCCTGTCCATTGTATCCCTAAGAAAGGAGGTATGACTGTCGTTCCTAATGATCAAGATGAATTGATCCCGCGAAGAATAGTTACAGGTTATAGGATGGTAATTGATTTCCGTAAGTTAAATAAAGCTACTAAGAAAGATCATTACCCCTTGCCATTTATTGATCAAATGCTGGAAAGGTTATCCAAACATACTCATTTATGCTTTTTAGATGGTTGTTCTGGTTTCTCTCAAATACCTGTGTCAAAAAGGGATCAAGAAAAGACCACTTTTACTTGTCCTTTCGGTACCTTTGCTTATACACATATGCCTTTTGGTTTATGTAATGCACCTGCTACCTTTCAAAGATGCATGATGGCTATATTCTCTGATTTTTGTGAAAAGATTGTTGAGGTTTTCATGGATGATTTCTCCGTTTACGGAACTTCTTTTGATGATTGCTTAAGCAACCTTGATCGAGTTTTGCAAAGATGTGAAGACACTAATCTTGTCTTGAATTGGGAGAAGTGCCACTTTATGGTTAATGAAGGCATCGTCTTGGGACATAAAATTTCTGAAATAGGTATCGAAGTTGACAAAGCTAAAGTTGATGCTATTGAAAAGATGCCATGCCCTAAGGACATCAAAGGTATACGAAGTTTCCTTGGTCATGCCGGGTTTTATAGGAGGTTCATAAAGGACTTCTCCAAAATCTCCAGGCCTCTGACCAATCTCTTACAAAAAGATATTCCTTTTGTCTTTGATGATGATTGTCTAGAAGCATTTGAAATACTTAAGAAAGCATTGATCTCCGCACCAATTGTCCAGCCTCCTGACTGGAATTTACCTTTTGAGATTATGTGCGATGCTAGTGATTATGCTGTAGGAGCTGTTCTGGGGCAAAGAGTTGATAAGAAATTGAATGTTATCCAATATGCTAGTAAAACTCTAGATAGTGCCCAGAGAAATTATGCTACTACCGAGAAATAATTTTTAGAAGTTGTATTTGCTTGTGATAAGTTTAGACCCTATATTGTTGATTCTAAGGTAACTATTCACACTGATCATGCTGCTATCAAATACCTTATGGAAAAGAAAGAGGCTAAACCTAGACTTATTAGATGTGTTCTCGTGCTGCAAGAATTTGACTTGAATATCTATAATACCTAAATAGTTCATCCCCACTATATTATTTCTCTTGACATGCAAGCTATCCACATCACCAATCAACATGCAACCATTTCATCTCTCTCCACCTCAGCAGTTTAAACACATCATCAATCCCAACCCCGCCCCGCATGTTAACTCTCTCTCTATTGACTTGATTCATTTTCGCTGGGCTGCGCGAAGCCGTTTCTCATGAAAAGGAAGTTCTAATGGGTTGTAAGCCTACATGAACGTTGGAAGCCCATGGAAGAAAATTAAATAGGCTGTGTTGCTTACTTCTGTCGCTCGGTGTAATTTGTGGAGTCACGTCATCCAGCAGGTCATTAATCTTGGTCTCTTCCCTGAAGCATCAGCGTCTCCTCATATATTTCAATATTCCCATTTTCTCTTGGTCTCCTCCAATTCCACTCACACAACAAATCAAAAGCCATTGATGGTTTCTTTCCGCCCCTTCCTCTTATTCTTCAGTTGAACATAGTGGATCGGTTGCCCGGATGCTTCCCTTCATCTCCACTAGATGTTAAACTTGCCTTCACGGAGCCCCGACATCTGGCAGGAGCCCGAAGCCCCCGACGACTACGTCCAATATCTGCACGGGGGACAATAATCCAATGTGCTGCATCCCCGGCCTAGCCGGTGGTCAACCATCAGCGGCTGTCTCTGTCTCTCTCCGGCCTGTGCTACACAAGACCCAGATATAATCTTGCATCTCTCTCTCTCACACACATGTTAGTAGTACGATTTACATTTGTATTGTTATTGACTCCTTTGATTGTTTTCCAGAATTAGAGCAAATGTAAGATTCCAGTTCATTTGAGGCATGTTGTTCCCCACTGTATATGTCATGGGATCGATCTAACACCTAAGAGGAGTACAAGTGATTGCCATTGTTGTTTAGCAGTCACAAGGCAGACACCCGCTTGCCCGGTCGCTAATGGATTGGACTTCGCCGTTGGGCTGGACAACACATTGCAGTTCTTCGGTAGGTAAGTTACAATGCCGCTCCTGCTCCCTACCCGCATGAAGACCTAATGAGTTGTTCTTGCCGTATTATTTTTCTCACTATTTTCAGTCTATCTTTCTTCGTGGCCAGGAGCCCAGGACACAGGCGGCTGATGGAGGGACATGATTTATGCGGCGGTGGCTTTAGTATGGCGTGGGAGCATGCAGTATGGGCCGACGACATGTTCCTTCCCTTCCCTACCACTGATGTGTGGCAGGATCACAGGACCATGTGTTTCAACTATTAATCAGACATAATCGAGGCTGCATGACAGGCTGTCGAGGCGAGCGATGTTGTGGATGTGGACCAGAAAAAACTTCACGTTACATCCCATCCATCTCCCACCAGGTGCAGGCTGTTAGATCCGGGGTCGACGACGCAATCTGTCGCATCATGGTCGACGTTGAGGCATTCGACCCAACTGCACCGCTTGCCACCGTACGACCTGGGGATACCGTCTCATCCTGGAAGGCGCCGAGGCTTCCGTCTCCAGGGTGTGGCTCGCTGTCGTGTTGAAGGATGCCGGGGTTTCCGTGCTGTACGTCGCAGCGGAGACGGGTGCACGCCGGGTCGTCTTCCTTCTTCTCCTACTCATCGTCCCCACTTCCACCTCGACCCAACGCCTTCTGCATCGCTGCCAAAGAAGGTCACACTGGTGAGCCCCTCTTTTCAGTGGATTGTTTTTGTTGTGGAACTTTAGGGTCCAGTGTGTTATCGATTCTATTTGAGGCTTTGAACCCAGCCATCTTCTCCTCGGGTAGGTAGGTCAGTTTGAATCCTAGATGACATTTTCAGTTGTTTGGTCTTTTGGATTTTGTAGTTCGATTGATTGAACTATACATATGCTCGAATATGTTGATTCAAAAGAGGTGTGGTTATACGAGAGTGCCCAGTGATAACAGTGGTAGTACTAATCAAAAGGAAATGAAAAACAATGATGTATATGATGCGATTATGGCCCTTAAGATTCTCTAGATTTTTTAAAAATAAACTACGTCAATGCAATGTGTCGCCAGTGCCACTATATATGTTGCAGATTCTTTTTTACCAAGTGTTACTATATGGGGTGATTTTGATTTATTAATTATTTAGCTGGAGTGATTTAGATCTTGACATTATTCATTTTATATGGCCATTTGACTATGTTCACAAGCAGACCATGCTGTAGGAGGCCTCATCTCATAGGATTTACAATATCTTTTTCTTTTCAATTATGTAAATCATCATGCCCATGTTTCATGACAAATACAAAATCCATTGCATGTAAATTAAATTTATCATATACTCTAATTGATTCCAAATATTTTTGACAACAAAATCCCGCAGCAACGCGGGGGGTATCATCTAGTTATTGATAGAAAGGGAGCTGAGAACCCCATTGCAGATAACTTGTCTAGGTTAGAGAATATACTTGATGATCCACAACCTATTGATGATAGCTTTCCTGATGAACAACTAGCTGTCATAAATACTTCTCGTACTGCTCCATGGTATGCTGATTATGCTAATTATATTTTTGCTAAGTTTATACTTCCTAGTTTCACATACCATCAAAAGAGAAAGTTCTTCTATGATTTGAGACATTACTTCTTGGATGTCCCACATCTTTATAAAGAAGGAGTAGATGGTATTATTAGACGTTGTGTACCTGAGCATGAACAGGAACAGATCCTATGCAAGTGCCACTCCGAGGCTTATGCAGGACACCGTGCGGGAGATAGAACTGCACACAAGGTATTGCAATCTGGTTTTTATTGGCCTGCTCTCTTCAAGGATGCCCGTAAGTTTGTCTTATCTTGTGATGAATGTCAAAGAATTGGTAATATTAGTAGACGTCAAGAAATGCCTATGAATTATTCACTTGTTATTGAACCATTTGATGTTTGGGGCTTTGATTATATGGGACCGTTTCCTTCCTCTAATGGGTACACACATATTTTAGTTGCTGTTGACTACGTTACTAAGTGGGTAGAAGCTATTCCAACTAGTAGTGCTGATCATAACACCTCTATTAAGATGCTTAAAGAAGTTATATTTCCGAGGTTTGGAGTCCCTAGATATCTAATGACTGATGGTGGTTCACATTTTATTCATGGTGCTTTCCGTAAGATTCTTGCAAAGTATGATGTCAACCATAGAATTGCATCCCCCTATCACCCACATGCTAGTGGTCAAGTAGAACTAAGTAATAGGGAGTTGAAACTAATCTTGCAAAAGATAGTTAATAGGTCTAGGAAGAATTGGTCCAAGAAACTAGATGATGCATTATGGGCCTATAGAACAACATACAAAAATCCTATGGGTATGTCTCCATATAAGATGGTATATGGAAAGGCTTGTCACTTACCTCTTGAGCTAGAACATAAGGCATATTGGGCTATCAAAGAGCTCAATTATGATTTCAAACTTGCCGGTGAGAATAGGTTATTTGAAATTAGCTATCTCGATGAATGGAGTACCGAGGCTTACGAGAATGCCAAACTGTTTAAATAAAAAGTTAAAAGATGGCATGACAAAAGGATACAAAAGCGTGAGTTTAACGTAGGTGATTATGTCTTGTTATTCAACTCTCGTTTAAGATTTTTTATAGGAAAACTTCTCTCCAAGTGGGAAGGACCTTACGTTATCGAGGAGAGTCTATCGTTCCGGTGCCATAAAAATCAACAACTTCGAAGGCACAAATCCGAAGGTGGTGAACGGTCAAAGAATCAAACACTATATCTCAGGTAATCATATAAATGTTGAAACCAATATCATTGAAACCGTGACCTCGGAGGAATACATAAGGGACACTTTCCAGAACGATTCAGCCTCTGAAAAGGAAGAGGTATGTGATACGGTAAGTAAAGGGCGCGTCGTTCTAAAGGCAAATTTTCTCCGTTTTGGAATATGTAGAAAAATAGAAAAATAAGAAGCAGTCCGGAGGGGACACAAGGCATCCACGAGGGTGGAGGGCGCGCCCCCCTTCCAAGGGCACGCCCCTGCCTCGTGGGCACCCCGTGTGTCCCCCGGACTCTATTTTCTTGTAGGTTACTCCTTTTGGTCGGTAAAAATTCATTATATATACTCCCGAAGGTTTTGACCTCTGTATCACGCAGAAATCCTTTGTTTCCGTTCCGAGCTATTTCTGTCATAGATAAGAGCAACATGTCGTCCCAGGATTCGGAAGGAGAAAGCTATGTGGCTGATTCCCTTGCTGATCCTAAGGTCTATGGGGACTGGGAGCATTATGGCTGGACCACGGAGGAAGGAGAGGACCATGATCCCAAGGGGAAGGATTCGACTAGCTCTGATGAAGTCGAAGTTCCATTACCTCAACCAGGGGACATGCATGTGGAGTTCAAAAAGTCAAGCCTCCCCGACAGAGTAAAGAAACCTAAGATCGAATTTATCCCTTTCAATCTCTTGTAGGAGAACAAGCAGGCACTATGCAAGAAGATATTAAATCTTGAGCAAGAGATCAATGATCTAAAGGAGCAAAATTCTGCCCTTAAGTGTAAGCTGAGGAAGAAGTCATCATCACCACCCCCGAAGAAGGAGACATAATCATATGGGCATGGGCACTCCCCTTGGCAACTGCCAAGCTTGGGGGAGTGACCCCGGTATCGTATCACCATCACTCCTATCTTTACCGTTTTACTTAGTTCGATACTTTTGGTAGTATCTTGATTTAGTAGAATAAAGTTAGCATGATCTAGTTGTGAGCTTTTGCTTTGTGAGCTTTACCCTTTGTAATCGAGTCCGTGAGCTATATAATAAAGATTGGTGTTGAGTCAATGGCTTGATTTCCTCACTTGGGTCATGATAAAAGAAAGAAAACATAAAGAGTATCAAAGAGATCATATCGATCTTATGGGAAGTAATGACTTCACATACAAGAGTATGATAAATAAAAGTTGGTGGGAGGTGACAAACAAAGTTTTGGTCATCGTTGCAATTAATATGAAGTAATAAAAGAAGAGAGGCTTCACATACAAATATACCATCTTGGACACCTTTTATGATTGTGAGCACTCATTAAAGTATGACATGCTAAAGAGTTGATGTTGGACAAGGAATACAACATAATGGGTTATGACTTCTTATATCTTAAATAAATTATATTGTCATGGATCATCCAACATTTTGAGCTTTCCTTTCCCCCTCATGCTAGCCAAAACTCCTCGCACTAAGTAGAGATACTACTTGTGCTTCCATATATCCTTAAACCCAGTTTTGCCATGAGAGTCCACCATACCTACCTATGGATTGAGAAAGATCCTTCCAAGTAAGTTGTCATGTCGCAAACTCGCTAAAATATGTATGATTTATTAGTATGGGAGAAATTAGCTTTATACGATCTTGTGATATGGAAGTCATAAAAGCGACGGACTGCATAATAAAGGTCCTTATCACAAGTGGCAATATAAAGCGAAGTTCTTCTATGCTAAGACTTTGTGCATCCAACCATAAAAACACATGATAACCTCTGCTTCCCTCTGCGAAGGGCCTTTCTATTATTCCTGTCTTATAAGTGTCAAGGTGAAATCCACCTTTCCTTTTTACATTTTATCCTTTGGCAAGCACATTGTGTTGGAAAGATCCTGACATATATACCCACTTGGATGTAAGTTTTCATGATCTATTACTGTTGACATTACCCTTGAGGTAAAAGGTTGGGAGGCAACACCATAAGCCCCTATATTTCTCTGTGTCCGATTCAAACTCCATAAACATAAGTATTGCATGAGAAATTGTGAAAGACTATATGATGGTTGAGTATGTAGGCTTGCTAAAAAGCTCTTATATTGACTCTTTCCGATATTACGATAAATTGCAATTGCTTCAATGACCGAGATCAAAGTTTGTTAGTTTCCAATGAAGTTTATGGTCCATACTTGATATTGTGGATGAATTGTTACTTTAGCATAAGAATCATATGACTATATTTATATAAGTTGCTGCTATGAGAATGATCATGATGGCCTCATGTCCGTATTTTGTTTTTATTGACACCTCTATCTCTAAACATGTGGAAATATTTTTCGATATCGGTTTTCGCTTGAGGACAAGCGAGGTCTAAGCTTGGGGGAGTTCATATGTCCATTTTGCAGCATGGTTATATGTTGATATTTATCGCATTATGGTATGTTCTTACATGTTTTGTCACAATACGTATGCCTTTTCTCTCTTATTTTACAAGGTTTACATGAAGAGGGAGAATGCAGGCAGCTGGAATTCTGGGCTGGAAAAGGAGCAAACTCTGGAAACCTATTCTGCACAATTCCAAAAGCCCTGAAACTCAACAGAACGTCGTTTCAGAAAATATAAAAAATATCTGCCGAAAGAAGTCCACGAGGGGGGCCACCGGCTGCCCACGAGGGTGGGGGGCGCGCCCCCCTTCCCAGGGCACGCCCCCTGCCTCGTGGGCCAGCCGAAAGGCCCCCAATTCCCATATTCTCCTATATGAGGTGTTTTGACCTGGAAAAAATCAGAAGGAGGCTTTCAGGACCAGACACCGCTGTCTCGAGGAGAAAACCAATCTAGGGCTCCGGCAGAGCTGTTCTGCCGGGGATACTTCCCTCCCAGAGGGGGAAATCGTCACCGCCGTCATCACCAACAACTCTCCCATCTTGGGGAGGACTATCTTCATCAACATCTTCACCAGCACCATCTCCTCTCAAACTCTAGTTCATCTCTTGTATCCAATCTTTGTACCCAAACCTCGGATTGGTACATGTGGGTTGCTAGTAGTGTTGATTACTCCTTGTAGTTGATGCTAGTTGGTTTATTTGGTGGAAGATCATATGTTCAGATCCATTATGCATATTAATACCCCTCTGATCATGAACAATATTATTTCTTGTGAGTAGTTACTTTTGTTCATGTGGACATGGGAGAAGTCTTGCTATTAGTAGTCATGTGAATTTGGTCTTCGCTCGATATTTTGATGAGATGTATGTTGTCTCTCCTCTAGTGGTGTCATGTGAACGTCGACTACATGACACTTCACCATTATTTGGGCCTAGAGGAAGGCATTGGGAAGTAATAAGTAGATGATGGGTTGCTAGAGTGACATAAGGTTAAACCCTAGTTTATGCGTTGCTTCGTAAGGGGCTGATTTGGATCCATATGTTTCAGGCTATGGTTAGGTTTACCCTAATACTTCTTTTGTAGTTGCGGATCCTTGCATTAGAGGTTAATCATTAGTGGGAGGCTTGTCCAAGTAAGGGCAGCACCCAAGCACCGGTCCACCCACATACCAAATTATCAAAGTACCGAACGCGAATCAGATGATCGTGATGAAAACTAGCTTGACGATAATTCCCATGTGTCCTCGGGAGCGCTTTCCTTTATGTAAGAGTTTGTCCAGTCTTGTCCTTTGCTACAGAAAGGATTGGACCACCTTGATGCACCTTATTTACTTTTACCTTTTGTCACTTGCTACCAATGACCTTATCACAAAACTATATGTTACCTATAATTTCAGTGCTTGCAGAAAATACCTTACTGAAAACTGCCTATCATTTCCTTCTGCTCCTCGTTGGGTTCGACACTCTTACTTATCAAAAGGACTACGATAGATCCCCTACACTTGTGGGTCATCTATGAGTTCTACTTAGTTACTTTTTGTATTTCTAGTAGTGTACTTATGTGAAAGAATGTAGTGTAGTTCACTACTGCAGGATGTGCTAAAGCGACACTACGATCAGAGACCCTTCGACGAAACTATGTGCTATGGCATAATCACAAACGGGTGTGTAAAAAACTGTCAAAAAAGGTGCAAAACATTTGCGATGGAGGATGCATCAAACACGGTTCAGATTTTAGTTGCGTGTGCGATGCAGGGCATACTATTCAGTTCACTTAACTGTTTGCGATGAGGAGGAACAAAAGAAACGGGCAGCTAGATGAAGGTGTGTGTGATATACAGCATACGGTTCACTTGGATGAACTATTTGTGATTAGGCAACACAAAAGAAATGGTTGGCCAGATCAAGGCGTGTGCGATATACGGCATGCGGTTCCCTCAGATGAACTGTATTTGATTAGGCCACACAAAAAACAGTCAGCCAGATCAAGGTGTGTGTGATATACGACATGCGGTTCACTCGGCCTGTCGTCATTGTGTGACCTCTGTGGCAACCATTCGCTCCCCACTAGCCTCTTCTTGTACCGTGCCAACTGTCCACCGCCTCTTCGCATTTCCCTCTCGATTTGGAACTAATGTCGCACGCTCATCCTCCATCCATTTGCCTTCACCCTTCCTTCTGCCATTGTTCGATCATCTTCTCCATGGAGGGAACAGGCCAGAAATGACCCTGTTATTCTTGCCCCGATCTAAAAGATGACGTGGTGGAGGAATTCATTGATTGGTGCGACGTCATCACCTCGGCTGCATGGCAGGTTCGTACAAGACCATTCTCGGATCAACAAATAGGATCATTACAAAGAACCCAAGGGTTCAGGAGAGGTTTGATCTTCCCTATCTTCTTCGCCATGACCCTGCTCGCCTTCGCGAGGATGACGGAAGCCTTGCCTTCTGCAAGTTGATGCCACTTGGTAATGATATGTGTGATGTCTAGATGCCATCACTTAAGGGTAAGGCCTGGGCAGGCGCAAATGGAGATTGGGTTGTTTATACTGGGAACAACTGCGAGTGGGAACTTGTGAATGTGTACACTCGTCACCAGGTTCCACTTCCAAAAAATCTCAGACTGCCATGAGGTTCAGCACACAGATAGTCTACGTACGTTCAGACACGATCATCATGACTGTCATCTACGGAAGATAGTAATTTCTCGAGTTCCCTACCGCTCTTGGGATTACGAGAACTATGCTATTATTGCTATCTTCGACAAGCTTGTTGTCGTCTCTACTTCCACGGATGAATGGATATTGCTCAAACATCAATTTTTGGACACGAATGAGTACTGTGAATCTATGATGCAATTCGATACGAGCATCTTGTGTTTGCTTCCACCACTCGTGGCACTGTTTTTGCATGGGATCCTTATTGTTTCGGTACATTTGTCTTCCACCGTAATTATAATTGTCTCATCCACATGCATGCGGGTTAGCTAGTTTCCCTTTACTAATTAACCTTCTTGTGTTTCCAAGGTCCTGTGAACATTCCACCACCTATACTTGATGATCACGAGCATAAGGACGAGCAGGACCTATATACTCAATGGCGCCTGGCAACTTGTTCTGATGGATCTCCTCTTCTTGTATGTATACATGGCACTGCTGATGTTACTAACGAAGCAGGTGTTGTCTCCCATGGTCGCACTATCCGGACCTATTCCAACATCCGTTGCAGGATATTCGGGGTGGATACTAGTGTACTAGTGCCAGTACCTTCTGAATGGTTCCGTATTGAAAGTCTTGGAGGAAACTCGCTCTTCCTTGGACAAAACTATCCAATGATGGTGAAAGGCGATCCAGCTGTTGTTGACACAACGTTACTACCATTTATGAGAAGCAACTGTATCTATACCTTGGACATTGCTATGGTTCCCTACCCTGGCTATCATAGTATGCGTCCTGATATAGGACACTTCAGCCTGGATGATCAGTCCTGCGTTGGTCTCAAGACTGACAATAGCTAGCCCTTCCCAGAGAATCAACTATGGTTCAAAGCAAGCGTTTCCAACACCGAGGATTGGTTGAGCTGAAGTTCATTTCATCTCTTTGTTTTTTGTTGTGTGAGGAAAACTTTACTTTACTAGAATGTTTTGTTGGAAATAACCTATAATAAATCCAACATGTATCCTCGTTGTTGTTGTGTGTTGATGACTTGTTGTATGTAATGAATGGTACATTTGCATATGCGTCGCATCAACTCACGCATGCTCGCACGTCACACGGGTCGAATGGCGGCACATATATTATTTTTCTATTTGGATGACAAAAAAGTACAATGCCACTTTGTATTGGTGTCCATATTAACAGTGCTAGTGATTTTAGTTGCAAAAATTAGATAGTGCTAGTGATTTTTAGCTGCATATTTTGACAAATCGTTGTGTTACAAG
The DNA here is from genome assembly GCA_902687465.1 of Secale cereale. Classification (NCBI taxonomy): domain Eukaryota; kingdom Viridiplantae; phylum Streptophyta; class Magnoliopsida; order Poales; family Poaceae; genus Secale; species Secale cereale. The sequence goes on from LR738710.1 coordinate 365,929,935, forward strand.
GTTGACAAATGGCAATATTACTAGATAAACAAATGTCAATCTTTCCAGTTTGACAAATGGGAACATCCCAAATATGACGGATGCAAATCTTACCTAATTGTTTGTACATGGTTGCACACGGGTCATCCAAAACAACTGTTTCCGTTGAAAGGATGCACAAATCCTCCACTGCGAATTTTCCACAGCTCTCACTTTGCATACACGTATTCTATCAAAAACGTTTGCAATCAAGAGCTGCACAAATCCTGATCGACACATTCTCCCTTGGCTTCCCGGGGAAGCTGTCGGTTTGCATACGGGTGTTAAAACTAAAACATTTGTGATGAGTGTTTTATATTTATAAACCATTGAAGTTTTTTCAAAATAAAATCGTTTGATAAGTCTATACATTAAGAGAGAAAAGCGCAAGTTCATTCAAACCATATCTTTCATTCAGTCACACTGCGAATTTATATTCATATGATCGAGAATTTGAGATACAATATTAAACCCCAAAAAAATATTTCCGCCGGCGGCGGAGGCGGCGTGCCGCGCCGTCGTTGTCGTTGTCGTCCTGCGGGACGCCGTTGTTCAATTCTTCAAGGCAGCAAAAAATGTTCTTCACTTGCAAATCAAACAGCATGTCGTCGCGCGATCAATGGGCGGGGCGCAGGAGGACGACAACTGGCGCCGCTGAGAGGTAGCGGTCGACGGGAGCGTCCCATGCCGCTGAGGGCGGCACGCGCAGGGGCATGGGCGCGGCGGGTGCAGCCAAACACATGGGGACCAGTGTCACGGTGGGTGGAGAGGCGCGCACGGGCAGGGGCACGGCCGTGGCGGGTGTAGCCAAATGCACGGGGGTCGGCGCCACGATGGGTGGAGGGGCGCACATGGGCACGGGAACGGGCACTGGCGCTGGCATGTACACGAGCTCGTGCGGGTCCGCGGAGACCTCGGTGACGCCCGCGGCTTCTAGCTCTGCGATAGTGCTCGGCGACCAGCCCGTCAATGCTACGGGGATGGTCGCTGGCGCGGGTCGCAGAGATGGGAGCTGGGACGGGAGCGGGGGCAGCAACCGCCGTGGCCAGCTCGTTGTGGGCCATGTCCATGAGGTCCCATTCGTCCTTATTTTCTATCTCCTCCGGCTCGGAGTCAACTTCACCAAACTTGAAGACTAGTGGCAGATGATCATTATGTGCCATGGCGTTGGTGGAGGTCTGTGGGAGGGAGGGGAATGGGAGGCGAATAGTAAGGCCGCCCGTATTAAATAGCGGCTTGGTCGCCATTAATGGAGAGGAAGGCGGGCGGCCATGGAAGTCAAAGGGATCGCTTCCCAGTGAGCCTGCGCAACGTACAGCTTGCACACTTCCCGGTGAGCCTGTGCATTGGAGGTCAGCTTGCACGCCTCTCGGTCAGCCTGCGCACGGGACTCCGCTCGCACGCCTCCCGTTCAGTCAAGTTCAAGCAGTTGTCCGCACGACACCTTCTATAGCCACTAAAACGAAGACACGTGGCGTCACGTGTATGGTTAACAGAACACACACGATTTGAATTATACAAACGTTTGAGACATTAAAGTGGCAGCTATTTTTTCAAAATGCCTTTGTTGGCTGTTATTCGAGTGCGCCTTCTCTCAAAATGGGCACGAAAAATACCAGAGCATGTCGGGCGCCATTCCATGATAGCATGCCAAGTTTCATGAATTTCAGACGAGTTTTGGATTTAGTAGAATTTAAAAAACAAAGTATCTCAATGTTTTGCCAGCAATCAACGATGCACTGGTGTTTGAAATTCACTCACGTTTCTTGCATGGAACCTAAGCATGCACCCAAGGACACAAACTTGATTTTCCAAGCAATTTATATGCATTATAGCATATGCATGTAGTTCAAATTTGAATTATGCACATGAAAGCAATTAAAACTCAATTAATGCATAAAAATGTCCAAACGGACCACCCAAAAGCCCAAAAATTGACATAACATTCCTATTGTTCTATGTTGACACTAGGAAAAAAAATTGAAATCGAGAAGAGGCAACGGATATTGTTTCGTCCAGAAAGGTGAAACGTTCCCTACCAAAACCATCAGGCTTATTGTGAGAAGCTCTGGTTTGTGAGAAGAATATACCCAAACCTGCCCCAAATGGGACAAAAATTTTACCACATCATGTTGATGCGGCTCCATGACAGCATGCCAAGTTTCATGAATTTCAGACGAGCTTTGGATTTACTAGAATTAAAAAACCAGGTATCTCAATGTTTGCGGTCGAGTGACCGTGGCGGGGTGTTTGACATTCATTCCCATTTCTTGCATGGGACCGAAGCATACAACCATGGACACGGATTTGAATGCCAACCAATTTATATGCATTAGAGCATGTGCTTGTAGTTCAAATTCGAATTATGCACATAAATGCATAGAAAACTTAGTTAATGTATAAAAATGCCCAAGCAAACCCCGAAAAATCCCAAAAATTGACACAACACTCTTATTGTTCTATGTTGACACTAGGAAAAAAAATGAAATCGAGAAGAGGCAACGGATATCGTTTCGTCCAGAAAGGTGAAACGTTCCCTACCTAAACCATCAGGATTGTTGTGAGAAGCTATGGTCTATGAGAAGCTTATACCCAAACCTACCCCAAATGAGACAAAAAAATTACCACGGCATGTTGATGCCCCTCCATGACAGCATGCCAAGTTTCATGAATTTCCGATGAGCTTTAGATTTTCTAGAATTGAAAAACCAGTAGGCTTGTTGTGAGAAGCTCTGGTTTGTGAGAAGCATATACCCAAACCTGCCCCAAATGGGACAATTTTTTTACCACGGCATGTTGATGCCGCTCCATGACAACATGCCAAGTTCCACGAATTTCAGACGAGCTTTGGATTTACTAGAATTTAAAAACCAGGTATCTTAATGTTTGTGGCCGAGTGACCGTGGCAGGGTGTTTGACATTCATTCCCATTTCTTGCATGGGACCTAAGCATGCAACCAAGGACATGGAATCGAATTTTCAACCAATTTATATGCATTAGAGCATGTGCATGTAGTTCAAATTTTAATTATGCACATAAATGCATAGAAAACTCACTTAATGTATAAAAATGTCCAAGCAAACCCCAAAAAATCCCAAAAATTGACACAACGCTCCTGTTGTTCTATGTTGACACTAGGAAAAAATTTGAAATCGAGAAGAGGCAACGGATATTGTTTCATCGAAAAAGGTGAAATGTTCCCTACCAAAACCACCAGGCTTGTTGTGAGAAGCTATGGTTTATGAGAAGCTTATACCCAAACCTGCCCCAAATGGGACAAAAAATTTACCACGGCATGTTGATGCCGCTCCATGACAACATGCCAAGTTTCATGAATTTCAGACGAGCTTTCGATTTACTAGAATTAGAAAACCATCAGGCTTGTTGTGAGAAGCTCTCGTTTGTGAGAAGCATATACCTAAACCTGCTCCAAATGGGACAATAATTTTACCACGGCATGTTGATGCCGCTCCATGATAGCATGTGAAGTTTCATGAATTTCAGACGAGCTTTGGATTTACTAGAATTAAAAAAAGGTATCTCAATGTTTGCGGCCGAGTGACAGTGGCAAGGTGTTTGACATTCATTCCCATTTCTTGCATGGGACCTAAGCATGCAACCAACGACACAGATTTTAATTTTCAACCAATTTATATGCATTAGAGCATGTGCATGTAGTTCAAAATTGAATTATGCACATAAATGCATAGAAAACTTAGTTAATGTATAAAAATGTCCAAGCAAACCCCGAAAAATCCCAAAAATTGACACAACGCTCCTGTTGCTCTGTGTTGACACTAGGAAAAAATTGAAATCGAGAAGAGGCAGCGGATATCATTTCGTCCAGAAAGGATAAACGTTCCCTACCGAAACCATCAGGCTTGTTGTGAGAAGCTTTGGTTTATGAGAAGCTTATAGCCAAACCTGCCCCAAACGGGACAAAATTTTTACCACGACATGTTGATGCCACTCCATGACAGCATGCCAAGTTTCATGAATTTCGGACGAGCTTTCGATTCACTAGAATAAAAAAACATCAGCCTTGTTGTAAGAAGCTCTGGTTTGTGAGAAGCATATACCCAAACCTGCCCCAAATGGGACAAAAAAAATTACCACGGCATGTTGATGCCGCTCATGACAGCATGCCAAGTTTCGTGAATTTCAGACGAGCTTTGGATTTACTAGAATTAAAACACAAGGTATCTCAATGTTTGCGGTCGAGTGACCGTGGAAGGGTATTTGACATTCATTCCCATTTCTTGCATGGGACCTAAGCATGCAACCAAGGACACTGATTTGAACTTTCAACCAATTTATATGCATTAGAGCATTTGCATGTAGTTCAAATTTGAATTATGCACATAAATGCATAGAAAACTCAGTTAATGTGTAAAAATGTCCAAGCGAACCCCGAAAAATCCCAAAAATTGACACAATGCTCCTGTTGTTCTATGTTGACACTAGGAAAAAAATTGAAATCGAGAAGAGGCAATGGATAACGTTTCGTCCAGAAAGGCTAAACATTCCCTACCTAAACCATCAGGCTTGTTGTGAGAAGCTCTGGTTTATGAGAAGCTTATACCCAAATCAGCCCCAAATGGGACAATTTTTTTACCACGACATGTTGATGCCGCTCCATGACAGCATGCCAAGTTTCTTGAATTTCGGACAACCTTTCGATTTACTAGGAAAAAACCATCAGCCTTGTTGTGAGAAGCTCTGGTTTGTGAGAAGCATATACCCAAACCTTCCCCAAATGGGACAAAAAGTTTACCACGAGATGTTGATGCCGCTCCATGACAGCATGCCAAGTTTCATGAGTTTAGGACGAGCATTGGATTTACTAGAATTAAAAAACCAGGTATCTCAATGTTTGTGGCCGAGTGACCGTGGCAGGGTGTTTGACATTCATTCCCATTTCTTGCATGGGACCTAAGCATGCAACCAAGGACACGGATTTCAATTTCCAACCAATTTCTATGCTTCAAAGCATGTGCATGTAGTTCAAATTTGAATTATGCACATAAATGCATAGAAAACTCCGTTAATGTATAAAAATGTCAAAGCGAACCCCGAAATATCCAAAAAATTGGCACAACGCTCCTGTTCTATGTTGACACTAGGAAAAAATTGAAAGAAGAGGCAACGGATATCGTTTTTTGTCCAGAAAGGTGAAACGTTCCCTACCGAAACCATCAGGCTTGTTGTGAGAAGCTCTGGTTTATGATAAGCTTATACCCAAACTTGCCCCAAATGGGACAAAAATTTTACCATGGCATGTTGATGCCGCTCCATGATAACATGTCAAGTTTCATGAATTCCAGACGAATTTTGGATTTACTTGAATTACAAAAGCAATTACGTCGACGTTTGCCAGAGAACCACGGTGCAGTGGTATTCGAATTTCATCCCCATTTCTTGCATGGGACATAAGCATAAACCCATGGACACATATATGATTTTACAACCCATGTTGGTGCACCGGAGCATGTGCATGTAGTTTAATTTTGAATTGTGCATCTGAAATGGCTAGAAAACCAATTTAATGTAGAAAATATTCAACTGAACCCTGAATAATTCCAATTCTTCTACGACACACATATAGTTGCATGATCACTGCAGACAAAAGGTCTAGCAATTCAAACATCGTCTATTGTCGCTGTTAGAGTAATGTTTAGGTCTTCTAGCTCTGTTTAATTGCTAAACTTTCTCGATTAAGAAGTGTGGGTGTGATGTAGCCTCCTTTGTGTACCCAAATTATGCAATGACGTGGATGACCACTGTAACCATGGAAATTCGAACCAAAATTTTTGACGTTCAAACTCATCACACATGGGTTAACCTATCTGAATCGTTTCTGATGTTCACATACCGTACATAGTTCTGAATAAGGGACCGTGTCTGATGACACTTTGCGCGCCAGTTTTTTTCGCTGAAGCGATTCCAAATTTTCGGCTTCCGCGGAAATATATACCTCCCCGCCTCCTCCCCCTTACCAAAAGAAACATTTCCTCTGTTTCTGCCTTCCTTTCCAAGTTGAAACCTTCACTCCTTGCTTGCAACGATGCCTCCTCACCAGCGACCCTCCTTCACGCAGCTAGGCCTCGTCTATCCAGGTAGGTAATCCACACCCGACCCCCATCCTCCTCCTCCCTCCACATCCCACATGCCCCGACCACCGGCGCGAGCGCGACAGCTTCCACCCAAATCACTGACCCCTCCACCAAATAAGCGCCGCCATAAGCCATGGTGCACGCAGTATAGCCAGGATCTCAAGAAGCATTTGGCAGCGGAGAAGCAAATCGCGGCCGCACGCGCGGATGTGGTCGTGATGGCTTCCATTCGTGCTGACCCCCAGATCTTGGAGGAGCACCTGGTCGTCGAGGCCACCATTGACGCCGCGCGCGCCGACGCCACGACGCAGTTGGCTGCTTTAAACGACAGTTCGTGGCGTTTTCTCAAGGCCACCGTCGATGCCTTCGATGAAGACTATGAGGTGTTTTCTCATTGTGCACGTGCTTACCTCATCTCGAGAGCCGGCAGGCTGGTGCCTGGAGTGGCTCAGGCAACTCACCACTACGACGAGGGCACCCATGAAGCGGAAGCCTCGCCCTCTTCCATGTCCAAGGAGCCAATCGTCATCGATATCTCCGACAATGAGGAGTAGCTTGTCTTATTAGCTCACTATAAGGACACATGTTCAGTTTGCTAGCTACTGCCTTTCCTTAGCAAATTCTAGTGAATTGTGCTATCTACTTTTACCATGCAATCCTGTACTATAGAGTATATGTTCTATATGTCGTGTAATGTGGTGTTCAATTAACTATTTGGTTCAATTCGGCAAATGTGATGTTCAATTCTTCAGGGTGCAATTTTCCAGGTTGTCAAGCATGCTTGGTTTGGTTAACTATCCGATCTTCTATTAAGAGTATGTTATATTGTGCAATGTGGTGCTCAGTTAACATTTGGTTCATTTGTTGTGGTGTTTAGTTAACGGTTTAGTTCAATTCTGCAATGCGATGTTCAATTGTTGTGGGTGCATTCTGTTATTGTATACCATGTGAGAAATAAATCAAATTTGGATGTACAAAATACACGAGAAACAAATACAATTGCTATATTTCCAAGTTGTTAAGCATGCTTGGTTTGGTTAAATGTCTGATCTTCTATTAGGAGTATTGTGAAATGTGGTGCTCAGTTAATGTTTGGTTCATTTGTTGTGGTGTTTAGTTAATTGTTTGGTTTAATTCTGCAATGTGATGTTCAATTGTTGTGGGTGCATTCTGTTATTGTATACAATGTGAGAAATAAATAGAATCTGGTTGTACTAAATACATGAGAAACAAGTATAATTGCTAGATTTCCAAGTTATTAAGCATGCTTGCTTTGGTTAACTGTCTCATCTTCTATTAGGAGTATGATATATTGTGCAATGTGGTGCTCAGTTAACGTTTGGTTCATTTGTTGTGGTGTTTAGTTAACTGCACGTGCACGGTCCGTTGTCTAATAGCACATTGTTGTGCACTTGCAGGAACCATTTTAATATTTAGGTTTTTAACAATTTGGTATTGCACATGTAGGTCCTGCTGTCAGAGGTTTTGACCCACTTTGAAGAAGACATCAGTTCACTACAGGATGATACTAACTATTATACATTGCCTTTTTTATTCCTTTGCCCCATTTCCAATATAGAGAAGATATTTATGCACATCCTTGTTTTTAGGCCTTTCCAAAGTAGTTCACTGATGGTTGCCTCTCAAACCACCTCTATGGTCAGGAGGCGAGGAGGTGTATATGAAGAGGACGAAGGACGGATGGTCAATCATCCACACGCACCGTCCTAAAGTTGCAAAGACCTTCAACATGAATGAAGGATCAATATTCGCCTTCCACATCAGCAGTTTTCCAGATGAGATGCATCTGTCTATATATCGTCTATGATGCTAATTTCTAAAGGTTCTACATGTTGCATGTGAAACTTATTGCTCATGCAGTTGTGTAATGGGGTAGCTAAGTGCTGAAGATATATCATGTTGTACTCTGATGTATTGTAATTATGAAATCCTGCTTCCTTAATATGGAAATGAAATATATTATGTGCTTAATATGAATGTCCATTAGATTAATATATGGATTATTAATAATAGGGCAATTAGCCTGCTAATTGAATTTTGCTATTGCAAATGGTTATTGAGAAACTACCATGGGCGATGAGCACAGGTAACACACACAGTTCCTAGAAATAAACCGTGTTGGATCAATGAACAATCACACACGACCTTCTCTTAAAAGCTGTTTGCGTTAGGCCACATTGCGCAAACGTTTACCACATAAAAGCTGTGTGTTACGGACAGCGTTTGCCACACAGTTTCTTCTGCGCGCCGTGTGTGATACATCCAATAACGCAAACGATAAAATTGTTAATATCGTGTGGAATGGCAACCCTATCACAAACGATTTAACGAGAAAAATTGTGTGTGATGTACCTGTGAACGGAAACATTTTCCTTGAAGCGACTGTGTGGGATGTACATACAAATGGAAACGTTTAGCGGGGACTGACTGTGTGGGATGAACTTGCGACGGCAAACAATTTTGCTTGTATGATTGTATTTTTAGCTCTACTATACGTATTTTCGTATTTGAGCGCTCGCCGGTCGCACACGACCCCATTTAGCCGAGCGTGTGTGCCAGGAGGGCATAACCCCGATGGTTTCTGGGTCCTGTGGGAAGGACCCCCCCTATCACCCACACTCACTAGGCGATGGTTCCAAATGCTATCGCGGAAAGGGGTTAAAAACTGTTTGTATAGCACCGACGCGCGCTAGTGGTTGTAGACTATGATTTGAGTGGCGTGCAATAGAAGGGAAATAAGTACTATGCCACAATTAGGAAGGACAAGGCCATCCACGAACTTGGCCATTGGGACACCCCGGAGTTAGTGGTGCACGCTTATGATGCTAGGTAGTAGAGTTCTTTCAGGAAGGGGCAAATCTGAACTTCCCTGAGTGTCATGAGTTTGCGATGTTCCTCGCGCCTGAGGGCATGAGGATATGCACTAGGGTTTAGGAGAAGGAGAGCAATGAGGCCGAAATGCAGTTCTTCGACCCATTGGTGAGCGAGCTTGTGAGAGATGACAAACTCGTGGAGGCCAATAAGATGATGTTACTTCAGTATGCAGCCAGTATGAGCGCAGAGGAGGATCCCACATACTGGGATGCCTTGGAGCGTGAGGAGGATGAGGGTCAGCAGGGGTGTCGTCGTAGGTCGACTAGGCACGACCACGAGGCCGGTCCCTCTAGCCACTAGCTTAGCGCGCACTACCTATTTCATATGAACTGTTTAACTTTATGCATGTTTTATGTTTGAACTACACATGGTTTGTAGAACTGTTTTATTACAAGTACGTATGTGTTAATAACATGATGGGCGGATAGCGATGGTTCGTACTAAGTATATTAAATGCAAAGGTGCTTAAATGAGGTGCTAAGTATATTAAATGCATTAGCAACTAATCAAGTCCCCAATGCAAATGTGCTAAGCTTTTGGGTGATAAGCTCCATGCATTTAATTAGTTGTAGACTCAGAATTGTGCTTCCACCTAGGTACACGTGCTTAGCACCATTTCTTCCTGGGGTCACCATACTACTCTCTCTCTTCCATGCATTTATGTTTCATTTATGTGCATCTTAATTATGTATGCTTATTTTTCCAACTTCATGCATGAAAGCAGTAAATGGATGCCCCATGTGAGACTTGTGGTTCGGTGAGATGTCAAAGGGATAAGAAGTTCTTCATAGAGCTGCCTAATGACTTCCTCACTAGGACGTTATATTTTAGTTGAACATTTTCGGATTGAGTTTCATGCATGTATACGATTGTGCCCAAAATTGTGTAACTAGCTAGCTACTTCTTTCTTTCAATTTTGCTCAGGTCATCCCTTATGGGGCAAGGCATGACTTCTTAGAGAAGTTTAAAATTCCAGTTGATGCCACAAACACATTACAGTGCACCCTCATGAAGATGCTGACGGCCCTAAAATTCAATTGTCTTGTCACTAACAACACAAACCGCACCTACTTCGGTTGCCCTGGTTGGAAAGCTGTGACGCCCGAAGACCGATGTCCCAGAAGATTCCAGAAGATTCCAGAGATTCCAGATGTTCCGGGTTCTCCTGTGTGTTTCAGTTGTGCTTGCTTTATTTATTTTGCATTTCATCTTGTCATCATGCCATCATGTCATTTTTTCTTTTGCATCTCAACTTAAATAAATTGTGTGGACCTTCGGTCCATTTAAATCGAGGGAAGGTGACTTCTCTTTATAACATATGAAAGCCTCCCAGTAGTAGTAGGGAGCTATATAATAAATATTCCATTGTTTGGAATTAACCCAAACACACTTGCATATATTCCCCATGCCTCTTAATTCAAGTTTCTCCATCAAAACCTTGTCTTAAATTCTTTTCCGTTGTATCGAGGTTCCTCCAAAAATTCGAACATTTTTGGACACTTCTAAAATCTAGTCTTAGTTCAAACCCATTTGAATTAAATTCAAATGTGTTTGAATTATATCTCGTTCATGCCTTTTCTATTTTTCTCGGACCGTGCTCATTTTATGATGCCCGAGAAAAATAACCTCTTGTGTTTTTGCCCTAACCCCCCTCCTCATTCTTTTCTTCTCTTATTTGTTTTCTGTTAAAAGGGAAATGAGAAGGGAGATCCCAGCAGCCCAGCTTGGGCCTCCTAGCAAGCACTCCCTGGCCCATCTCCTCCCAGGCCGCAGCCCGTCCCCAGCTCCTAACCTAGCGACGACCCCTCCTCTCGCTCGTTTCCCTCAGCGCGCCGCACCTTTCGGTTCCCTCGATTCCCCCTTCTCCCGATCCCCTTCGCTCGATCTCCCTCGTCCCCATCTCGATCTCCCTCCAGCGCCGCTCGGGCCTCCTCCTACCCCGCGCCTGGAGCCCCGCTCCCTCCTCTCACCCCGAACCGCCAGGTCGCCTCGCCAGGAGTGCCTCTTCTCCGCGCCTTCCTCCCATGGCCGCCGCCCTCCGCGCGCCCCGTCGCGCGCCCGCCACCTCGAGCGTCGTCCAGCGCCTCTGCGCCTCGCCTCCAGGAAGCCGCCGCCGGCAAGAGGTTGCAGGATCCCTCGAGCACCCCGACGCCCCAGCGCCACTGCTCCCCGCGCCCCTCCTCGAGCTCCCTCCTGCCGAGCGCTCGGCCAGGCCGCGACCTCGCGCCTCCAGCGCCTCGTCCTGAGCCGCCGCGTCCTCCCGTCTCCAGCCTCGCCCGCGGATGCCGGCCAGGAGCGGTGCCTCCCTCAGGCCGCCGCGCCTCCCTCTTCCTCGCCAAGGCGCCCGCGCCTCCTTCCGTCGCCCGGCCGTCCAGCCACCATGGACGGGGCGCAGCCGCGTTTCCAGCATGTGCCGGCCCTCAGGCCCTCCTCCTCCATCGCCAAGGCCTCGCCTCCAGCACCTCATCGCCGTGCCGCTGCCATGGCCTCGTCGCCCCCGTGCTGCCGTTTTTGTTTGTGTGTCTGTGATGCTGCGTTCTGGACCGTCAAGCCTGTCAAGTTCCACTACATGTGCCTTGTTCAACTACGTCGCCAAGACCGGACCGACAAGTACCACGATGACAAGTACCCCTTCGGAGAAGTGAACATCTACGAACGAGAACGACTTCTTGAACAAGTACCACTACCGTCGCCTCGGAAAATGATGGATGCGCCAAGTACATCTACGATACGAGAACGACGACGCGACAAGTACCCCTACGGCAAGTACCACGACGAACGTTTTGAAGCGCCAAGTACCGCGACGCCCGGAGCACTCGAAACCGTCAAGTACCACGACACGATAACGGAACGCCTACTTCCTCTACGAACGTGTACCACTACTTCCACTACTACCACTACGTCCCTCGACGACTCGAACCGCCCCGAAACGAGTGTTTCGAAGGTATAACCCCGAGACGATGACCCGTGTGATGAATGTATGTGTTGTATGAAATGTTTCCCTTGTGTGCACCGTGCCCGTTTCGTCCTTTTGTCATGTTCCTCGGTTGCCTCGTCGCCGACTCGTGGGAACCCGGTGACGGGAGCACCCCACCTTTCATCTTGTTCGACTCGCTCACGCCATCTTTCTTTTGCTCCAGTCTCTCAACGAGTTACCGGAACCGAATTGTTGTGTTGCATCATTTTCGGATCATTGCCGTGGCACCCTTTCTTTCCACCACGGTGACATATTCTTCATATCTTCTTCATGTCAACTTTTAATAAATTGCATAAACTTGATCATGTCATCCGCATCATGTTAACCACATTAAAATGTATGCATTGTTGTTTGCTTAATAATTGCTAAACATGCTCATGGGGATTTTCCAGAATTGTTGTTGGTATTTCCGGCCTCATTTAAACTTGCCTAAATATGGTGTTTCGTCAATATGCAACTCGTTGCATATTGAGCTCCACTTAATTTGTAGTATTGTTTGTGCACTTTGCCATGCCATGCATATTTAAACCGGACATGCATCATACTTGGATGTGCATCGTATGCCATGTTTATGCTTGTGTGTTTACCGTGTTGTCTGCTTCTTTCCGGGTGCTTCTCTTGTTAGCTTCGGATTCGTTCCGGAGTTGTGAGGATTCGCTTGACTATGTTGCTCCTTCTACTTCATGGATCCTTTCTTCTCCCTTGCGGAATCCCAGGCAAGATGATCATACCCTTGGATACCTTTACTACCATTGCCATGCTTAGTGTCTCGATGCTATCGTTACATGTCGCGCTACCCATCTTTTATGTCAGCCTCTCCTTGTTGCCATGAAACCTCTAACCTTTTGACACCTTCCTAGCAAAACCACTGTTTGGCTATGTTACCCGCTTGCTCAGCACCTCTTATAGCGTTGTTAGTTGCAGGTGAAGATGAAGTTCGTTCCAGGAGGGAACTTGTTGTTGGAATATCACAATATCTATAATTATTATTAACACACCTATATACTGGGCATGGGTGGTAGGCTTGGCCTTTTGCTCGGTGTTTTGTTCCACTCATGCCACCTTAGGCGCCGATAAACCGGCATTATGTTCCTTGATTTTGCGTTCCTTACACGATGGGTGGATGGGGACCCCTTGACAGTTCGACTTTGAATAAAACTCCTCCAGCAAGGCCCAACATTGGTTTTAATTTGCCTCATAATAACAACTTAATTAGTTAATTAAATTTGCATAGGGGGTCGCGTCCCCGGGTTCTTAATTCTACATAGCAGGGGGGGCCAGTGCTGATGGTGTTGGTCCCAAATAGAGTCGTGTGCGGCGCCCCCCCTTGGAAACTTGGGGTTTGGCCGCTGTACGCTGTGCTCATCCGGTCGTGGCCTGAGACGAGATACGCGCGGCTACTATCAGGGTGTCGACACGCCGGGAGGTCTTGCTGGACTTGTTTTACCATTGTCGAAATGTCTTGTGCACCGGGATGCCGAGCCTGATCGGTTTTCCCTAAGATAAGGAGTGATGATATTATATTTATCGCTTCAGCTAATCGTGAGAGCTTGTAATGGGCTAAGTTGGGACACCCCTGCAGGGTTATGATCTTTCGAAAGCCGTGCCCGCGGTTATGTGGCAGATTGGAATTTTTTAATGTCCGGTTGTAGAAAACTTGACAGAGGATCCGAAGTAAAACACACAACTGTGTGAGTAACCGTGACTGTCTCTTTTCACTTTGAGAAGAGAACATGGTGGGGTTATGTTTGACTCGTATGTAGTTCAGGATCTTTAGCGATCACTACTTTTGCGACCGTTTGCGTAGATGCTCATCTTATTCTGGTACTCGTAAGTTAGCCACCATATTATGCTTAGCCGCTGCTGCAACCTCACCACTTTACCTCTTCCTACCCATAAAGCTTTGCTAGTCTTGATACCCATGGTTATGGGATTGCTGAGTCCTCGTGGCTCACAGATACTACAACACCAGATGTAGGTTCAACCGAGTATGAAGCAGGAGCTGGTTCAGAGCTTCACCGGGAGCTTGATGAAGAGAGTGGTCGTATGCTTGTGACGTTTTTCGACGATCAGTAGTGGTTTCTACTAGGATTCGATCTAGACCTGTGGCTTTATGTTGTTTTGGTATCTTTCTTTTGGATCTTCGCCCGTAGTCGGGTTGTGATGTTTTCAATGATGTTTTGCTTATGTAATGTATTGTGTGAAGTGGCGAGTGTAAGCCAACTATCTCCTTTTGCAATTTAATCCCTCTTTTACATGAGTCGTGCAAAGATACCAAACTTGAGATCATTCCAGAATGGGCTTATACCTTTAAGTCGTGCCTCGACACGTAGGAGGTATAGTCCCATCCTGGGCATTACAAGTTGGTATCAGAGCCTTCTCCGACCTAGAAGCCCCCACTGATTGATCGAATCGTTGACGGTTGAGTCTAGGCACACACTGAAAAACTTTTGAGTCCTATATATATATATCGGAGAGTAGGATTTCTTTTTATCCTCATCTCTTTTCACTCTGGTGAGGACTCCTGACGATTACTCTTACCTCTTCTACTCTCAAAATTGCACAATTTTTTTTAGGATCTCGCGAGTATTGTTTAGATTGTTCCGATGTCTTTGTGACGAGAACATTGTTCTCGATGCCTCCTGTCATTAGGGGTTGTGGCAGTGTCCCGGGGAGTTGAGCTCCGAGGTGTTGTCGTCACTAATCCATCGCGGCAGTACTAGAATACTTAAGACGGCCGACATCGAAAACTCTCCTATGCGGTTAGTGGCAAGATAACCCCGACATCACCCAGTACTGGGGAGGTAGTTCGGGAGTATTGCCATAGCTTGTATAGTAGATGCGTTTCGAAGGTCCGAGGTAAACGGTTTCCGGAAAAGACTGGTTATGTTTTGAAGGATGGATACAGCTGGATGTAGGATTAGAGTTGAGTGCGCGGTGCTTCCCCTGTATCCCCAACACCTGATTGCATAACTGGAAACTTTCGGAAATTAATAGGTGGGTTCATCTAGTAGTTCTAGGCATTCTTCCAACGAGTGCATGATATGAAGTTCGGGGTTCTACATTGAGTGAAGTGGTTTTATGGGCTTGTTCCGATCGGGAGTTGCATCTTAAAGGGTCCTTGGCTATGCTGATCCGGGGATTGCAAAACCCTTTTGTAACACGTCCCATGAGCTTTCAGCACGAATATGTTGAACGAAGCTTATATCTTGTGTTTGTTCTATCTGCTCCTTGTTCCTTTTATTTACTTTTTCTTCTTCCAAGTGGCTTCTCGACAAGCTGATGTACCTACAGAATTCATTCGTTCAATTCTCTGTTCGGATAGATATGTTGCAACATAATCTTCTTCATAAACATATCTATCCTTTGTTCTTGTTTTAATTCTGGTATTCGAGTTGCTTCGATGTCAAATGTTGATTCCATACCTTTCTTAATCGGTGTTCTCATATTCCTATGAGAGTGCTGATTCTTCTTGATCATCAAGATGGTCATGTTAAATTCTTTCCAACCGGTGTCCATTTTGTTCGTCTCAAGTTGTCTTTGTTTTCCCCACCCTCCCACCCTTCTTCTTTTTGGAGCCAGAAATTCTCAGATGAAGTATCCATTTTATTCATGTGATATTTCTTCATTCTTTTCCTTCAATGTTCTTATCCGGGGATTTATCGTGAAGATGCTCAGGAAACTCCAAGTTCATCATTCTTTTGTTCTCAAATTCTGCCGGTGGATGTAATTCAAGATTTCGGTGTTGATCTTATCCTTTTCCTCATTTCACAAAGCTTTCTTATTCCGGTGCACCAATTAATCATTCTCCTCTTGTTATTCATATCCGGAGTGTTCAAGGTATCTCAGAAGATTCATAATTCCATTCTTAATCCATTCAAATTATTTTTGAGGATTGTTATCTTATTCAAGACATTTAATTCAACCGGTGCAATATCTCTTAAGCAATCTTTCCCAACGGTGATTTCTTTTGAGTGGGCCCTAACCCACAGGTCTTTTCCCAGGATCTTACCCGACTCTTCTATTTTCCGGAGTTATACTCAAATTCTTTTCAAAGTGTGACGTAAGTATGAATCCCATCAGTCGCAGTCGTTCTCTAGGACCGTTTTAAAATTCTTTTTCATCGTTGGTTCAACCTTTTTAATTCTTCATTCCGGAGTGTTCAACAATTCTTCATGACATTTCTCGTCTTCATTCTCAACATTTGAAGACCGGAGAAGAGTTTCTCTTAAATTTTGACCCGTTCTCTTGATGAGTTGTGGTTCTAGCTTCATGCCATCCTCATTATTGTTCAGATTGTGAGGAATTCTTTTTATACCCGTCCGAAGCATTTCATGAATTCTTTTCTTTGTGATCCTCCGAAGGCCATCATTTCAGAAGATTTCTTCGTTCTCAGTTTTCAACTTCGTCCTCCAACTATTCTTCATTGATGCCTCTTCGTCCGTCTCCATATTTTTACGGTGGTTCTTTCAAGATTACCCTTCCGTTGTTATCGTATTAATTCATTTGTTTTTTTCATAATCCTACCGGTGGTTCTTTGTATAATTATCCGAGGTTGCGCTAGATCTCTCTTTAATTCTTTGCAACGAGAATAAGTTGTATTTCAAATCCATTGGTTGTCATCAATTTAAATTGGTGAAGGATATGCATAACATAAATCTTATTCTAGTTTCTTCCAAGAGGTTAATTCCTTCCTTCGGAGCTTGTTCATCATATCATATCCTTGGTTCTAAATTCTTCATCTTGTTTTCCGGAGCTCCAAGTTATTTGAATTATATCATTTCAAAGCTCCATCTAATTCATCACAGGCCTTGAATCTTATTCTTTTCATCTTTCGCTTCTCAAGCTTTTCATTACCGGAGTTCTCATGGTGGTTCATCATCATTTAATTCATCGTCGAAGTATTCATCAAAATTCTTGTTGGAGCTCAAGCATTCTTCATCATGCTTTCCAATTGCAATCCGTTCTACCTTATCTTTCAGATGGTGTTATGTCATTTTTGACAATTCCTTCATGTTTCATGATTCACGAGTTGTCAGGAATGAGATATTTAAAACCATCATTTTTCCTTGTTCAGGAGATCTTTTCAACTCTTCAATTATTCGTTGGAGTTATCTTGGGTTGTAATTCACCTAGGATTGTTGCTAATTATGGTGCCTATAAATGATCCAAGTTCTTCATTTATCCTCTTGGTGAAATAAGTTTTTCATCTCCTTGTTGATCTCAATCCAATTAATTGTTTTCCGTTAGTGGCTGGTTGTCACCTCATAATTTTGAGATGTTTTCCATAATCCCACATCAAGCTTATTCTTCTCGTTGTTGAATTTCCAACAACTCCGTTCAACCCTTCTTTGTAAGGATGCTCTTTCAAATTCAAATTTGACAGAAGTTGTCATTTTCTTCTCCGTTCTTTCTTCCCAACGATCTTGCATCTAGTCTTTCGTTCCGGAGGCTTTGTGATATTGCTCCTTTTGACCATCATCTCGTTTTTCTCAAGCTCATGTTTTTTCCCTTGCTTGTCTATTTATCCGGAGCGTTGTATTCTCCATTCTAGTTCTTTCATCTTATCAAGTTTTGCCTCTCTTTTTAACTGGAGTGATGTCTGAATCCTTCTTACCTCTTGTGCCATTCTCTCAATTGTTTCGGAGGCAATATGTTGTTGTTTTCATCAAGTATCATCTCAACTTGGCAAGTTCTTGTTCAATTCCTTCCATTTTCAGAAGGAGTGCTGTCCAAATTCTGTCATTCTTATTCCTTGGCCATACCATTGCGGTTTCATATTCTTCTGGTTCATGAGCTCTTGTTTCATGCCTTTCAACCTACAAGGTTCTTATAATGTTCCTTGTTCCTCATTTTACCGGAGTGCTCTTAACTTCGTTAATCTCTGTTGTATTCTTCTTTCAATTTGTTCAACCTCTCGAGGTTCCTGGTTTCACTCGTCTGTCAAAAAAGCAACTTTGTTTTACCTCTTCCTCTTCCGTTTTTACTCGGTGCTATCTCTAGGATCTCGGGTCGAGATCCTCTGTTAGTGTGGGAGAGTTGTGACGCCCGAAGACCGACGTCCCAGAAGATTCCAGAAGATTCCAGAGATTCCAGATGTTCCGGGTTCTCCCGTGTGTTTCAATTGTGCTTGCTTTATTTATTTTGCATTGCATCTTGTCATCATACCATCATGTCCTTTTTTCTTTTGCATCTCAACTTAAATAAATTGTGTGGACCTTCGGTCCATTTAAATCGAGGGAAGGTGACTTCTCTTTATAACATATGAAAGCCTCCCAATAGTAGTAGGGAGCTATATAATAAATATTCCATTGTTTGGAATTAACCCAAACACACTTGCATATATTCCCCATGCCTCTTAATTCAAGTTTCTCCATCAAACCTTGTCTTCAATTCTTTTCCGTTGTATCGAGGTTCCTCCAGAAATTCGAACATTTTTGGACACTTCTATAATCTAGTCTTAGTTCAAACCCATTTGAATTAAATTCAAATGTGTTTGAATTATATCTCGTTCATGCCTTTTCTATTTTTCTCGGACCGTGCTCATTTTATGATGCCCGAGAAAAATAACCTCTTGTGTTTTTGCCCTAACCCCCCTCCTCATTCTTTTCTTCTCTTATTTGTTTTCTGCTAAAAGGGAAATGAGAAGGGAGATCCCAGCAGCCCAGCTTGGGCCTCCTAGCAAGCACTCCCGGGCCCATCTCCTCCCAGGCCGCAGCCCGTCCCCAGCTCCTAACCTAGCGACGACCCCTCCTCTCGCTCGTTTCCCTCAGCGCGCCGCACCTCTCGGTTCCCTCGATTCCCCCTTCTCCCGATCCCCTTCGCTCGATCTCCCTCGTCCCCATCTCGATCTCCCTCCAGCGCCGCTCGGGCCTCCTCCTACCCCGCGCCTGGAGCCCCGCTCCCTCCTCTCGCCCCGAACCGCCAGGTCGCCTCGCTAGGAGTGCCTCTTCTCCACGCCTTCCTCCCATGGCCGCCGCCCTCCGCGCGCCCCGTCGCGCGCCCGCCACCTCGAGCATCGTCCAGCACCTCTGCGCCTCGCCTCCAGGAAGCCGCCGCCGGCCAGAGGTTGCAGGAACCCTCGAGCACCCCGACACCCCAGCGCCACTGCTCCCCGCGCCCCTCCTCGAGCTCCCTCCTGCCGAGCGCTCGTCCAGGCCGCGACCTCGCGCCTCCAGCGCCTCGTCCTGTGCCGCCGCGTCCTCCCGTCTCCAGCCTCGCCCGCGGATGCCGGCCAGGAGCGGTGCCTCCCTCAGGCCGCCGCGCCTCCCTCTTCCTCGCCAAGGTGCCCGCGCCTCCTTCCGTCGCCCGGCCGTCCAGCCGCCATGGACGGGGCGCAGCCGCGTCTCCAGCACGTGCCGGCCCTCAGGCCCTCCTCCTCCATCACCAAGGCCTCGCCTCCAGCACCTCATCGCCGCGCCGCTGCCATGGCCTCGTCGCCCCCGTGCTGCCGTTTTTGTTTGTGTGTCTGTGATGCTGCGTTTTGGACCGTCAAGCCTGTCAAGTTCCACTACATGTGCCTTGTTCAACTACATCGCCAAGACCGGACCGACAAGTACCACGATGACAAGTACCCCTTCGGAGAAGTGAACATCTACGAACGAGAACGACTTCTTGAACAAGTACCACTACCGTCGCCCCGGAAAACGATGGATGCGCCAAGTACATCTACGATACGAGAACGACGACGCGACAAGTACCCCTACGGCAAGTACCACGACGAACGTTTTGAAGCGCCAAGTACCGCGACGCCCGGAGCACTCGAAACCGTCAAGTACCACGACACGATAACGGAATGCCTACTTCCTCTACGAACGTGTACCACTACTACCACTACGTCCCTCGATGACTCGAACCGCCCCGAAACGAGTGTTTCGATAGTATAACCCCGAGACGATGACCCGTGTGATGAATGCATGTGTTGTATGAAATGTTTCCCTTGTGTGCACCGTGCCCGTTTCGTCCTTTTGTCATGTTCCTCGGTTGCCTCGTCGCCGACTCGTGGGAACCCGGTGACGGGAGCACCCCACCTTTCATCTTGTTCGACTCGCTCACGCCATCTTTCTTTTGCTCCGGTCTCTCAACGAGTTACCGGAACCGAATTGTTGCGTTGCATCATTTTCGGATCATTGCCGTGGCACCCTTTCTTTCCACCACGATGACATATTCTTCATATCTTCTTCATGTCAACTTTTAATAAATTGCATAAACTTGATCATGTCATCCGCATCATGTTAACCACATTAAAATGTGTGCATTGTTGTTTGCTTAATAATTGCTAAACATGCTCATGGGGATTTTCCGGAATTGTTGTTGGTATTTCCGGCCTCATTTAAACTTGCCTAAATAGTTAGTTTACTTATGCTTCACCCCTTGCCATGTAATCAACATTTAATATTGTTGTGTATATAAACGAGAGTCAACTAAATAAATAAAATGTGGTGTTTCATCAATATGCAACTCGTTGCATATTGAGCTCCACTTAACTTGTAGTATTGTTTGTGCACTTTGCCATGCCATGCATATTTAAACCGGACATGCATCATACTTGGATGTGCATCGTATGCCATGTTTATGCTTGTGTGTTTACCGTGTTGTCTGCTTCTTTCCGGGTGCTTCTCTTGTTAGCTTCGGATTCGTTCCGGAGTTGTGAGGATTCGCTTGACTATGTTGCTCCGTCTACTTCATGGATCCTTTCTTCTCCCTTGCGGAATCCCAGGCAAGATGATCATACCCTTGGATACCTTTACTACCATTGCCATGCTTAGTGTCTCGATGCTATCGTTACATGTCGCGCTACCCATCTTTTATGTCAGCCTCTCCTTTTTGCCATGAAACCTCTAACCTTTTGACACCTTCCTAGCAAAACCACTGTTTGGCTATGATACCCGCTTGCTCAGCCCCTCTTATAGCGTTGTTAGTTGCAGGTGAAGATGAATTTCGTTCCAGGAGGGAACTTGTTGTTGGAATATCACAACATCTATAATTATTATTAACACACCTATATACTGGGCATGGGTGGAAGGCTTGGCCTTTTGCTCGGTGTTTTGTTCCACTCATGCCACCTTAGGCACCGATAAACCGCCATTATGTTCCTTGATTTTGCGTTCCTTACACGATGGGTGGATGGGGACCCCTTGACAGTTTGACTTTGAATAAAACTCCTCCAGCAAGGCCCAACATTGGTTTTAATTTGCCTCATAATAACAACTTAATTAATTAATTAAATTTGCATAGGGGGTCGCGTCCCCGGGTTCTTAATTCTACATAGCAGGGGGGCCAGTGCTGATGGTGTTGGTTCCAAATAGAGTCGTGTGCGGCGCCCCCCCTTGGAAACTTGGGGTTTGGCCGCTGTACGCTGTGCTCATCCGGTCGTGGCCTGAGACGAGATACGCGCGGCTACTATTAGGGTGTCGGCACGCCGGGAGGTCTTGCTGGACTTGTTTTACCATTGTCGAAATGTCTTGTGCACCGGGATGCCGAGCCTGATCGGTTTTCCCTAAGATAAGGAGTGATGATATTATATTTATCGCTTCAGCTAATCGTGAGAGCTTGTAATGGGCTAAGTTGGGACACCCCTGCAGGGTTATGATCTTTCGAAAGCCGCGCCCGCGGTTATGTGGCAAATTGGAATTTGTTAATGTCCGGTTGTAGAAAACTTGACAGAGGATCCGAAGTAAAACACACAACTGTGTGAGTAACCGTGACTGTCTCTTTTCACTTTGAGAAGAGAACACGGTGGGGTTATGTTTGACTCGTATGTAGTTCAGGATCTTTAGCGATCACTACTTTTGCGACCGTTTGCGTAGATGCTCATCTTATTCTGGTACTCGTAAGTTAGCCACCATATTACGCTTAGCCGCTGCTGCAACCTCACCACTTTACCTCTTCCTACCCATAAAGCTTTGCTAGTCTTGATACCCATGGTTATGGGATTGCTGAGTCCTCGTGGCTCACAGATACTACAACACCAGATGCAGGTTCAACCGAGTATGAAGCAGGAGTTGGTTCAGAGCTTCACCGAGAGCTTGATGAAGAGAGTGGTCGTATGCTTGTGATGTTTTTCGACGATCAGTAGTGGTTTCTACTAGGATTCGATCTAGACCTGTGGCTTTATGTTGTTTTGGTATCTTTCTTTTGGATCTTCACCCGTAGTCGGGTTGTGATGTTTTGAATGATGTTTTGCTTATGTAATGTATTGTGTGAAGTGGGGAGTGTAAGCCAACTATCTCCTTTTGCAATTTAATCCCTCTTTTACATGAGTCGTGCAAAGATACCAAACTTGAGATCATTCCAGAATGGGCTTATACCTTTAAGTCGTGCCTCGACACGTAGGAGGTATAGTCCCATCCTAGGCATTACAAAACCCCTTGCAGATGCTTACGATATGGAAGCTGGGGGGAGAGCCACGTTCTACCTCGACTACATTCATGACGAGATCATGGTCTACTACAATCCTGCTAACAACGATGATGGTGCACTTACTTCGGACTATGACCCTCACTCCGCCCGCCAAAAGTCATAGTTAGCTAGTTGGCATGCATGGAAAATATCATGTTATTATCACCTCTATTTACTTGAAATTGTACATTCATATGTGTGTTACTATGCCTACTATGTTGAACTATATAAATAAGTGCATTGTTGAACTCAAATGTTGACATTGGGTCTATTTATAGTTGATTTAGTGATTGTTCTTAAATTGGATTATGCTGTCATTTCGGCTGAAATCACTGTTGTACTGATTTTATTTCAAATTTGAAAATAAAATTTCTGGCGTCGAGAAAACATGGAACGTCATAACTCATTACTAATACTACCGGTGTGGACAACGTGGCACACCATTACCGTCCAAAATATAGATGGGTAGGTGCCAACGCGAGCGCTAATTTTTAACACTAGCGCCATATGGGTGTCGTCGGGTGGCTACGCCACCAAGGCTGCTTTTGGCACACTGTAGCTAGGATTTTCTCCACTAGTGGTCAAGCACTCTAGCTAGCTACAACATTATGTCATTATAGATATGTCCAAGGGTGCTTTCGGGTTTGCAAGGCAGGTGCCACCAAAGTTGTGCATTGCGTATTTAAAGTTTTAAACATCACACCCTATATTCCTATATATATTTGGCCACTTCCAGGTGGTTCTTGACTTCTGGCCCCTCTCATCGATCTTCGGCGACACGCCCAACCGTGGGCCTGTGTCGGTACGAAACGACACCTATGGGATCACTGGAATCCCTTCTACGGTTGGCGGACGCGGAGTTGTGCAAAGAGCAGGTCTAAGAGTCTGCACATCGATCGTTTACCCAGGTTCGGGCCGCGAGGATGCGTAATACCCTAGTCCTGCTTTGGTGTATATTTGAGTGTTCTTGAGTTCTTCAGCTAGCTACCGTGTCTATCCCGCTTTTCAGGATCTGAATCCTTCTCCAGTATGTCGCGGGCCTCCTTTTATAGTTAAAAGGGGCTGCCACAGTGGCACACAGGAGGTGGAAAGGTGTACAGTGTATGGGCTTATCCCACACCATTACGAGACAAGGCGCATTCAATGCGCTTCTTAGGTGTCTATTTACTTATCGGGGACGGCAAAGAAGCCTGTCCCGTTCGTGGCCGCTCTGTCTAGTCGCGACACGCGTCTAGGCCAGCGAGGCAGGCAGCTGAGGTGGCGTTGCGGTAGGGTCTTCACGAAGATCTGCATGCCACCACGCAGGTGCTTGGCTAACTGGCCCAGGAACCACGTATCGCCACGTGGGTGCCTGCCCGGGCCAGCGGGTCGGCCGCCGTGCTGGGGACGCGACGCTGCAGCAAGAGCTTGCCGCAGACTTGCTTCTGTTCCCGGCAAGGGTCTTGCCTGGGCCTCCGTAAGTGCCCTACGGCAAGAGGCTTGCTCGGGCTTCGGGCTGTCTTCGGCAAGGAGCCTTGCCAGGGCCTCGCGGGCGTCCTCGGCAAGGAACCTCGCAATCGCCAAGTCTTCTGGTTCTCATCTTGGGAGTCATAGGTATTTGTCTTCACAAAGATCTGCATGCCATCACAGAGGCGCTTACCGAGCCTTGGCTCTCATGTTGTTGGTGTCATTGGAGCCCATAGGCTTCAAGGGTGGCTGAGACGGAGGCGTCTGGATGGATCGCCCCGGCAAGAGCCCTTGTCGGATGGCGCGCAGGCTGCCCCCGGCAAGGAATCTTGCCGGGGGAGCCTGTCTCCTTGTTTGGTTTTCTTGTGCTGCCTGTCTTGGCGTCATTCTGGTAACACCGCGTTCCTGGCGTCCTCCTTCTGCCTTGTTATGTTTGGCCACAGGCATGGCTCTGACTGCCCGTGCACAGGTAAGGGGTCAAAAAGAGCGCCCCTACTTTTGTACACCGACAGCCCGCACGGTCAAAGTTGTGCATTGGAATTTTGAACATCATAGACCACCCTTTTTACTCATATATATTTGGGCCACATGCTGGTGTGACTGTCTTTTCGCCCTCTCTAACGTTTTTTTGCTGAAATACTCTGATGACGCTCAAAGGACACGAGGATAATGTATTAACCGTGTGTGATGCAAGTGTGTTGTGAATCACCACGACTGCGCAAGCGTGAGCAAAGGTGGAGGTACTGGCTCAATCGTGTGCTATGCAAGTGCACTATACAATCACCACAACTACGCAAGCGCGAGCAAAGGTGGAGGTACTAGCTTAACCGTATGCGGTGCAACCGCGCTGTAAAATCACCACCTGCGCAAGCTAATGGCGGGTAGTTAATTTATATTGAATTCCACGTATGCGTCTGAAAATTGGGATGAACCGTATGGGATAGACTAGCTATCTAGAAAACTAAAAACAAACTACCCGCCTTGAGCGTTGCAAAAATCGTTGGTTCCGCCACTTTTCCTTATTATCATACACGCATATTCTTATTGGACCGTGTGCGATCTCGAGTACTCCCGCCCCGCATCAATTCCTTTACCAGAAAATTTGTAGCCGACATACTTCAACCGTCACCCACACTCCTCCAGCACCAACCTTATAGTAAAATTGCCGTAGTCGAGGCATTTGAATCGTCGCCCTCTGATACGTCTCCAACGTATCTATACTAATTGTTCCATGCTATTATTTATGATGTCTTGGATGTTTAATGGGCTTTGTTATACACTTTTATATCATTTTTGGGACTAACCTACTAACCCAAAGGCCCAGTCCAGATTGCTATTTTTTGCCTGTTTCAGGATTTTGCAGAAAAGGAATATCAAACGGAGTCCAAACGGAATGAAACCTTTTGGAGAGATATTTTTGGAGAAAATCACGCACAGGGAACTTGAGAACCACGTCAGGGGAGCCACGAGGTGCCCATGAGGGTGGGGGCGCGCCCCCCAACTCAGGGCGCTCCCCCTGCCTCGTGGGCCCCTCAAGGGTCCCCCAGTGTCCTCCTTCCTCCTATGTAAGTCTACGTACCCCGAAACCATCAGCAACAGAGAGAAAACCCCAATTCCACGTTACGTAACCTTCTGTTCCCGTGAGATCCCATCTTGGAGCCTGTTCTGGAGCTCCGCCGGAGGGGGGATCCATCACGGAGTGCTTCTACATCATCATCATCGCCCTCACCATGAGTTGTGAGTAGTTTACCATAGACCTTTGGGTCCATAGCTAGTATCTAGATGGATTCTTCTCTCTCTCTGGATCTCAATACAAAGTTCTCGTCGATCTTCGAGGAGACCTATTTGATGTAATCTCTTTTTGCGGTGTGTTTGTCGAGATCCAATGAATTGTGAGTTTATGATCAAGATTATCAATGAGAAATATTTGGTTCTTCTCTGAACTCTTTATGTGTGCTCATAATATCCTTGCAAGTCTCTTCGAATTATTGGTTTGGTTTGGCCTACTAGATCTATAGTTCTTGCAATGGGAGAAGTGCTTGGCTTTGGGTTCAATCGTGCGGTGTCCTTTCCCAGTGACAGTAGGGTTAGCAAGGCACGTATTGTATTGTTGCCATCGAGGATAAAAAGATGGGGTTTATATCATATTGCTTGAGTTTATCTCTCTACATCATGTCATCTTGCTTAAGGCGTTACTCTGTTCGTATGAACTCAATACACTAGATGCATGCTGGATAGAGGTCGATGTGTGGAGTAATAGTAGTAGATGCAGGCAGGAGTCGGTCTACTTGTCTCGGACGTGATGCCTATATACAATGATCATGCCTAGATAGTCTCATAATTACTCGCTTTTCTATCAATTGCTCGATAGTAATTTGTTTACCCGCCGTAGAATATCGCTATCATGAGAGAAGCCACTAGCGAACACTATGGCCCCCGGGTCTATTCTCAACATATCAATCTACATCTACTTTACTTTTTCCACTTTTACTTTCTGTTCTTATAAACAAAAATACCAAAAATATAAACTATCATCTCTATCAGATCTCACTTTCGTAAGTGACCGTAAAGGGATTGACAACACCTTATCGCGTTGGCTGAGAAGTTCTTATTTGTTTGTGCAGGTGCGAGGGACTCGCGTGTGGTCTGCTACTAGATTGATACCTTGGTTCTCAAAAACTGAGGGAAATACTTATGCTACTGTGCTGCATCTCCCTTTCCTCTTCGAGGGAATACAACACAAGCTCGAGAAGTAGCAAGAAGAATTTCTGGCGCCGTTGCCGGGGAGGCTTACGCAAAAGTCATATACCAAGTACCTATCACAAACCCTTATCCTTCGCATTACATTTTTTGCCTCTCGTTTTCCTCTCCCCCACTTCACCCTTGCTGTTTTATTTACCCTTCTTCTGCCGTGTGTTGGATTTCTTGCTTGTCACTATGGCTCAGAACAATACCAAAATGTGTGACTTCTCCAATACCAACAATAATGATTTTATTAGCACTCCGATTGCTCCAATTTACTGATGCTGAATCCTGTGAGATCAATGTTGCTTTGTTGAATCTTGTCATGAAAGATCAATTCTCCGGCCTTCCTAGTGAAGATGCCGCTACCCATCTAAACAACTTTGCTAATTTGTGCGATATGCAAAAGAAAAGGGATACAGATAACGATATTGTCAAATTGAAGTTATTTCCGTTTTCACTTAGAGATCGTGCTAAAACTTGGTTTTCCTCTTTGCCTAGAAATAGTATTGATTCGTGGAATAAGTGCAAATATGCTTTTATCTCTAAGTATTTCCCTCCTGCTAAGATCATGTCTCTTAGAAACGATATTATGAATTTTAAGAAACTAGATCATGAGCATGTTGCACAAGCTTGGGAGAGAATGAAATTAATGATACGTAATTGCCCTACACATGGTTTGAATCTATGGATGATTATTCAGAACTTTTATGCTGGCTTGCATTTTGCTTCTAGAAATCTTTTAGACTCGGCCGTAGGAGGCACTTTCATGGAAACTACCTTAGGAGAAGCTACCAAACTCCTAGATAATATTATGGTTAATTATTCTCAATGGCACACCGAAAGATCTACTAGTAAAAAAGTGCATCTATTGAATAAATTAGTGTTTTGAGTGGAAACATGGATGAACTTATGAAATTAATTGCTGCTAAGAGTGCTTCCTCTGATCCTAATGATATGCCTTTGTCCACTTTGATTGAAAATAGCAGTGAATCTTTGGATGTGAATTTTGTTGGTAGGAATAATTTTGGTAACAATGCTTATAGAGGGAATTTTAATCCTAGGCCTTTTCCTAGTAATACCTCTAATAATTATGGTAATTCCTACAACAACTCTTATGGAAAGATGCCTTCTGAATTTGAAACTAGTGTTAAGGAGTTTATGATCTCGCAAAAGAATTTCAATGCTATGCTTGAAGAGAAATTGCTTAAGATTGATGAATTGGCTAGAAGTGTGGATAGAATTACTCTTGATGTTGATTCTTTGAAACTTAGATCTATCCCACCTAAGCATGGTATCAATGAGTCTCTCAAAGCCATGAGAATTTCTATTGATGAATGCAAAGAAAGAACCGCTAGGATGCGTGCTAAAAGAGAGAATTATATTAAAGCGTGTTCTTCTAGTTATCATGAAAGTAAAGATGAAGATCTAAAAGTTATTGATGTGTCTCCTATTAGATCCTTGTTTTCTAGTATAAATCTTGATGAAAATAGGATTGGAGATGATTCTGCTTTAAGGTGTCCCAATGATTCAGAGTTTTTTGATCTTGATGCTAAAATTGTTAAAAGTGGGAGCGAAGAGATTAAAACTTTGCATAGTGATGAACCCACTACTTTGGATTTCAAGGGATTCAATTATAATAATTGCTCTTTGATTGATTATATTTCCTTGTTGCAATCCGTACTAAATTCTCCGCATGCTTATAGTCAAAATAAAGCTTTCACCAAACACATAGTTGATGCTTTGATGTAATCTTATGAAGAAAAACTTGAGTTGGAAGTTTCTATCCCTAGAAATCTTTATGATGAGTGGGGACCTACTATTAAAATAAAAATAAAAGATCATGAATGCTATGCTTTGTGTGATTTGGGTGCAAGTGTCTCCACTATTCCAAAAACTTTGTGTGATTTGCTAGGTTTCCATGAGCTTGATGATTGTTCTTTAAATTTGCATCTTGCGGATTCCACTATTAAGAAACCTATGGGAAGAATTAATGATGTTCTTATTGTTGCCAATAGGAATTATGTGCCCGTAGATTTCATTATTCTTGATATATATTGCAATCCTTCATGTCCTATTATTCTTGGTAGACCTTTCCTTAGAACGATTGGTGCAATTATTGATATGAAGGAAGGAAATATTAGATTCCAATTTCCATTAAGGAAAGGCATGGAACGCTATCCTAGAAAGAAAATCAAATTACCATATGAATCTATCATGAGAGCCACTTATGGATTGCCTTCCAAAGATGGCAATACCTAGATTTTTCTTCTATCGTGCCTAGCTAGGGGCGTAAAATGATAGCGCTCGTTGGGACGCAACCCAATTTTATATTTTTTGTTTTTGTTGCTATTAGGCAATGAATATTGCATCTAGCTACTGTTTAGATGTGGTTTCATGTTTTGTTTAGTGTTTGTGCCAAGTAGAACCTTTGGGAAGACTTGTGTGAAGTTTATGTGATCTTGCTGTGAAAAACAGAATTGTTAGCGCTCGCTAGAACGGTCATCAGATTTTACTGGAATGTGATATTTAGTTGATTCTTTTTTCAGATGATTAATAGACAAATTCCTCACATTTACCAATTTAGTTTGAATTTTTTGGAGTTACAGAAGTCGAAACCTGCAGATTACTACAGACTGTTCTGTTTTTCACAGATTCTGTTTTTCGTGTGTTGTTTGCTTATTTCAATGCATCTATGAGTAGTATTGGCAAGTATGAACCATAGAGAAGTTGGAATACAGTAGGTTTAACACCAATATAAACAAAGAATGAATTCATTGATGTACCTTTGAGTAGTGGTTTGCTTTCTTATACTAACGGAGCTCATGAGAATTTTTGTCTAAGTTTTGTGTTGTGAAGGTTTCAAGTTTTGAGTATTGCTTTGATGGACTATGGAACAAAGATTAGCAAAGGCCTAAGCTTGGGGATGCCCATGGCACCCCAAGTGAAATTCAAGGACAATCAAAAGCCTAAGCTTGGGGATGCCCCGGGAAGGCATCCCCTCTTTCGTCTTCATCCATCGGTAACTATACTTGGAGCTATATTTTTATTCACCACATGATATGTGTTTTGCTTGGAGCATCTTGTATAATTTGAGTCTTTGCTTGTTAGTTTGCCACAATTATCCTTGCTGGACACACCTATTTGAGAGAGTTAAATATGGCCTAGGAATTGTTAGAACACTCTATGTGCTTCACTTATATCTTTTGAGTTGAATAGTTTTTGCTCTAGTGCTTCACTTATATCCTTTAGAGCACGGTGGTGATAATATTTTGAAGAAATTGTTGAACTTTCATGCTTCACTTATATTCTTTTGAGAGTATATTAAAACAGCATGGTAATGTGTTTAGGATATTAAACCAGTCTTCACATGATAGACATCCAATGTCAATGTAGTAAAAACAATTCACTAAGTGCATTTAATATGATGAGATGTTGGATGCTTGATAATTGTTTTGAGATATGAGGATAGTGATATTAGAGTCATGCTAGTGGAGTTATTATGAAATTGACAAAATACTTGTGTTAAGGTTAGTGATTCCCGTAGCATGCACGTATGGTGAACCGCTATGTGACGAAGTTAGAGCATGAGGTATTTGTAAAGTGCCAACCTTTGTGTGGAGGTCGGGGGCGCGCGATGGTTAACTCCTACCAACCTCCCCCCTAGGAGCATGCGTTGATTTCTTTGTTTTGATGACTCGTAGATTTTTGCAATAAGTATATGAGTTCTTATGACTGATGTTGAGTCCATGGATTATATGCACTCTCACCCTTCCACCATTGGTAGCCTCTCTTGTACCGCGCAACTTTCGCCGGTACCATACACCCACTATATATCCTTCCTCAAAACAGCCACCATATTATTCCTCGAAACAGCCACCATACCTACCTACCATGGCATTTCCATAGCCATTCTGAGATATATTACCATGCAACTTTCCACCGTTCCGTTCATATGACACGCATCATATTGTCATATTGTCATGCATGATCATGTAGTTGACATCGTATTTGTGGCAAGGCCACCATGCATAACTTTTCATTGCTCGTGCTCTTCTTCCGTCTTTGAGAAGACAAGAATGACATCAATGAAGACGAAAACAAACTTGTCCAAACATTCCATGAAGACCTTATTCATCAGATACATGAAGTAAGCTGGGACACTGGTCAATCCGAAGGACATGACCATGCACTCATACAAGCCATATCTGGTTACAAATGCCATCTTCAGAATATCTTGGGGTCTGATCTTCAGCTGGTAGTACCCAGATCTGAGGTCGATCTTGGAGAACACCTTTGCTCCATTGAGTTGATCAAACAGATCTTCAATCTTGGGAAGTGGATACTTGTTCTTGATTGTAACTCCATTGAGGGAACGATAGTCAATGCATAAGCGGATGGAACCATTCCTCTTTACCACAAAAATAACAGGTTATCCACAAGGGGAGGCACTAGGGCAAATAAATCCCTTTCTCAACTGCTCTTCTAGTTGCTTCTTCAATTCTGCTAATTCTTCCATCCCCATTCTATAAGTGTCGGTGGAAACGACACCTATGGGATCGCTGGGATCCCTTCTACGGTTGGCACGCACGAGGTTGTGCAAAGAGCGGGTCTAAGAGTCAGTACAAGGATCGTTTACCCAGGTTCGGGCCGCGAGAATGCGTAATACCCTAGTCCTGCTTTGGTGTCTATTCGAGTGTTCTTGAGTTCTTGAACTAGCTACGGTGCATGTCTAGCTCCAAAGATCTGAATCCGTCTCCAGTATGCCTCGGGCCTCCTTTTATAGTCCAAAGCGGCTGCCACAGTGGCACACAGGAGGTGGAAAGGTGTACAGTGCACATGCTTATCTCATGCCATTACCTGACAAGACGCATTAAATGCGTCTCTTAGGTGTCCATTCGCTTTATCGGGGACGGAAACGAGGCCCGTCCCGTCTGTGGCCGCTCCGTCTGGTTGCGACGCACGTCCAGGCCGGCGGGGCAGGCGGCTGAGATGGCATGGTGGTAGGGCCTTCACGAAGATCTCCATGCCACCACGCAAGTGCTTGACTAGCTGGACCAGGAACCACGTACCGCCACGTGGGTACCTGCCTGGGCTAGTGGGTCAGCCGCCGAGCTGGGGCGACGATGGGGCGGCAAGGGCTTGCCGCGGTCCTGCATGTGTTCTCGGCAAGGGTCTTGTCGGGGCCTCCGTGAGAGTTCTCGGCAAGAGGCTTGCCGGGGCTTCTGCGAGCGTCCTCGGCAAGAGGCTTGCCGGGGCCTCGGGGTGTCTTCGGCGAGGAGCCTTGTCGGGGCCTCGTGGGCATCCTCGGCAAGGAGCCTTGCGATTGCCTTGTCTTCCGGTTCTCATCTTGGGAGTCATAGACCCTTGTCTTTACAAAGATCTACATGCCATCACGTGGCTGCTCCCCGAGCCTTGGTTCCAGTGCTGCTGTTGATGTTGGAGCTCCTAGGTTCAAGGGTGGCTGCAATAGAGGCTTTTGGGTGAGTTTCCCGGCAAGGGTTCTTGCCGGGGTTGCGCAGGCTGCCCTGGCAAGAGGCTTGTTGAGGGAGAGCATGTCTTCTTGCTTGGCCTTCTTGTGCCACCGTCTTGGCGTTGCTCTGGTAACTTTGTGTCTCTAGCTTCCCTCCTCTGCTTTGTTATGTGTGGTCGCAGGCGTGGCTCTGACTGCTCGTGCACAAGTAAGGGGTATAAAAGAGCGCCCCTACTTTTGTACACCGACAGGAGCCCCGGGGCCTGGGTCATACATAAGCGCAACAGGTTGTTGGGCTAGGCCCATAATGGTGTGCGGGCAGTGGGGATGGATCCCTTTTACCGCAGTAACTCCTCCGGTGGTTGCGCTTCCCCATGATCTGCGCTGACGTGGGGGTTGTGCGTGGGGCGGTTGCTACACGCCGGTGTCACGTTGCTGTAAATAGTAAAGGGGGCGGCCCGCGCCTTCCCCATAAAAAGGGGAAAAACCGCAGGCGCACCGCTCATTTATCTCATACGCTTCTCCAATCTCGGGTTTGCCGTTCCTTTGCTTCTTCTCCAAGCAAAAAGCCAAAGCTCTTGCCTCTGCTGGCTGCCGACGCGCTCCCCTCGCCCCCGATTCCTCTCCTCTTCCCCAGCCTCTATGGCACCCAAGTCCAGCAAGGGCAAGGGAGTGGTCGAGGATGTGGGGGGAATGAGCTACCGGAGAGCGAGTTGGCGGCGCTTCGGATGCAGCACGCCTACTTCCCCCCGACGGTCGTAGCAGTCCATCTCAGGGACTACTTCCAGCCCCTGTGAGGGTGCAAGATGATGGGGCATCCAGCCACGCGCGTCGAGCCTGCCCAATTCGCCCAGGCCGGCCCGAATCGGTACCCCTTCTTCGTCGACTACTTCTATTGCGGCCTCTGTCCCCCTTTCTCCGATTTTTTCAACGATATCATGCATACCTACGGCTTCCATCTCCTTGATTTCACGCCGAATGCCGTGGCGTGCATGGCTTTCTTCGCCCACCTCCGCGAGGGTTTCGCCGGGGTGGTTCCCAGCACAGTGCTCTTCCGTCATTACTTCTTCCCTTGCATCCAGGGGGACGCCATCTCCGGCTGCGTCACCTAGATTCCACGGACCCAGGAAAAGGGTACATATCCGGATGGTGCGCAGAAGTAGAGGTGGGAGGAGTGGAGGAACCGGTGGCTATGGATTGAGGAGGATGACCCATCGGAGTTCTTTCGAGTTCGTCAGAGCCCGCTGGTCCGGCACAAGGACTGGGGGTACGTCGACATCAATGACAAGAAGCTCTCGGTTGCCACCACTAGGATCCACCGTCTCGCCCAGGCCGGGCTCACCCTCGAGATGATTGGGGATGATTTCATCCGCCGCCGAATCGCGCCACTGCATAACAAGGGGAGGCCGGCTTGGCTTTTCCAGAACGCGGCCGACGTCATGACGCTCCGCCCTGGTCTGAAGCACAACTTCACGGTGATGGAGCATGCTCATCTTTGCCAGAAGCTCTTCCAGCTTGATGTGGACCGCGATGGCAGGGTCGAGAGGACCGGCAAGGCCGCCAAGACCGGCAAGGCCGTCAAGGGGCCTCTGTTTGGGTTGCCGGCGGGAGTGGTCCCATTGAGCAACAACTCTCGCCAGTCCGCCATCATTGCTATGATGCCGGACTTCAACGCGCACGGCCTTGAACCGGCATGGGTCGAGCCGTCGGCGGATTGGGTGCAGGAGTTCTTCGACACCTTGTCGGAGAGCCATGTCCGCAAAGAGCCGGTGCTTGTCCACGATACCACCCGGACGAAGCTGGATTATATTGCCGCCAGTGCGGCGGAGGCGGCGCTTGCCTTGGAGGCTAGCAGCGCCGGCCACGTGGAGGACGAGGCCAACGTGGCCACTGAGGAAGAGGAGCTCGTCGAATGGGCAAAGTCCGTCGAGGAGGCCAGCCGCGCTGGCATCGACGCCGGTGCTCCTATTGTCGAAGACGTGGTCGAGGAGTCAACTGATGAGGAGGCTAAGGCCGCCAACCCTCCTGTCTCGGGGAGGAGGCGCGTCCTGCAGTGGGCTGGCTCGGGTGAGCCGGTCCGGCCTGGCAGCGTCGCGCAGCCGCAGCAGCCCCAGGAGCTATCCGTGCGTGAGACGAGGGGATGAAGGCCGCGGCAGAGAAAAAGGAGGGGAAGACCGCGGTGGCTAAGAGGACGGCAGCTGCTACCTCTTTGTCCAAACATGGCCGGACCCCATCTCCTTCTCCCCCTCCCATAGATATCGCCGTGGATGTTGACTTTGACCTTGGGTCTCTCAGCCCAAGGAGGAAGAGGAAGCCATAGGAGGAGGAGGAGGAGGAGGACGATTATGTACTTTGCTCCCTGAATTACCTCCTGGCCCCACCTCTGTGCTATATTTCCATGATTCGATATTGCCTTTGCAGGGACTTGGAGACGCTATCCCAGAAGGTGGCGAAGAGGCCAAGGCTTCGGCTGGCGACAAGCCCCTGGTGGGTACTTCAAGTACGCCGCTGTTGATGGAGATTAGCCCAGAGAACAGCCCCTGACGTAGCCCCCATTCTAGCCCCCAACGTAATTTCTTTACTCACTTCTCCACAGACAAACATTTGGGGCGTGAATCTTTGGTGCTGACCTTGCTGGGTTTGTAGGAGTGGAATGGCAGCAGGAGGGCCTGCAGGGGGCCACCCCTAACATGCCGTCCCCCTCAACACCTCCCCGAGGAGCGTCACCGGCAAGGGCACCGACCACCGAGCCCGCGCCTATGGAGGAGGGGACGAACTTGGGCGCTGGTGACTCTCCCCCGGCAATGATTGTTGGCGAGGAGGGCGCCACTTCTTCCCAGCCAGGTATGGATAAATTGTTTGTTTCTTGTTTTTGCTCTGTTCTCTTCAAGTTGAGCCTTGCCCCCTCCTTTGCCTTCCCTTTCTCTTCTAGTTTTTAGCCTCACCCCCGACGGATCAGGTGGATGTCGACTCCATCATCGAGGAGGTCATCAAGGACATTGGGGCCGAGGCCGGCAGGGTCGCTGTCGAGGAGGCCGCCAAAACCACTGCCGAGGAGACCGCCAAGGAGCCCGCCGGAGGGACCGATGAGGCTAGCAAGGCCGCTGCCGAGGAGGCCGGTAAGGCTGCTGCCGAGGAGGCCGGCACGGCTGCTTCCGGGGAGGGCTACACGGCTGCTGCCGAGGTCCAACCTTCCTCCTCCGCCGCCTCTAGCTCGGGCCGTTACTTGAAGGTGAGCGACGATTTGTTCGTCCACCTCCCTTGGTCGGCAAGCAGCAGGGCGCCAACCGAGGGGGTGGTTTTTGACAACGAGGCGCTTGCCGCCACTAGGCTCGAGGTCTTTGATGAGCCGAGCGTTGGTGGCGACGGTTCTTGAGAGGAGCACCTCCTTCGGGCCATGGGCGCCAGCTTCCAGAAGCTCCAAGCACTCCACTGCGCCCGCCTGGACAAGAAAACATCCAGGTCGGCGGTGGTGGATAAGGCGGAGGCGGACTAGTTGGTTGCGGTGGCTAGGAGTATCGCACCCGGTGCGTCTGCGAGTACTCATGTGCGATGATTAGTAAGTTACACATGGATTTCCTTATGTTAACACTTGTGTGATAAATAACACGTGGCGCCAGATACGGTATTTCGGTTGTGTGTGTCCTCCACTTAGTCTTCCTGCGCTCCACATGGGTGAATTGTAAAATCCATGCCTATTCCCTCACCGGTTTCCCACCACTAGCTAACGGCTTCCAGCATATAACCCAGGTGGCAACGCACCGCCGCGACACTCTGCGAAGATCTAGTCCTCACCCATCTACCATTAGATATTCCAAGCAAGCCACACAACGACCAAAGCTTCGACATCAACGCCTACTTGCGTTACATCTTCGGCGAGGAGAACGAGCCGGAGCAGGTCGGGGAGCAAGAGCTTCATCTGTTGGTGCAGGCACCATGGCCCATCGACAGCGATATCAGCGTCACAGTCCTTGGGAGCACAATCGACATATTGGAGAGGAGGTGCGATAAGAAGTTTGCCATCCATCGTGCAAAAGATCCAGAGCTGCTCGGCAGCATGATCAACGACCCACCCGAAGAACCGCCGTATCCAGTGCTTGTAGAGAGCCTGATGCCCCGCAAGGAATGGGCAGAGGACCTCTGCGATTTAGTCAAGACAAAGGCATCCTACGGCTTCATCATTGCCCACGGCGACCATGTCAACCTCAATCTCGATGATGTGATGGCCAGGCTCGAGCGCATCCTTGGCGGAGTTGACGTCCCTGATGAAGTAGAACATCACCAACGTGATATCTTGAGGATGTAGGTGATCGACAGAATTTGCTACCAAGCCAGAGACATGGAAATGGAGCTGTTCCGCGGAGTTGTCATGCGCGCGATTGCACGCTGTCAAGCTCTTCTAGAAGAGGCCTAGCAGCCCCAAGAGCCTCCCAGCACCAGCAGCTCCTTAGGTGGAGGCGTGTCGGGACACTCGGAGTGAACGGCCGCAAGGGTGCTATGCTGATCATGGAGTCTGAGAAGACCACCGTCGGAAGGCCGCCAACTCAGCCTTTTAGCTTATATTTTATTACAATTTTATGCATATGTAGGTCGTGAATTTTCTGGGCCTTGCCGCATTTGGCATTTTAAATTATCCTGAATATGAAAGACAATTATTCAGAATTATTAACCGTTGCCATTCTAACTTTGCCTCAACGGCGAGCAGAGAGCGCGCGGGGACGCTAGAGCGGAGCACGCCACGGCCGCCTCAACGACGAGCAACCACGTGGTCAACCTTCTGCCATTAATAAATTTTGACCTTGTTTCTCGTCACATTGCTGATTACAACACAATAAGTAATTGCAAATCTGTTCACACCTATCAAAATAATATGTGTTCACACTTAGCACCGGGCTATAAAAACTACCCACTCGAAAATTACTTCATAGTTCCTCTCCTCATCACCCAAAAAACTGGTTTTTTTTTCTGTCAAGTCGTTCTGCCATGACTGGTAGGAGGAGTTTAGGGTGGACATATAACCAGGCAGCAAAGACCGAGGCCGCGGAAGCACGAGAGAGGTCCTGCCGCGAAGCCGCAGCCGCATCAGAGATGTCCTGGCGCGCCGCGGAGCCCTCGAATGAGCTCTCACGGGCACGCGAGGGCTCTCACAAGCGCATTCGC
This sequence comes from Secale cereale, assembly GCA_902687465.1. NCBI lineage: Eukaryota > Viridiplantae > Streptophyta > Magnoliopsida > Poales > Poaceae > Secale > Secale cereale. The sequence goes on from LR738710.1 coordinate 365,967,161, forward strand.
GGCGTCGGCCATCATGACGAGATGGTGTTCCTGAAGTCATTCGCCGGCAACGACGACATTCTCACTGGCGTCACTATGCAGTTGGAGCTAGTCGACAGCTTGATGAAGCTGCTCAAGATCAGTGATGCCTCGGTTCACAAGGCGACCGGCTTCATCGAGCAACTCATGGGTGACAATGCAAAGCTCCTCAAGGTGGTCGCTGAGAAGGACGAGGAGGCTGCCGGCTGGAAGATGCAACATGAGCAGAGTAGTGCCTCGGAGATGACGCTGAAAGCGGTCATCGAGGAACTGATGGGTGGCTTGAGGAAGCTCCGGATCTAGTGCAAGCAGGAGGTGGAGGAATCTGTGGCTACTTTCAAGCGAAGTCGTGAGGAATTGAAGAAGGTGCTGGAGGATTTCGCCGCCCGGCGATCAATTAACTAGTAGAGACAGTAGCGACCCATATCATTGTCTGCAATTTCCTTCTTTTCTTGCCCCCGTGTCTTCCAGGCTTTGCCACATGTGGAATTTTAAATTATCCGGAATATGTAAGACAACTATTATCTACGCCATTGTAAATTTGTCATCGTATTATCCGTTGCCATTTTATTTCTGGTCGTATTATCCTTAACCCTATGTGGCAATTTAAAATAGGGCGGAATACGAGTTGAAAACATGAACAAAGCAAATGCTGCCATGGGATCACAAGCAAACACCTTCGTCCAAGTGCTTTAATTGACCTATTAATGGAGATGTTGTGAGCGAGGCGGGCGGCGGCTGGTGCATGGAGGTCAAAGAGCTCACTTCCCAGTGAGCATGGGCGGCCTTGCTGCTCGCACGTGTCCCATCGAGCCTGCGAGGTGGACAAGATGCACGCATCCTGTCGAGCCTGCACGGCGGACTGCTCGCACGCGTCCCGTCGAGCCTGCACGGCGGACTTCTCGCGCTCGTCTCGTCTAATCAAACAGCTGCATGCACGCCACCGAGTATGGTTAAATTTCGACACGATAAATATAATACAACCGTTTGCGATATTAACGTGTCAGCTTTTTGTTTCAAAAAGGACTTCGTTCGCTACTAATGCGTGCGCCTCTTCTCAAACTGGACAATTTTTTTCCACGACATATATGTGCCATGTCATGAAACCATGCCAAGTTTTATGTTTTTTGGGTGACCTTTTGATTTACTGGGATTTAAAAACCGAGATTCTCATTGTTTCAGGATGACGACAAGTTTGTAATTCATTCTCATTCCTTAAACGAGACCTAAACATGCACCCAATGTGGTTGTAGTTCAAATTTGAATTATGGACTTCATTAAGTGCATAGAAAACTTAGTAATTAGTAATATATATAGCCGGTCTATTCTCATAATATTATGAGAATAATATTCTCATAACACTTCCGCACTGCACGCACAACGAGAGGGCACTGCATGCACAACGCGAGGGCACTGCAACACAGCGACCAGTGAACTTCGTCTCGAAAAAACTATACGTGTTGTTTTTTGGGTACCTTTTTCGCTCTAGTTTTTTAACCGTTTATCGGAATTATGCGTGTAATATACCGTTGAGAAGCTATGGAGTAGACGCAACTTCGCCATGTTGAACACTTTTCAAAATTCATCACAGTTTAAGAGCAGTTTCGAAAATCGTGCGGCTCATAACGAATGACAGCGAGCGTTTTTTCGCGTTTTCTTCTAAACCGCTCGTCGGAATGAAACACATGATACACCGTTAGAAAGATATCATCGAAGCGCATATTTTTCATATCTATTATTTTCTCTAATTCGCAACGGTTTAAAAGCAGTTTTAAATTTAGTAAATCGCGGAATTCAGTTTTTTTTGATTTTTTTCAAATTTTCGGTACTGTTTTCACTCCAGTTTTCTAACCGTTTATCGAAACAATGCGTGTAATATACCATTGGAAAGCTACTGATGAGGCGCAACTTTCCTATGTTGAAATGATTTCAAGATTCCTTACAGTTTTTAGTTAATTTTGGAAATCGTGCGGCTGACTACGAGGGGCAGCATCAGTTTTTGGCGAAATTCTTACAAACCGCTGGTCGAAATGATTCAAATTATACGCCGTTGGAAAGATATCGTCGAGACGCTACTTTTTCATGTAGAACACTCCCTCTAATTCATTACGGTTTAAGAGCAGTTTTGAAATTACAAAAACGCGGACACTCTGTTTTTTGCGACACCAAAATCGACCAGTGCATTGCATCAGACAGAAGAATGCACTGCTTCAGACTAACAACCACACTACATCAAAAGGGCAAGCGAGCTTGATGATTTTTAATTTGAAGCAGTGCGATTTTTTACATAGCGAACACTACTAAAAGTGAGGCGGAGCAGTAGCGAAAGTGAACCACATTATTTTTTTGCTAGTTAAATTCGAAACCTTTTATTTTTCAATCGCGCCACAAAACGAAACGAAGTGTGTTAGAAAAATAAGATAACTGCTCGTGAGAATTTTTTCTCTTTTTTTACATAGTGAACCGCCAACCACCAAAAAATGGACCACATCATTTTCTTAAACTTCAAGAAACAATTCATGATAGGGCCAAGCTAACTGCATTGTCTTTTTTGTGAAATTTTGCTTCGGAACCAATTGCATTAGGAAGGGAAGTGAACTTCTCCCGAGTGTTTTTATGTGTTTTCCTTTACAAAGTAAACCACTTGAGGGTTTACAGCACACTGCGTCTGTTTTTTTTCCAATGTGACACGTAGGTTCCTGTATTTGACTGAACATGACTCAAAACAAAAAATACAAATGCAATCGGGTCGCTATTCTTTTTTAGTACCAAAGCGTACTGCATGTGGAGTCAGCGATGGCCGCCTGCCCCCATCGTATGGACTGCTCCGGTGAATGACCTGGTCCTGTGCGTTGGCATTGGCAGCGCCGTGAGCATAGTAATGAGATGCCACCGTTGCCCGGTCACGCCAAGGTGCTCACTTGGTTCTGCAAACCACGAGTGTGCGAGCTGCATTGCCATTGTCACCACATTCCCCGTCGACAGGGAGCTGACCGCAACCACGTGAGCCGATGGCCTTCACCCTGTGTCGGCGACGTGCTGCAGAGGCCCACGGAGCCGACTGCAGGGACGCAGGCAGTGGACTGCATGAGGTGAGGGGCGTCGACGGAGACCAAATCAAACTGCGGCATGGGGCGGGGCATCGCTAGTGAACTGCATGAGGTGAGGAGGAAGACCCGCAGAGCCAGCCGAACTGCACGGCGGCCCTGCGCCACCTGGGTTCGAGGAGCGAGATGCACTGGTAGCAGGTGGGCTTGCTGTGCTCCATGGCCGCGGCCCCATCTCCACTGGCAGATGAGCGGACCCATCGCAGTGCGGGGTCCGCCGTTCTGTGTGGATCCGGTCGCCGCAACACAGCACGGGGTCGCCGGGGCGGCTATGTGGATCCGGCCGCCGCGGCACAACAGGAGGTTGCCGGGTGGCGGAGGATGGATCCGGCTGTCGCGGCACCGAAGAAGTTCACCAGGGACGGCAGCAACTGTTGGGGGTGAACTGCAGCACATAGGTGCCGTGCCGCCGGTGGAGCAAGCTGCCCCTGACTCAGGCAGTATGGCGTCGCATGGGGGTGTCGTGACCTGGCTCCGACAGTGGGGCATCTTACGGGGCCTGGATCCGGCGCCGGGACTCGGACATCGCAGGGGCTCACCGCAGCCTAGATCCGACGCATATTTGTGCTCGGAGGTGGGTGGGGGAGGCGAGTGGAGGAAGGTCGCTGGTGGGAACCACACTGCATCAAAAGGGCAAGCGAGCTTGATGATTTTTAATTTGAAGCAGTGCGGTTTTTTACATAGCGAACACTACTGAAAGTGAGGCGCAGCAGTAGCGAAAGTGAACCACATTATTTTTTTGCTAGTTAAATTCGAAACCTTTTATTTTTCAATCACGCCACAAAATGAAACGAAGTGTGTTAGAAAAATAAGATAACCGCTCGTGGGAATTTTTTCTCTTTTTTACATAGTGAACCGCCAACCACCAAAAAATGGACCACATCATATTTTTATACTTCAAGAAACAATTCATGATAGGGCCAAGCTAACTGCATTGTTTTTTTGTGAAATTTTGCTTCGAAACCAATTGCATTAGAAAGGGAAGTGACCTTCTGCCGAGTGTTTTTATGTGTTTTCCTTTACAAAGTAAACCACTTGAGGGTTTACAGCACACTGCGTCTGTTTTTTCCCAATATGACACGTAGGTTCCTGTATTTGACTGAACATGACTCAAAACAAAAAATACAAATGCAATCGGGTCGCTATTCTTTTTTAGTACCAAAGCGTACTGCATGTGGAGTCAGCGATGGCCGCGTGCCCCCATCGTATGGACTGCTCCAGCGAATGACCTGGTCATGTGCGTTGGCATTGGCAGCGCCGCGAGCATAGGTGCACACTTGGGACTGCAAACCACGGGTGTGCGAGTTGCATTGCTGTTGTCACCACCTTCGCCGTCGACAGGGAGTTGACCGCAACCACGCGAGCCGATGGCCTTCACCCTGTGTCGGCGACGTGGAGCAGAGGCCCACGATGCGGACTGCAGGGACGCAGGCAGTGGACTGCATGAGGTGAGGGGCGTCGACGGAGACCAAAACAAACTGCAGCATGGGGCGGGGCATCGCTAGTGAACTGCATGAGGTAAGGAGGAAGACCCGCAGAGCCAGCCGAACTGCACGGCGGCCCTGCGCCACCTGGGTTCGAGGAGCGAGATGCACTGGTAGCAGGTGGGCTTGCTGTGCTCCATGGCCGCAGCCCCATCTCCACTGGCAGATGAGCGCCCCCATCGCAGCGCGGGGTCCACCATTGTGTGTGGATCCGGTCGCCGCAACGCGGCACGCGGTCGCCGGGGCGGCTGTGTGGATCCGGCCGCCGCGGCACAACAGGAGGTTGCCGGGGTGGCGGAGGATGGATCCGGCTGTCGCGGCACAGAAGAAGTTCACTGGGGACGGCGGCAACTGTTGGGGGTGAACAGCGGCACGTAGGTGCCGTGCCGCCGGTGGAGCAAGCCGCCCCTGACTCGGGCAGTGGGGCGTCGCATGGGGGCGTCGCGACCTAGCTCCGGCAGTGGGGCATCTCAGGGGGCCTGGATCCGGCGCTGGGACTCAAACATCGCAGGGGCTCACCGCAACCTAGATCCGACGCAGATTTGTGCTGGGAGGTGGCTGGGGGAGGTGTGCCTCGTCGGCGAGTGGAGGAAGGTCACTGGTGGGGCGGGGAGCAGGAGATCGACGCAGGTTGCGGGGTGGAGGAAGGGAGGAAGTTGGTGTGGTGGTGGGAGAGGAGGTGGTGCGGTGGTGGTGGGGAACGGATGGAGGCGACACTGCGGCGCAAGGAAGGAAGCGGCGCGGCGGCGCGAGGAAGGAGGCGGCTCTGCGGCGCGGGAGAGGGGGCGGCTCGGCGGCGCGGGAGGGGAGGTGTAGGTCGTGCGGGAGTGGATGGTGGAGGTCGACAACAGGATGGTGGAGGTCGTCTACGGGCGCCGCCGCGCAAGAAGGCGGGGTGGGGAGGGGGTTGCTGTCCTCGGGGCACTGCCGCGCTAGAAACCTGTGTTAAGTGGGGTCGTGTTATGAGAATAAGGCCTTTGTTATGAGAATAAGGTCTTAAGGAGTGTTATGAGAATAGACCCACCCTATATATACAATGGCAAAATGAACCATGAACGGTTTTAAATTTCAGCCGACACTCCTAATATTCTATGTTGCCTGTAGAAAACAAATTTCAAGGCAAGAACAGGCAGCGATTATTGTTTCGCCCTCAAGATGGGCATGTATCCCTATCGGAACCACAAGGGTTACGACAGGCTCCGGTTTGTAAAAGGCTTGTAATATAGCTTCACCCAAATTGAACAATTATATGTACCATGTAGTGACACCATGCCAAGTTTTATGATTTCCTGGTGAGTTTTGGATTTACAGACATTTAAAAACCGAGATTCGTAATGTTTGTGGCCAAGCCAGGACGGCGAGACGGTTGAATTTGTTACCATTCGTTCCATGGGACCTAAACATGCACCCCAAGGAAACATGTACGTTTTTTCTAGCCATTTTGGTGCACTGGAGCATGTATTTGTAGTTCGGATTTGAATGATGGACATTAAATGCCTAGAAAACTCAATTAATGAATAAAAAGGTCAAACGAACCCTGAATAATTTCAAAGTTCAGCGCGAATCTCCAGTTGTTCCGTGTCGCCTGATTATAAGAGGTTTATGATTATCGTTTGGCCCACAAGGGGACACGTTTCTCTATCGAAACCATGAGGGTTCTTGTGACATGCTCCGGTTTCTAAGAGGTTTGTAATAAAGCTTGGCCCAAATTGGCAATGTTTTTACCATGAAATATATGTGCCATGATGTGACACTATGCCACCTTTGATGACTTTCTGGTGAGTTTAGGAATTATGGGGACTTGAAAACCGAGATTCGAAATGTTTGAGGACGAGCCAGGACACCGGTACGTTTGTAATTCGTTCCCATTCCTGGCATGAGACCTAAACATGCACCCAAGGACACATGTATACTTTTTCTAGCCATTTTGGTGAACTGGAGCATGTATTTGTAGTTCAGATTTGAATTATGGACATTAAATGCCTAGGAAACTCAATTAGTATATAAAAAGGCCAAACGAACCCTGAATGAGTATAAATTTTAGCACGAATATCATGTCGTTCCATGTTGCCCATGGAAGAAAATACAAGGCGAAAAGAGGCAGTGATTACGTTTCGCCCACAAGGGGAACATGTTTCCTTATCAGAACCATGAGGCTTCTTTGAGAGATGTTACGCCCGGATAGTTAAGCTACAGTGAACCTCTGCTAATGATGCCACGTCACCTTGATTATTGTTGCTAATCTCGCGCTGGATCAAAACTGTTCAAATTCAAATTTGAATTTTTGTCAAACGTCAAAAGTTTTCAAACATTAAAACAAAAATGTTTGGAGTGTGCCAATTAATGCTTAGGTACTTATGGTGAAGGAACCACACTTTTATCGGATGCCTAAATATTTTGAAATCAATTAAATCAGAAAAGGAAATACATAAAGAAAAGAAAAGAAAATACAAAACAGAAAGTAAAAGAAAAGGGAACCCCCCCACTAGACCAGGCAGCCCAGCTCACAGGGCAAGCCGGCCCACCTGGCCCAGCCGGTCGACCCACCCCACTCCCATATCCACCATGTCTAGGTAAACCCTAGATCGAACCACA
>LR738710.1:365974552-366038341 GCA_902687465.1 Secale cereale
GGTGCCAGCACCCCGACCCCGTCACCGGACATCCCCATCACCTCGCGCCCATGCCGTCCTGCACCCGACACGCTAACGACCGCGTCTCGACGCTCGATGCCGCCGCCGCCCGGATCGCCCTTCACCGGAGTGCCTCCCCATCTACGCCATCATAGTCATCGTCCCCGTCCCCCACCTCAAGCACCACTGCCCCGTGCCCTACGCCACGCCGGTGAGGCCCTCGGGCACGGCCTCCCTCTTCTCTCCCCGTCCACGTCGTCCGTCCCGACCGTCGCGTGGTCGCCCGTCGTGCTTGGGCGCACCCCGCTGCTCGTCATGCCCTAGTGGGTGTGCGGCCTCGTCGGCCCTGCCTCGCGTCCCCGTCCTGGCCAGCCACCGCGTCACCCCGCCAGGCCGCGCTGCCCATCGGCGCCCCGCTGCCCTGCGGCGCCTCTCGCGGCTCCATGCGCTGCTGCTTCTGCTCGCTCTGCTGCACCGCAGGTGCTGTCCCGCAGCCGCGCCACCCGCCTGCGTGCCACCTCGTCGCCGCTCGCCGACTCCCTCCGTCGCCGTGCTCGCCTCCGCCTCGCCCCACAACAACTGTGCCGCACCCCCGCCGCGGCTCGCCGCTCCGCCGCCCGCGCCCTTCCCCCCACTGTGTCGCGCCCCGTCTCCGGACGGCTGGCCGGCGGCCGCCCCCTCCCCTCCTTCGCTCGGCCATCCGCTGGCCCTGGCCGCCGGCGCCGGCGTGCGCTATGCGCGCCCAGCGCCCGCACGGGCAGCCCCGAACGGCGCCCGCCCGCTCGCCCGTCGGACGCCTAGCGCCCGAACCCGGTAGCCCGCCCCCTTAGGCCGGTGGCCCTATGACAAAGGGGCCCCACGGCCCCAGAACGAATTAAAAAAATATATATAAATAAGTAATTAAAATATTAATTAACTAATTAAAGAATTAATTAATTAATTAATTTAATTAATCATCATTAGCCTAACTTAATCACTAATTAATCTAATTAAACTGTTAATTAATTAGGCAGTCAATGACATGCGGGACCCACACGTGAGTTGACCCAGTCAACGCCCCTATGGATTGTTGACGTCGTGCTGATGCAATAATACTATTATCGAATTTATTTAATAATTAATAAATTAGAAAATGATTTAAAAATTTAAAAATAAATATAAAATAATCCGTAACTCGGATGAAAATACTTTGTACATGAAAGTTGCTCAGAATTTCGAGACGAATCCGAATACGCAAACCGTTCATGAACCACACGTCCTTAGCATAGCGAACATGCAACTTTCTCCCTCCGTTTCATCCGCCCGAAAATGCGAAACACCGGGAATACTTTCCCGGATGTTCCCCCCCTTCGCCAGTATCGGCCGGTACTGCGTTATGGCACACCTAACACCGTTACATGTCATGTCATGCATCGTCATGCATATGTTTGCATTGTATTCATTGTTTCTTCCCCCTCTTCTCTCTGGTAGACTACGAGACCGATGTTGTTGCTGCCCCGATTGACTACGATGTTGACGATCCCACCTTCACTGCCGAGCTTCCAGGCAAGCCCCCCCCCCTTGATCAACCTGATATCGCCTATTCTTCTCTCTACTGCTTGCATTAGAGTAGTGTAGCATGTTACTGCTTTTGGATAATCCTATTCTGCTGCATAGCCTGTCATTGTTGCTACAACTGTTTATACCTTCCCCTGCAATCCTAAATGCTTACTATAGGATGCTAGTATTCCATCAGTGGCCCTACACCCTTGTCTGTCTGCCCTGCTATTCTATCGGGTCGTGATCACTTTGGGTGTGATCACGGGTATATACTACATACATATTATACATGATACATGTTGTGAATAAAGTCGGGTCGGTTTGTTGAGTACCTGCGGTTGATTCACGGATTGGGGCTGAAAGGACGTACTTTCCTGATGGCCCTCTATGTGGATCTTTGTTGTGGAGCGACAGGGCAGGTCACGGCCACCTAGGATACAGGTGGGCCTGGCCCTGGCCATTGTCCGCGGTTATTTCATAATAACACGCTTAACGAGTTTGGATATTTGATCTGAGTCTAGCCGTTGGCCTATACGCAGTAACCAGCTACGTGGGAATAGTTATGGGCATTCGACGTCGTGGTATCAGCCGAAGCCTTCTTGACGTTAGTGACTGAGCGGCGTGTGCCGGATTGGACTGGAACGCCTACTCTGGTATTAGGAGAGGCTAGGTCTGCTTACCGGCCACCCACACAATGTGCAGGTGTGCAATGGGCGATGGGCCCGGACCCCTGCGCGCTTAGAACTTGACCGGCGTGCTGACCTCTCTGTTGTGCTTAGGTAGGGCTGCGACGTGTTGATCTTCCGAGGCCGGGCATGACCCAGGAAAGTATGTCCGGCCAAATGGGATCAAGCGTGCTGGGTTATGTGGTGCACCCCTGCAGGGAAGTTAATCTATTCGAACAGCTGTGTCCCTCGGTAAAAGGATGACCCGGAGTTGTATTCCGACCTCATGACAACTAGAACTGGATACTTGATAAAACACACCCAAATGAGTACCAGAAATAACTCGGTGGTTGCTCTCTCACAGGGTGACGTGCGGGAGGATCGCCGGGTAGGATTATGCTATGCGATGTTACTTGGTGAACTTACCTTCTACTCTCTTCTACTGCTGCATGATGGAGGCTGCCAGAAGCGTAGTCTTCAATTGGATTAGCTATCCCCCTCTTATTCTGGCTTTCTGCAGTTCAGTCCACAGATACTACCCATGTCATTGTTACCATTGCATATGTAGTATAGATCCTTGCTTGCGAGTACTTTGGATGAGTACTCACGGTTGCTTTGCTCCCCCTTTTCCCCTTTGTGTTCCTTCTTCTCGGATGATGCAACCAGATGGTGGAGCCCAGGAGCCAGACGCCACCTACGACGACTCCTACTACTCCGGAGGCGCCTATTACTACGTGCAGTATGTCGACGACGACCAGGAGTAGTTTAGGAGGATCCCAGCCAGGAGGCCAACTCCTCTTTCGAGCTGTATCCCAGTTTGTGCTAGCCATCTTATCGCAACTTGTTTAACTTTATGTTTCTACTCCGATATTTGTTGCTTATGCTGACTCGTCTATGATCGAGCACTTGTATTCAAACCCTCGAGGTCCCTGGCTTGTAATATGAAGCTTGTATGATTTATTTTACTTTTAGAGTTGTGTTGTGATATCTACCAGTCAGTCCTTGATCTTGGTCGTGCACATTTGCGTGCATGATTAGTGTACGGAAAAATCGAGGGCGTCACAAGAGAAGCTCCAGTTTTTGTAAGAGATTTGTAATAAAGCTTGGCCCAAATTGGACAATGTTTTTACCACGACATATATGTGCCATGATGTGACACCATGCCACCTTTGATGACTTTCTGGTGAGTTTAGGATTTATGGGGACTTAAAAACCGAGATTCGAAATGTTTGAGGACGAGCCATGACACCGGTACGGTTGTAATCCGTTCCCATTTCTGTCATGGGACCTAAACTTGCACCCAAGGACACATGTACAATTTTTCTAGCCATTTTGGTGAACTGGAGCTTGTATGTGTAGTTCAGATTTGAATTATGGACATTAAATGCCTAGGAAACTCAATTAGTGTATAAAAAGGCCAAACGAACCTTGAATAAGTTTAAATTTCAACACGGATATCATGTCGTTCCATGTTGCCCGTAGAAGAAAATACAAGGCGAAAAGAGGCAGTGATTATGTATCGCCCACAAGGGGACATGTTTCCCTATCGGAACAAAGAGGATTCTTTGAGAGAAGCTCCGGTTTGTAAGAGGCTTGTAATAAAACTTGCGCCACAATGGACGAAAAATATCCTCGGCATATAAGTGCCATGTCGTGACACCATGGCAGGTTTCACGATTATCAGCTTAGTTTTGGATTTACGGGGATTTAAAAACCGAGATTCTTCTCACGAAATGTTCACAAATAGCACATGGTTCACTAATGAAAGTCGATATTCAATGAAAACCTCGTGGAAACCATGTTTTAAAGTTTCATAAAAATCTGAAGAAAAAAAATGTGGGATGTTGAGAAGGTGATATTTTATTGCGACACAAAATTTCAAGTTGAAAAACATTGCGAGATGTGAGCTATGGAAAAGACAAATTCTGCCCTAAATAGTGACATTACTATTCGGCACTATTCAACACTGATTTTTTCTTTTTCATAGCTCACATCTCGTAATGTGTTTCAACTTGAAATTTTGTGTGGCAATAAAACATCATCCTGTTAACATCCCGCATTTTTTGAATTTTTTTGAAACTTCAAAACATCTTTTTCTCATGGTTTTCACCGGTTTCCACCGAATGTTGGTTTCTGTATGATATCCCCCCCCCCGATGTGCGCGTGATCTAAGTCGTGCCTTCTGACTGGCCAGAACCCAAACCCCATGGATCATACGTGTGCATCGTTGGATGCTCCCAGATCGAACGGCAACCCTGAGCCCTTTTGAACGCACATGAAGTACATGGGTAAGCACTGTGCGCATGCGTCATGTAGCTCATGCTTCCTTCTCTACTAGGTTTTCATTCAAAACAGGCTACCGTTTCTCACCACTCCTCTCATCGGTTTCCCGCCTCTTCTCCCAGATATGCATGATGTAGATGTTCGTTTAATTCTTATAGTTCATCTCATCCAAAATCAATTAGTTTTATAAAAAAAACTATTTTAAGATGCATGGAATTGTGCATTATAAAGGTAAAAACAAAAAGTGACAATTCATTTAGAAAAAAAGGTTTGGGCAATTAAGATATGGAAGATGCTAGAGAACAAAGGAGAAGTGCTTTTGTTTTTAGGTTTGTGCATTATGCTTAAGTTTAACCATGGAGTCTTTTAGATTGTACATGTGGCAGAATCTGGTGGAATGTAGATGATATCCAACGGCCAGTAGTGCTCGGATTTTCCATCTTTGTACCGTCGGATTGGCTTCATTCAACGAGCGACATTCAAAGTTATTCACACACTATATAGGTGTATAGATGTATAAATATATATAGATGTGTCCCATGCTAGACAAAATTAAGTTTGAGCGCATGAGTCGGGTACGGTGTTCGGTTTGTAATGTAGTTAGCGTGGACCATCAAAGTTGTGCATTTGGGATTTAAACACATCATACACCATCGTACCCATACATATTTTCGAGCCGCATGCAGTGTATATGGGGTCTTCTGATCGACCACATCTCCCTTGTGCGGTTTTTTGTTACGACACAGATATCTTTGGGCTCCCCGAGTGTATATATATATATATATCCCTTTGACCGATAATGAGGGGTATGTGTTGGCCATGAATGGATTCCTCCTTGTTCGTGTTAGGGCCGGTCACCGTCAAATGTCGGTAAACCAAAGCTCGAGCTCATGTGTTGTCAAGATTCCCTCCTAGATGCTCGGATTGCTAGGTTCGACCTACATCAAACCCTGCCTATGTATCTCATCCTTAACTACTTTGCCTTCATTGTTGTTGTCTGTATCGAGAGGTAGGCACCACATCTAAATTGTTTATTATTCTATATTGAAAACACACATCACCCCTTCCTAATCATTTTGGGCCGCATGCAAGAGGTGCTGGTTTTGTGGTCCCTCTCGTGCGATTTTTATGATGGTTCAATCCATTGGCCCAAGCGGTTTATCGACAACAACAACTGTCATTTGACCAAACGAAAGATTCATTGGTCCGTCTTATGGTAGGTCATGGCGACATGCATGTATGACCAAAGTATCGATCATTACGTGCATCCACCCCACTGACACGAAGTGGGAGGTGGTGGGCAAAGCATCCTAGCTAAGTACGACATTATGTCATTATATATATCCTAGCTAGGTGGTTGTTAGAGTGCTTTAGGGTTTGCGAGGCAGGTGCCACCAAAGTTATGCATTGTGTATTTAAAGTTTTAAACATCCCCAATATTCATACATATATTTGGCCACTTCTAGGTGGTTCTTGACTTCTGGCCCCTCTCATCGATCTTCAATGACGCGCCCAACCATGGGCCCGCGGGGTCAAAGTTGAGCATTGGAATTTTGAACATTACAGACCACCCTTTTCACTCATATATATTTGGGCCACATGCTGGTGTGGCTGTCTTTTGACCCTCCCTACTCTTATTTTTTGCTGCAAAGACTCTGATGACCCTCAACGGACACGGGGTATAATATCTTAGCCTTGTGCGATATAAATGCGATGTGAATCACCACGACCGTGCAAGCGTGAGCAAATTAAGGTGGAGGTACTGGCTCAACTATGTGCGATGCAAGTGCGCTGAAATCACCACGACCGCGCAAGCGCATGCAAATTAAGGTAGAGGTACTGGCTCAACCGTGTGCGATGCAAGTGCGCTGAAATCACCACGACTGCGCAAGCGCGAGAAAATTAAGGTGGAGGTACTGGCTCAACCGTGTGCGATGCAAGTGCGCTGAAATCATCACGAGCGCGCAAGTGCGAGCAAAGGGTGGAGGTACTAGCTCAACAGTGTGCGATGCAAGTGCGCTGAAACCACCACGACCACGCAAGCGTGAGGAAAGGGTGGAGGTACTGGCTTAACCGTATGCGATGCAAGTGCGCTGTAAAACCACCACCTGTGCAAGCTAAAGGCGGGTAAGTTTATTTGGAAATTAGGACGAACCGTGTGCAATACACCAGCTAGCTAGAAATATAAAAAATAAACTACCCGCCTTGAGCGTTGCAAAAATCGGCGGATCCGCATCACTTTTCCTTATCATCATACACACATATTTTTATTGCACCGTGCACGATCTTGGGCACTCCCGCCCCGCATCAATTCTTTTACCAAAATTTTAGTAGCTGTGTACTTCAAATGTCGCCCACACTCCTCCAGCACCGAGCTTATAGTAAAATTGTAGTAGCCGAGGCATTTGAACCGTCGCCCTCCCTTGTCCACCACCATCTCCACCCACCATTACTAAAATTTCCCGTAGCCGCGGTGTATCCTCAAACACCACCCCCCTCTATAGTCCCCCACCTGCCCCCCCCCCTCGAACCCTAGCTCGTGGCCGCCACCAGCGCCACTGCCAACTATGCCGGTCTGCCCGTTCCTCCTAGCTTAGATAATAATGTTCAGGTAACCCAGTGATTCCCATACCGTCGCCCCACTCCCTTGAGTTTTTAGATGAGAGTTGCGGTGTCCCTGCCCGCCAGATCCACATCCCCTGCTCTAGAATGTCGTAGCCTAAGCTCGACCACGTATCCCGGGGAGCCCGACGAGTGTTCGTCCAAGAAGAGGTTTATCATGGCCTCTCAGGCGGACGTTGGTGAGGTGGCCACCGTTCGCCTCAACATTTCGATCCCGGAGCAACACCTCATGCGGAAGCCGGTGAAGACGTTGACTATGTTGCCATGCCAAAGGCTTCATGTCAGCGGGCTAGCGTATTATTGTATCTCGGGAAAGCTGCTTACGACATCCTGCTCGTCCACACCGACGGCTTCACACGGGCCATGTCACAGGTTAAATGGTCCATCCCCAACCCCTCTGGTTCAACCACCGTCGATCTCTTCGAAGACCCTGCCATTGATCTCCTCCGCAAAGCGGTCAAGCGAGCTTTATACGCCATCGAGCCCATTTTGTCACTTCTGAAGGAAATGTTCTACGACGGCAGCTTGGGATCCTCAATTGCCAAGTCACATCTCATCGACCACGACCACGACCACGAGGAGGGCACCCATGAAGCTTCTTCCAAGGTGAAACAACCCATCTGTGACATCAGAGAGCGCACCATGGGTCTGTGCTCTTCCAACTGGAAGGATCCCGTCCATGAAATGTGAGGTAACATCCTATCAGCAAATCTTACCTTTTCTAGCTTGCCAACCCGTACCCTTTGTTGTTGTAGCATTTGTCGTGCGGTGCTTTAACTGTGCCATGTTTAATTATTTTAGTTATGCAAAAATGTATTGTTCAATAGGTCTATGTGATGTTTAAGTATGAATTGTCCACTTTAGTTCCACGAATGGCTATATTTGGTTGTTTATAGTGAGTAGATGCCTTGTTTATCTGTATTTGGTTGTTAGGTTGGTTGGAGTGAGCATTTTTTCAGTTATCGAGTAGATGCCTTGTTTATCCGTATTTGGTTCTTAGTTTGGTTGCAGTGAGGATTTGTCCAATTATCAAGCAGATGCCTTGTTTATCTGTATTCGGTTGTTAGGTTGTTTTTTAGCATTTGTCCAGTTATCAACAAGATGCCTTGTTTATCTGTATTTGGTTGTTAGGTTGCTTTTTTTAGCATTTGTCTAGTTATCAAGCAGATGCCTTGTTTATCTTTATCTGCTTGTTAGGTTGGTTGGAGTGAGCATTTGTCCAATTTTCAAGCATATGCCCTGTTTACCTGTATTGGCTTGTTAGGTTGGTTGAAGTGATACTTTGTCTAGTTTTCAGTGGCTATATTTGGTTATTATACTGGTCATTTATGCCTTGTTTATTTCAGTCATTCACAATGTGTTATTCATTATGTGCAAGTCGGAATTGTGCCGCTCGACTATATCAATACTAGTTTGAACGGCAATATTTGGTTCCAGTTATTCCTGGTGTAGTTAACACATGCCCTTTATTTCAGTTGTACACATTTATCTAATGTGATGTTTAAGCATTACCTATGTTCTATTCATTTTCAATAATGCCAGTTTGAATTGCAATATTTGATGGCTGTTAAGCTTGCCGTCGGTAACATTGCCTTCCATTTTATATCTACTTTAACAGCATGCTGAAACCAACACATTCAAGCTATCATTTGGAGATGATGTTGCTTACCTTTGCTATATTTGTTTGATGTTCATATTGTTGTACTTATCAGGTCTTTCCACTACTTATGCAGGACAACAACGGGAGTGGCCACCATTTTCCGCCGAGGTTAGCTTTATTCCTCGGCTTGTACTCCCCCTGTCGTTCCATAATGTAGTGCATATAGATCCAGGCCTGGACACTAGTTAGCTTCTAATATTGACTCATTGCTTGTAGGTACATATGCCCTTGGGAAGGATCCACGCATCGACCCTTTTTGCGTATGGGGCAATGAGATATTGATGAACAAGCATCAAGTGAGGAAACTGATAAGGATTATTAGCAAAAAGATAAGAATGGTGGCAAGAAAACTATTTGTTTATGCTCTATTCAACACAACAATGAGCTGTAGAATGGTAACTACAAACTCTGCAGCCTTCTCTTTTTGCTGCCCATAATGAGTTGTTAGACAACAATGTCTGAATCTTTTTCGCTTGCAGTGGTTCCCGAAGCAGTTCACTCAAGATTACCTTGCAAAGTACATGATTGGTGGACACACAATGAAGGTTAAAGTATTTCATCCAGACTACAATGAGCATTGAGAAGTCCTAATGAAGAAAGTGAAGGATGGACGGGCAGCCATCACAAGGGGTTGGCCTAGAGTCGTGTGCGTATTACGCATGGAGGAGGGCACAATATGGGCATTCCGCTGCACCTTCTCCAGGAACCAGAATGTCTTTCGCCTCTCTCTTTACAATCTTTAGTACAACTGTGGTTCATCATTGTTTACTTGGTGCTTTAGTAGTTCTTTAGTATATGTACCTGTGCATCGAACTATGGATTCGTGGTTGAACCTATATTTTTAATAAACATGGTTGGATATGAAATAAGTGATTGCCTACTTTCAAAATTCAAAACATGTGATTTTTAAATTAGGGATTAATCGGATTAATTAGGGATTACACTGCACACGGTTTGCAAAAGCTAAACGTCTGCGATATACGTGGAGATGAGAAATGTTTCTAGGATCCACTACGTGTGCGATCAATCTCCACTGCACACACGACTTTCTCTTGAAAACCGTTTGCGTTAGGCCACCTTGCGCAAACGTTTACCACATAAAAAGTGTGTGTGATGGACAGCCTTTTCCACACAGTTTCTTCTACGCACCGTGTGTGATGCATTCAATAACGCAAACGATAAAATTATTAATATCATGTGCATTGGCAACGCTATCACAAACGATTTAACGAGAAAAATTGTGTGTGATGTACCCGTGAACAAAAACGTTTTCCTTGGAGCGACTGTATGGGATGTACATACGAACGGAAACGCTTAGCGAGGACTCACTGTGTGGGATGTACTTGCCGCCGGAAACAATTTCGCCGTATAATTGTATTTTTTTTCTAGCTCTACTCTACATATTTCTGTATTTGAGCACTCATCGGTCGCACACGACCTCATTTTGCCGAGTGTGTGTGCCAGGAGGGCATATCCCCGACGATTTCTGGGTCATGTGGGTAGGACCCCCCTATCGCCCACACTCACTTGGCGACGGTTCCAAATGTTGTCGCTGAAAGGGGTTAAAACCGTTTGTTTAGGACCGACGTGTACCAGTGCAAGTTCTACTTCATCAAGTACATATACAACTCCAAGGATTCCCATCAAGTTGATGTGGGTCCCAAAGAAGAAGAACTAGAGAGTTCTCGAGGGTGACTCCACCAACATACTTCACTCATATTCATTTTTGCAAGGACAAGTGCAATCAACTTCCATATCTTGTGCTAGTTCAAGGAGTCACAAACCCTCTTGTTGGTAACACAAGGGACAAGTTAACCTAATGCTTTCATGGACATCATCATATGTGTATTTCACTCTATGTCTACGGATATCCTTGTGTGTTCCTTGTGGGACTAACCCATGTAGGTATAGAAAGTGCAACTCACTCAAATGGATTGCTCCAAATCATCTACATCAACATTGAGCATCCACATCTTCAACATCTACATGAAGTAATCATCGACAAAACCCAAGATTAGTTCATCCCTCAAAGGGGGGATATCAAATCTAGGGGGAGCTTTGCTCTAAGATTTGAGCTAAAGCAACTCTAATGGTGTGAACACAATAATGTTTTATGTAAATGTGGTAACCCCACTTGTGCTCAAACAATGAGTATGACCTATGACCAAATGTTCTCATTTGGCTCCTAAGTCAATATACTCATATATAGATGACGCACTCATCACCAGTTGCTTGATAGATGCTAGAGTGTTTGTGCATGCTTTGCCATGTGTTTTATTTGTCATCTTATTGTGTGAGCATGTTGGTTGCATTTTTTTCTCCATTCAAGGACATCCATTTGTTCCTTTGATTGTTTGGTTTTCCTTTTCCCAAATGGATGGACAATAATGCCTAAGTTCTCTCTCTAGATATCTATGATTTTCTTGTCTCAAACTCTATTCATGCTACATCACAAAGTTTGAACAAGTCGAGTTCGGACCCTCTGGGTGAGGAGCACTCAGAGACACCGATCTGTCAAGGGCTTAAACCACCAAAACCTCTTCATGCATCTCGGTCAGACCAACTCACCCCTCTCGGTCTCACCGAATTCATTAAGTTGATCTAGGTTTTCATCTCGGTGCAACCGATTAGAACAATTCGGTCACACCGAGTTGCTGTAACTCCCAGCAGTTTTGCATCTCGATGCCATCGAGTCGTTCCACTCGGTCACACCGACAACGCCTGGTATATATACTCTGCGTACCCATACGGTTGAGACTTTTCTCAAACCACACAAGTCTGCGCCCCAGCACTGCCGCCCCTGGTCTCTGGATCGTCACCGTCGTCGCCAGTGCCTCCTACCGCTGGTCTCCTTCGCCGTCAATGGAATCTACACCGTCGTTGTCGCCATAGTGAGTTCATCGCCAAATTAGGGTATAAACTCGACCCTTTGTGCGCTCCATTGTCCCGATTCTTGCACAAAGATCATTGCCATTATTCTTACCACATATGAGATCATTCTATCCACCCAAAGAGTTCCTTATATTAGATTTGATGCAAAAACTTAGGGTTAGGTTTCCTCCGAACTCATCTCCGACCGACCGATCTGAGGATCTTGGTCACACCGATTTGGCTTAGGCCATTGCACTAGTACAACTCGGACTGACCGAAGTGTACGAATTGGTGCGATCAAAATCACTTTCTTTGTGAAACCCTAGCATCTTGGAGTCACCGAACTACATTTCGGTCAGACTGAAACTGCAAGTTTGGACTTTGCTTATGCTTCGGTGTCACCGAGTTTGTCGAATCGGTAGCTCCGAAATGCTTTCTGCAGAAAACTAAAGTTAAGTTTTTCTCTCAATATTTTTGCAAAATAGCTGTTTTTTGTGATGCTCATCCACTCTATCTATACCTGAAAGTGCAACTAATCACTGGGTGGTTTTGGTAATTAATCACAGCATATATCTCATTGAACTAATGACCATTCCAGTCAAATATTTCAGGAAGTTCAATGATTGGCATGGCATGGACTAGAGATGTGGACCCCTCAAAATGCCAAGGACAAAGATTGGCAAAAGCTCAAGACTCTTCATTTTCATTTTAGTGATCCAAGATCACATTGAGTCCATAGGAAAGGCAATCCTATTAAAAGGGGATGAGGTGTTGCTTAATGATCTGGTTGCTCAAGTGCTTAGTGATATAGCTCCAAAACCCTCAACCACTTTCTCATTTCCACATTTGTCCAAAAGCTAAAGTCAAACTTGGCCCCATTGATTGAATCCATCCGGCGCCACCGAGTTCATTTGACATAGCCACTGCCAGAAACCCTAGACAATTCGGTCACACCAATACGGATCTCGGTCTCACGAAGATGGCCCTGCAAACTCTGTGTGATCCTTCTGTAACATTTCAGTTTCACCGATATGAGCGATTGGTCCCACCGAGTTTGCTTGACCAACTCTCTGTATTGCTCTTTGCTGAAATCGGCCTCACCGACTTCATGCAGTCGGCACCACCGAGATGAGGTTTTGCCCTAGCCCTAGCACATTGGTCACACCGAGTTGATCATGTCAATCCAACCGGGATTCCTAAAATTCACATTTTGAACTACCTCGGTTTCACCGAGTTCCTCTATTCGGTCTGACCAAGTTTGGTCAAATGTGTGTAACAGTTGGATTTTGTGTGGGGGCTATATATACCCCTCCACCCACTTCTCCATTTGAGAGAGAGAGCAATCAGAACATGCCTACACATCCACTACTCATTTTCTGAGAGAGAACCACCTGCTCATGTGTTGAGACCAAGATATACCAATCCTACCACAATAATCTCAATCTCTAGCCTTCCCCAAGTTGCTTTCCACTCAAATCATCTTTCCACGATATCTAAATCTGTGTGAGAGAGTCGAGTGTCGGGGTGACTATCACTTGAAGCACAAGAGCAAGGAGTTCATCATCAACACACCATATATTACCTTTTGGAGAGTGGTGTCTCCTAGATTGGTTAGGTGTCACTTGGGAGCCTCCGACGAGATTGTGGAGTTGAACCAAGGAGTTTGTAAGGGCAAGGAGATCGCCTACTTCGTGAAGATCTACTCGAGTGAGGCAAGTCCTTCGTAGGCGATGGCCATGCACTGGTACGCGTCGGTGCTATACAAACGGTTTTTAACCCCTTTCCATGATAGCATTTGGGACCTTCGCCAAGTGAGTGTGGGCGATACGGTGTCCTTCACACACGACCCAGAAACCGTTGGGGATATGGAGTAGTGATCCAGAGGCCTTCCAAAATGTAATCGTGTGCGATGCAGCACACACTAAATTCTTTCACACGTATGGTATCGATGATTAAGCGTTTCTAATGACGTAGTTAAACCATACGATCTGTCATCATGAACCGTTTGGGAAACAGTATGTAAGGCACACGGGCCAACATATGAACAGTGTGCGATTTGTGCCCCATCGCACACAAGTTTTCTACGTAATCCGTCTTCCATGCAAGACTCCATCGCACACGTTTCCCAATAATTACTGCCTGCGATAATGTTCTATCAAAAACAGTTCAGGAGCCCCTTCGCACACATACAAGTGTTACTAACCATTTGTGATTTGTTGTGTATCACCGACGGTTGTGGAAAGAGTGACGTGTGTTTTCGTTTGGGATCCCACATGTTTCCAAGAAAAATTACGACTGGGATTGTATTTTACATTGGGCACGGTTCATTCCGAGTTCTCATGGCGATAACGCAATATCACAAACAGTTCCGGTGACCCTATGCACACGTAGTAGCACTGCAAATTGTTTGTGCTCTGTTGTGTATCACCAACAGTTCCACTACTATTGACGTCTGCTTTCCGATGTGGATCGCACACACTCATTTAGTTGAACCGTGTGCGGAGCAATTGCCAGGTCAAAACAAAAATATCCCATTTTGAATCGGCATGCAAAAAGCAAATTCGCCACAATATTAAATTGAATAAATAAACAAAAATATCCCATTTTGAATCGGCACGACAAAAGAAATGTCGCCACAATATTCAATTGAACAAATAAAAAAATTCCCATTTTGAATCGGCACGCAAAATGTAAATTTGCCACAATATTCTGTTGAGAAAATAGTGTCCACAGGAAAAACATCCATCAGACTTCGCAACAATTGCAATTGAACATATGGTAGCTAAAATCCAATGATTTGTCCACACATATATGCATTACATAATTAATCATGGTGTGCTAAATACGAAGACCTCATCAGATGGAAAACAATGGATCCATGCGTATATGTTTAGCGGCTACTCTTACTCAATGTTTTAGGAGAACGCATGCTAAAATCTTCATTATCACCAGTGGGATTGATGTAGTGATTCAGGAAGAAGTCGCTGATAAATCTCCGAACCATCAACAATTCACCAGTCGGGAGCGGTTCAGGGGTCCTCGGTGTTATGATGAGCTGCAATATTTTTAAGATGAGAATGTGCCATATGAGTGGAATAGAAGATATTAATTAAGATAGACTTACTGGTACTAATTCGTGAGGGTCGTCACAACTATCTGCAGATTTGCACATGGAGATCATGTGTATGCAAACATAGTATCCACAAAGGTTGGTCCCTGCTTCTTGCTGAGGACACTGATTTTTTTTGTACAAAATTAGTCATGTATTTGTCCTGTTTGGAACAACATAACCAGTGTTAGATGTATTATTTTTTCTTTAGACAAAATAGAAAGTGGTTTATTTAGAAGCTTGGACATTTGACTAGCGTTAGAAAAGGTATTTGCAGACTGTTGGATAAATTTTTCGAAAATAACGGATTTTGGTGTGTTACTGGAGAAACGATCTCGTGTTGCAGACGTAGTTCCCTCTTCAACAGGTTCCCTGCTTTAGTTTTCCACAATGCGAGCACCCTGTAAATGTAGATGAATTTTGACAACATCAATTATTGAACCAGATATGAATGCAAATTAATTTCAACATCATAGAATTCAATACCTATCAATGAATTGCTGAAGATGTATCAGATCTTGAGCGTTTGTTAACTCTCTAAGAGAATCGATGTAGTAAACCGTGTTCTTGTTTGGAACATTGAATACCAATATCCAGTGATCGCTACATATTAAGAAAGCCATGAACTTACGAATTATGTCGAAATCTGAAAGACAATCAGTGTATGCGTGGTTGTTTACTTGACTTACCGTTCATGATATGGCTAGAGAAATGATTCTGCATGGGACGTGTTTTCGAAGAGACGGACGACCGTGGTAACGGCCCAGTCCCGTCAGTCCTTACCATGTATTATTGTGCCATTTGCTAATGGAGGATCTATAAAATACACACTCCCTTTTTCTTCTCTGCGCGTTCAATCCCATGAGAGGAGTAAAATGCAGTTAGTTGTTTATCATTTACAGCATTGTATGGAGAAGTTGATTAGAGTTTGTTAAGAACTTAGAAAATCAGGCATCTAACAAGAGTGGCATCGAACACGTTGAAGTTGAAGAAGAGATGTAAGTCCTCGAAACTCACATTGATGGAACCAACATCGTGTCGGAAATGATCTCTGTTGTAGTGGACTAGCAAAGCATGATGACATGCTGACATTTGATCCATGCAATATTCATGTAACTCGCGGCAACTGGAGCTGCACCCATCAAAGTATTCATCAACAAGAAATGGTTGGCCATGGACGTAACTGCGTGCTTCAAGTACGCATGCTTTACTTTTAGCAAGTTGCAAAGCTATTTCTTCATCATCCATGTCGTCACAAATAATATTACTCCCCGATTCAAACAAGTTGTTTTTAATTTGGTTCTAGGCGATGAGTGCTTTAAGTAAGAGGCAATCATTCTCTTTCCTCTTCACTCTCCCGCTGTGCTTCCTCGGGGTCGTGGGTGTAGCCTTTTTGGCCACTTCCTTCTTGGTACTTGAAGCATTTCTGGCAGAACGTCTCGTTGCCTGCAAGGTAGACTGCCGAGCAGATGGTGAAGCTTGGACGGACTATTTAGCAGACGGATTATCTATATCGGACCATTGAGCTAGCTGTGCTGCTGTGATGGACTGCTGGGCTGCAGGAGTAGAGGCATCGGACTGCTGATCATACGTTGAAGCTATGTCGGGTTTTTGCGCAGGTGGTGCCAACTTGTCGGTGTGCTGAGGAGGCCGTGCCAACGCGTTGGTTTGCTGAGCAGGAAGTGCTGACGCATTGGTATGATGATCACGTGACTGCGGATCGACGGACTGATGAGCAGTCGGTTCTGGACCTACAGACTGCTTAGCAGGCGGTACCGAAGCATCAGACTGCTTTGCAGTATGTTCCACCAGGTTGGTCTGTTGAGCATGTGCTACAGCTGGGTCTCCCCCCACTGCTTCAACGGCCGGCATCTGAACCGGTGGTGCGTCTTCAGCAGTTGAAGGCCTTGCCACTGGCTTCTTTGGGCGGAGGATGACATGGCATGTACGACACAAAGTCGGGCCGGCTAATCACAGGTTGATGCATCAGCCCGCGAGAGCTGCTGTGGCAAGGAGAGTGTCACCGGTTGAGGGGCGACAGTGGTTGCTCTTGGATGGGATCTCATCGATGAACTCTATTTCCTTTTGTGGCCACTGGATGTGATGTAACAGTGTTTCTCCCAAGGTCCTTTGCTCATCGAAGTCTCCTAGGACATTCTTCAGGGCAAATTCATTGAATCCAGGCTTTACTTCAGTCACGTAGCACTTCACATAGCCTGACTTCAATGGCACATTGTCCAAGAAGAGGCCATCATCCAAGAAGGGTGGGCAAACCCAGGCTGTTGCACATATTAATGTACCTTCATAATGTGTAAGCACGCCCTTCAGTCTGTCTTTCATTCTAGATAGATCAGATATAGCATCACCACAAGCAGCTGCAGTCTCAGTGTTGCCGGGGTCAGCTGATGCACATCTACTCTTGTTTAGTGTTATCGCGCAATAAGCAGCATCCTCCATGCTCACCTCCCCTCCCATCTGCTGGCTATTTGTCAGTGTTAGAGTCTTCTGCATCATCATTGACTCCTCAACATCCTTTCGAACAACCGGATACATATCCTTCCTCAACCTTTCATACAATACATTATGCTTCATTTCACTCCTCGCTTTTTTCATGTTGAGCCTCTCTTCTTTGCTGAGTGTGAAAGCCCTCTTGTGTGGGACATTAACACCTATACCCCTTGCATGGCTAGGGGGCTCTTTTTTTCCAGAGCAACGGACAGAATGTCACATGGCCCTGAGTTCATGTAGAACCTTCCAGGGATCTTGGAAGCCTCTAACATCACTTGATATAGTTCGGCGTCACGTGAGTTTTCAGAGTAATAAGTTATGTCATCACGCCTCTTTGCATGTGCCTGCAAGTAGTCTCTGGCGCATTCGCCCCTGATTTCACTAAAGGCTGGATTCCCACCCGCCGCTACTGCTTCTTTGTCCTCCTGGTCCCATATCGGTTTCATGCCGTAGTATCCTGCCACACCCATACGGTGGGGTGTATGTTCTTCTTCTGAAGTTTCGATCGCTTGAAACTCTTCTCAGCAAACTCTTTAGTTGCCCTGAATCTTTTGAATTCTGCCCAGTCTGCCTTTGTACTTTGGGGGCATGCGAGGATTGGGTCCTTGCCTTTACTCAAGTACTTCTTGTACAGCACATGCTTCCAGTTTCTCCAAGTATCCCTATCCTTCTTCAGTGCAGCGTGTTCCACCTGCATTCTCCACTGCTCTGAAACGTTGAAGTGATCCATGATCTCCTGGACTATCCTTCGCCGTGTTTCTGTGTCAGCCTTCCGAAACCCTGACAGATTAATGTTGAGTCTTGCCCTGCCAACAAATCCACACACACACTGCTGAACCTCGTGCGTACTTTATATGGTTTAGTTGGAGTCCAAGACTTAAAATCAATCTCGGTTACTTCATATAAACCTTTAGGCTGGTGTGCTGGCTTCCTTGGAGCGTGCCTCCGTGTCCTGATCGGAACGGTAATTGCTACAGCTCTATCCCGTTCAAGATTACTTGATCCCTCACAATCTGCTGAAGACCTAGGGTTGTCCGAATCCGATGAAGATACAGCGCCTGAAGCATGAGTGTTGTCGCTGTTACTCGGCATCTACACAGAACACATGCGAAACTCGAGAAATGAGGATAAGCATAAAACTAAAAACTTGGTATCAAGCTTTCTAAACATGCCATGCAAAAATTTAAAAAATGTACAGCTAATTTGTTAAGTTTGTGTGACTCGGGCGCCCGCGATATATAAGTAGGCAGTAACTTATTGGAACAAATACAGCTTATATGTACTCCCTCCATTCCTAAATATTTATCTTTCTAGAGATTTCAATAAGTGACTACATACAGAGCAAAATGAGTGAAACTACACTCTAAATATGTCTATATACATCTGTATGTGGTAGTTCATTTGAAATCTCTAAAAAGAGAAATATTCAGAAACAGAGGGATAGTAAGGAAGGTAGATAATGAACATATATGCGCTCTCCGTTATTTTATAGCCAATTTGGGAACATACGGAATGAAATTGGAAGAGGGGTTGCGAGGAAATATGCCTCACCGCGATGAAGAGCAGTAACTAACAGACTTCTTAATGCAAACCCGACCGGACCATAGGAGAGGCAAGGATTACTATATCGATATGCTCGAGGGTGGCTGGCGAGCAAACGAAGACGCGAGGCACGGGCTGCCGTGTGTTGGGAACGGCAGTGGAGGTAGGCTTGACGCCGAAGAGCGGACACACGGCCGGGGTGAGCACGGCGGCGACGGAGAGGGTTCTGCTGTGGATCTGGGGGAGGTTGAGCTGGCGATGGAGATTGGGTGGACTAGTTGAGTGAAACGCGGGAGGACGGTGGGGGGTGTTTGGGACTCCAGGTGTTGGCGACCTAGGTGAAAAGGGTGAAAAATATCCCCGGTCGCCACGCGCGCGGAAAGGCCTATGCAAACGGTTGCCTCTAAGTGCTCGTGTACACAAACAGAATAATTTCGTTTGAAATAAAGACGTACTAATTTTGAAATGAAGACGTGAGTTCATCGTTTTGCCACTAATCTTTTTCCATGTAAAGCAATCACAATTATACCACGGGTTTGATTTGCTGGCGCATTTCAGGTCTCGTGTGCTATATGTAAGACATTTTTTGGAATTTACCATGCATTTTGGCATATAAATCAATTCCTAGTCCGACAACATTTCCTGTCGAAAGGGATGAGGATTGTCTTTCGACCTGGGAGCATCCAATGGTGCAGACATACGGTCCATGGGGTTTGGGTTCTGGCAAATCAGAATGCACAACTCAGATCGCGCGCGCAGCAAAGGGGGCGCATCGGCCATGGTTTGGTAGGCACACGGCTTTCCAGTGAGAACAGTGTGCTATTTGAAAACATTTTTGGGGGAGGGGTTATTTGAAAACATATACATGTGTTGTCGAAAGGGATGAGGATAGCCGTTCGATCAAGGAGAATCCAACGGTGCAGACGTACGATCCGTGGGGTTTGGGCTCTGGCCAATCAGAACACATGACTCAGATCACGCGCGTGGCAAGGGGGAGCATCGGCCACGGTTTAGTGGACACACGGCTTTTGTGAGTGAACAGTGTGCTCTTTGAAAACATTTACATTACCTAACATCATATTTTTATTCGAATGAAAACATGAGTTTTTCGTTTCGCCTCCAATTTTTATCCACGGTAAGAAATCACGATTGTACCCTATGGTTCGATTTTTCTCGTACATTTTACCAGGCGGCAGGCCTTGCTAGCAATCTCGAACTATGAATATGCAAAAAAAGATCTCGTTTATATATATATATATATATATATATATATATATATATATATATATATATATATATATATATATATATATATATATATATATATATATATATATATATATATATATATATATATATATATATATATATATATAGTCGCAACTACACGTGCGTGTTAGCAAGATCATTTGTGTGTAGCTTTGCGAGTTTTCATTCATTGTGTGAGAAACGGGAAAATACTTCAAACAGTTCGGCCGCAGGGTGCGGCCGGAGGCGTAGGCCTTGTTGGTATTTATATTTCAGGAAATGCATATAGAGACCGTAAAATAACAAAAATCATTGTGTCACTATCACGTGCTGTCATGATCGCATGGAAAAAAATTAGTAAAGTTTGGCACAAGTTTTGGTGCTCGCACCTTCCATACTGGAACATCTCACAAGAAGGATCATAGTTTCCAAAAGGAGATGCGGCACTTCGGACTACAAATCATCAGTTACTAGCTACATCGTTCCGACCCATTTTAGGTCATCTGCTATGTTTAAGTCATTCTTTGCATTTACCTTGCATTGCATTTTAGTGCATATATAATTAATTAAAGTAAAAAATCCTACTACAAACTACATGTGGGTGTTTCAGTTAGGCTATATACTTAGGCTACTCATAGTGGAGAGTGTCATATACTAGTATCCTACATATATATATGATACTAGTGTATATGATACTACCTTTAATTAATTATAGCGAATACAATAATACATAGAGTATAGTATCATAGATCATATTTATTGCCATGCATGACACAAATTAGCATAGCATTTAACATGATATGGTATCTACTGATACGTCTCCAATGTATCTATAATTTTTTATTGTTCCATGCTATTATATTATCCTTCTAGGATGTTTTATGGGCTTTATAACACACTTTTATATTACTTTTGGGACTAACCTATTAATCCGGAGCCCAGTGCTAGTTTCTGTTTTTCTCCTGTTTTAGGGTTTCGCAAAAAGGAATATCAAACGGAGCCCAATTGACCTGAAATTCAACGGAGATCGTTTTTGGACCAGAAGAAGCCCACGGAGTGCAGGAGGGGGACGAGAGGACCCACGGGCTGCCCACGAGGGCGGGGGGTGCCCCCTACTGGGCGCGCCCCTGCCTCGTGGACAGCCCGTAGCCCCCCTTTGCTTGGCCCCGACTCCAACACCTCCTATATATACTGAAACCTCGGGAAAATAACCGAGATCGGGAGTTCCGCCGCCGAAAGCCTCTGTTGCCACCGAAAACCAATCTAGACCCATTCTGGCACCCTGCCGGAGGGGGGAATCCCTCTCCGGTGGCTATATTCATCTTCCCGGCGCTCTCCATGACGAGGAGGGAGTAGTCCACCCTCGGGGTTGAGGGTATGTACCAGTAGCTATGCGTTTGATCCCTCTCTCTCTCTCTCTCGTGTTCTTGAGATGGCACGATCTTGATGTATTGGGAGCTTTGCTATTTTAGTTGGATCTTATGATGCTTCTCCCCCTCTACTCTCTTGTAATGGATTGAGTTTTCCCTTTGAAGTTATCTTATCGGATTGAGTCTTTAAGGATTTGAGAACACTTGATGTATGTCTTGCACGTGCTTATCTGTGGTGACAATGGGATATCATGTGATCTACTTGATGTATGTTTTGGTGATCGACTTACGGGTTCCGTGACCTTGCGAATCTATGCATAGGGGTTGGCACACATTTTTGTCTTGACTCTCTGGTAGAAACTTTGGGGCACTCTTTGAAGTTCTATGTGTTGGTTGAATAGATGTTTCTGACAAGGTTGTCAGAATCGCGATTCTATTGTACGATTCAACGACTTTACGATCCAAACTAACCCCTCTGATTCTATGACTTTAGTTCATAGAATCTACGTTTCTACGATCCTGATAGTGAAGATTCCATGATTTGCGATCCTACCATCAGGGATCCGATCCGATTCAAAATCGCGATTCTGACAACCTTAGTTTCTGAGATTGTGTGATGCATATCGTATAATCATGCCCATGGATACTTGAGGTGACAACGGAGTATCTAGGTGACATTAGGGTTTTGGCTGATTTGTGTCTTAAGGTGTTATTCTAGTACGAACTCTATGATAGATTGAACGTTACTACGGACTCTCGAATAGATCGATCAGAAAGAATAACTTTGAGGTGGTTTTGTACCCTACCATAATCTGTTTGTTTGTTCTCCACTATTAGTGACTTTGGAGTGACTCTTTGTTGCATGTTGAGGGATAGTTATATGATGCAGTTATATTATTATTGTTGAGAGAACTTGCACTAGTGAAAGTATGAACCCTAGGCCTTGTTTACTATCATTGCAACACCATTTATACTCACTTTTATCGTTAGTTACCTTCCTGTTTTTGTATTTTCAGATTACAAAAACCTATATCTACCATCCATATTGCACTTGTATCACCATCTCTTCGCCGAACTAGCGCACGTATACAATTTACCATTGTATTGGGTGTGTTGGGGACACAAGAGACTCTTTGTTATTTGGTTGCAGGGTTGCTTGAGAGAGACCATCTTCATCCTATGCCTCCTGCGGATTGATAAACCTTAGGTCATCCACTTGAGGGAAATTTGCTAATGTCCTACAAACCTCTGCACTTGGAGGCCCAACAACGTCTACAAGAAGAAGGTTGTGTAGTAGACATCAAGCTCTTTTCTGGCGCCGTTGCCGGGGAGGTGAGCGCTTGAAGGTATATCTATAGATCTTGCAATCGAATCTTTTAGTTTCTTGTTTCATCACTAGTTTGGTCTATAAAAGAAAACTACAAAAAATGGAATTAAGGTTACCTCATATGTTTCATCTTTTTAATATCTTTCGTGAAAATGATGGGAAGGAAAATTGTGCTCAAGTACTAGAAGAAGAATTACATAGAATGCTTGGCATAAAATATGTGCATGATGAGCATGATTGCAATGTTGTTAGTATGAATTCTTTGAATACCCATGATGATAATGATATGCAAAGCCACAAGCTTGGGATGCTATGTTTGATGAAGATGATATGTTTAGTCCCCCAAGTTTTGATGAGCAAATTTATTATGATGAAAGCATGTCTCCTATTTATGATGATTATATTTATGAAAGTGGATTTGGAGAGGTCATGACTTTATTTAGTGATGAATCCACTATGTCGGAAGAGGTTCCAATTGATTATGAGAACAAAGTTGTTATCTATGATGATTATTGTGAAGACTTGTATGCTATTAATAATAATGATAACCATGAAACTTGTCATCATGATTTTAATTTTCAATTGGATTATACTTCACATGATAGTTATTTTGTTGAGTTTGCTCCCACTACTATTGATGAGAATAAATTTGCTTATGTGGGGAGTAGTAAAATTTCTATGCAAGTAGATCATGAAAAGAATGCTTTATGTGCTGGTTATATGGTTGAATTCATTCATGATGCTACTGAAAATTACTATGAGAGAGGATCATATGCTTGTAGGAATTGCAATAATATCAAATTTTCCTCTCTATGTGCTTGAAGTTTTGAAGCTATGCTTGTTTTGCTTTCCTATGCTAGTTGATTATTGTTCTCATAAGTTGTTTGCTCACAAAATCCCTATGCATTGGAAGTGGGTTAGACTTAAATGTGCTGGTCATATTCTTCATGATGCTCCCTTCATGTTTCAATTCTTATCTTTTATGCGAGCATCATTGAAATCATCATGCCTAGCTAGGGGCGTTAAACGATAACGCTTGTTGGGAGGCAACCCAACTTTATTTTTGTTCTTTTCTTTTTTGCTTCTGTTTAGGAATAAATATTGCATCTAGCTTCTGTTTAGATGTGATTTTGTGTTTTAATTAGTGTTTGTGCCAAGTAGAACCTTTGGAAAGACTTGTGTGAAGTTTATGCGATCATGCTGTAAAAAACGGAAACATTAGCGCTCACTAGAATGGTCACCAGATTTTGCTGGAGTATGTTGTTTAGTTGATTCTTTTTGAAGATGATTAATAGAAAAATTCCTCACGTTTACCAATTTATTTCAATTTTGTTGGAGTTACAGAAGTATGCGAAAGTTACAGATTACTACAGATTGTTTTGTTTTTGACAGATTCTGTTTTTCGTGTGTTGTTTGCTTATTTCAATGCATCTATGAGTAGTATTGGATAGTATGAATCATAGAGAAGTTGGAATACAGTAGGTTTAACACCAATATAAAAAAGGAATGAGTTCATTGCAGTACCTTGAGTAGTGGTTTGTTTTCTTATACAAACGGAGCTCATGAGATTTTTATCTAAGTTTTGTGTTGTGAAGTTTTCAAGTTTTGAGTATTGCTTTGATGGACTATGGAACAAAGAGTGGCAAGAGCCTAAGCTTGGGGATTCCCAAGGCACCCCAAGGTAAAATTCAAGGACAACCAAAAGCCTAAGCTTGGGGATGCCCCGGGAAGGCATCCCCTCTTTTGTCTTCATCTATCGGTAACTATACTCGGAGCTATATTTTTACTCACCACATGATATGTGTTTTGCTTGGAGTGTAAATTTATTTTAGTTTGTTTTTCTTGCTGTTTAAATAATATCCCAAGATCTGAAATTCTTAAATGTTAGAGAGTCTTCACATAGTTACATAATTATACAACTACTCGTTGTTCTTCACTTGTATCTTTTGGAGTAGTTTGTCATTTGCTCTAGTGCTTCACTTATATCTTTTAGAGCACGGTGGTGGTTTTATTTTGAAGAAATATATGAACTCTCATGCTTTACTTATATCCTTTTGAGAGTCTATTAGAACAGCATGGTAATGTGCTTTGGCTATAAAACTAGCCTTCACATGATAGGCATCCAAGACGAAAGTAGTAAAAACTTTCATAGTAAGTGCATTGAATATAATGAGAAGTTGGATGCTTGATAATTGTTTTGAGATATGAGCATAGTGATATTAGAGTCATGCTAGTGGAGTTAATATGAAATTGAGAAATACTTGTTTTAAAGTTAGTGATTCCCGTAGCATGCACGTATGGTGAACCGCTATGTGACGAAGTTAGAGCATGAGGTATTTGTAGAGTGTCATCATTTGTGTGGAGGTCGGGGGCGCGCGATGGTTAACTCCTACCAACCTCCCCCCCTAGGAGCATGCGTTGATTGCTTTGTTTTGATGAGTCGTAAATTTTTGCAATAAGTATATGAGTTCTTATGACTAATGTTGAGTCCATGGATTATACACACTCTCACCCTTCCACAATTGCTAGCCTCTCTTGTACCGCGCAACTTTCGCCGGTACCTTACACCCACTATATATCCTTCCTCAAAACAGCCACCATATATCTTCCTCAAAACAGCCACCATACCTACCTATCATGGCATTTCCATAGCCATTCCGAGATATATTGCCATGCAACTTTCCATCGTTCCGTTCATATGACACGCTTCATATTGTCATATTGCCATGCATGATCATGTAGTTGACATCATATTTGTGGCAAAGCCACCATGCATAATTTTTCATACATGTCACTCTTGATTCATTGCACATCCCGGTACACCGCCGGAGGCATTCATATAGGTCATACTTTGTTCTAGTACCGAGTTGTAATGTCGAGTTGTAATTCAATGAAAGTGTGATGATCATCATTATTAGAGCATTGTCCCATGTGAGGAAAGGCTAAATCAAGAAAGCCCCTCAAAAAAAAAAGAAAAAAAGAAAAAGAAAGGCCAAAGAAAAAAAAGGCCCAAAAAAGGGACAATTGCTACTATCTTTTTCCACACTTGTGCTTCAAAGTAGCAGCATGTTCTTCATGATAGAGAGTCTCATGTTTAGTCACTTTCATATACTAGTTGGAATTTTCATTATAGAACTTGGCTTGTATATTCCAACGATGGGCTTCCTCAAATGCCCTAGGTCTTCGTGAGCAAGCAAGTTGGATACACACCCACTTAGTTTCTTTTGTTGAGCTTTCATACATATTTCGCTCTAGTGCATCCGTTGCATGGCAATCCCTACTCACTCACATTGATATCTATTGATGGGCATCTCCATAGCCCGTTGATACGCCTAGTTGATCTGAGACTATCTCCCTCCTTTTTGTCTTCTCCACAACCACCTCTCTATTCCACATAGTGCTATGGCCATGGCTCACGCTCATGTATTGCGTGAAAGTGTAAAGGTTTGAAAGAATAGAGTATGAAAACAAGTGCTTGGCTGAAACCGGGGTTGTGCATGATATGAATATTTTGTGTGATAAAGAGGGAGCATAGCCAGACTATATGATTTTGTAGGGATAACTTTCTTTAGCCATAGTATTTTGAGAAGACATGATTGCTTTGTTAGTATGCTTGAAGTATTATTATTTCTTATGTCAATATAGACTTTTGTCTTGAATCTTTCAGATCTGAACATTCATGCCACAATTAAGAGAACTACATTGAAAACTATGTTGGTTAGCATTCCACATCAAAAATTCTGTTTTATCATTTACCTACTCGAGGACGAGCAGGAATTAAGCTTGGGGATGCTAATACGTCTCCAACGTATGTATAATTTTTTATTGTTCCATGCTATTATATTATCCTTCTAGGATGTTTTATGGGCTTTATTATACACTTTTATATTATTTTTGGGACTAGCCTATTAACCCAGAGCCCAGTGCCAGTTTTTGTTTTTCTCCTGTTTTAGGGTTTCGCAAAAAGGAATATCAAACGGAGCCCAATTGACCTGAAATTCAACGAAGATCGTTTTTGGACCAGAAGAAGCCCACGGAGTGCCGGAGGGGGACGAAAGGACCCACGGGCTGCCCACGAGGGTGGGGGCGCCCCCCCCCCCTACTGGGCGCGCCCCCTGCCTCGTGGACAGCCCGTAGCCCCCCTTTGCTTGGCCCCGACTCCAAAACCTGCTATATATACTGAAACCTTGGTAACATAACCTAGATCGGGAGTTCCGCCGTCGAAAGCCTCTGTTGCCACAGAAAATCAATCTAGACCCGTTTTGGTACCCTGCCGGAGGGGGGAATCCCTCTCCGGTGGCTATCTTCATCATCCCGACGCTCTCCATGACGAGGAGGGAGTAGTCCACCCTCGGGGCTGAGGGTACGTACCAGTAGCTATGTGTTTGATCTCTCTCTCGCTCTCTCATGTTCTTGAGATGGCACGATCTTGATGTATCGCGAGCTTTGCTATTTTAGTTGGATCTTATGATGCTTCTCCCCCTCTACTCTCTTGTAATGGATTGAGTTTTCCCTTTGAACTTATCTTATCGGATTGAGTCTTTAAGGATTTCAGAACACTTGATGTATGTCTTGCACGTGCTTATCTATGGTGACAATGGGATATCATGTGATCTACTTGATGTATGTTTTGGTGATCAACTTGCGGGTTCCGTGGCCTTGAAAATCCATGCATAGGGGTTGGCACACGTTTTTGTCTTGACTCTCCGGTAGAAACTTTGGGGCACTCTTTGAAGTTCTATGTGTTGGTTGAATAGATGTTTCTGAGATTGTGTGATGCATATCGTATAATCATGCCCACGGATACTTGAGGTGACAATGGAGTATCTAGGTGACATTATGTCAGGCCCAAGATGCGATTCTATCCCGATCATGTGACACTTACGTGATTGGGGCACAACCGCATTTCGGGCGCTTAGCAAGATGGATATCATTACATCATACCAATACATACATACATGGGGGATACAACAACTCATACAACACACATGAATACAACATCACCAATACAAGGCATCCGACTACGGATGCAAACATGAAAAGCACAACGACGTCCATCTACTATCCCAGGCTGCCGACCCGGAACCAAACCCAAGACTGAAGAAGAAGAAGAAGAAAGAACTCCAGTAAAAGGACACATCGCTCTCACGTCAAGTCATCGGAAACCTGCACCTGCAGTTGTTGTAGTATATGTGAGCCACGAGGACTCAACAATCCCATAACCATGGGTATCAAGACTAGCAAAGCTTTATTGGGTATGGAGAGGTTAAGTGGTGAGGTTGCAGCAGCAGCTAAGCAAAAGTATGGTGGCTAACTTACGAGTACAAGAATAAGATGAGACTCTACACAAACTGTCGCAAACTAGTAATGATCGCTAGAGATCCTGCACTACCTGCGAGTCAAACATAACCCCACCGTGTTCACTTCTCAAAGTGAAAAGAGACAGTCACGGCTACTCACACAGTTGTGTGTTTTATTTCGGATCCTCTGTCAAGTTTTCTACAACCTGACATTAACAAATTCCAATCTGCCACATAACCGCGGGCACGGCTTTCGAAAGATCATAACCCTGCAGGGGTGCCCAACTTAGCCCATCACAAGCTCTCACGATCGGCAGAGATAATAATAATAGTACCCCTTATCTTAGGGAAGGCCCGATCAGACTCAGAATTCCCGGTGCACAAGACAATTTGACAAAGGTAAAACAAGTCCAGCAAGACCTCCCGGCGTGCCGACACCATGATAGTAGCCGCGCGTATCTCGTCTCAGGCCACAACCGGATGGGACAAGCTACGAGTAAAACCAACCCTCAAGTTTCCCCCAGGTGGCCCCGCAGGTTGCCCATTTGGGACCAACACCATCAGCACTGCCCCCTGCTATGTAGAAAGAATCCTCGAGGGCGCGACCCCCTATGCAATTTAATTATTTAATTAAGTTGTTATTATGAGGCAAATTAAAACCAATGTTGGGCCATGCTGGAAGAGTTTTATTCAAAGACAAACTGTCAAGGGGTCCCCATATACCCAACCGTGTAAGGAACGCAAAATCAAGGAACATAACACTGGTTTATCGGCTCCTAAGGTGGCATGAGTGGAACAAAACACCGAGCAAAAGGCCAAGCCTTCCACCCATTGCCAAGTATATATGTGTGTTAATAATAATAGTAGATACTGTGATATTCCAACAACAAGTTCCAACATGGAACGATCTTCATCTTCACCTGCAACTAACAACGCCATAAGAGGGGCTGAGCAAGCGGGTAACATAGCCAAACAACGGTTTTGCTAGGACGGTGTCAAAGGTTAGAGGTTTCATGGCAACAAGGAGAGGCTGACAATAAAAGATGGGTAGCGTGACATATAACGATAGCATCGAGACAACTAAGCAGGGCAATGATAGTAAAGGTATCCAAGGTGATGGTCATCTTGCCTGAGATCCCGCAAGGAAGAAGAACGGTTCCATGAAGAAGACAAAGAAGAAGCCTCGAAGACGAACCACATGTAGTCGAACGAATCCTCATGGTCGCAACGGAAAAAGCACTAACGAGAAGAAGCAAGCAACACGGTAAACACACCACACAAGACATGACAAGATGCTCAACCAAGTATGATACAAGACAAGTATATATGATGCAAAACATGGCAAGGGATGAAGCACACAAGAACAACACAAACCAACAAGTTTAAATGAGGCCGGAATCAACACGTAACAAACCAAGCATGGCAAGTTGCAATAAATTTATCTAGACTTAGTCAAATCTGGGAAGGCAAAAACATCATCACGATGCTAACTTTGGTGGCACAAAACAACAATCATATTAACTCTACTAAGTATATAAAGATCATGAACATGTAGTAGACATAGCCTTTATCAAACAACTCCATTGGAGAAACTCCATAAAAGGCATGGATCAATAACAACAAGCTTCACCAAATTGATCATGCTGATAAAAACCTGACAGGTTAAATTTATAGCAACTTGAGAGCAAGAAATAAATAAGCTACAGCAGGCCATATATGCAAACAAGGGCATGAATGGATAGAAAATAACATGGACAACAAGACATGATCATTTGACATACTAAAACATGCATGGATTTGAGTGGGGCATCAAGCAAACATAGCATCAGGTTAAACAGATTCCAGACTTAGCAGTTTTTTCACTAAGTATAAAACAACAACATTGGCATGGCATGTTTACAAGCTTGTTTAAGTCACCTCAAGGCATATCATGGCAAGTGGATTGCACCACAGCAAAGACCATATGGTTGTGCTTCTAAAACATATAGACATGTGGCATGAAGACAAACACACCAATAGCAATGAGCAAGTGAAATCAGCATCTCACAACAAGTTTCAGCACTTAACAGCCACATGCACTTTTGCAACAGAGATTAACATGGCAATATGGCACCTAACATGAATGCTACAGCAACCAACATGTAGAGCACTTCATAATGAACATTTTGACATATCATATGCTCCATTTGGATAAACATGCACAAAGTTACAAGCATCACAAGTATGCAACAAAATTACAGTCAACAACAGTTTTAAACAAGTAGCACTCTTGCAACGATGATTAGGTTATCAAGATGAACTCAAACAAGCATGCCACAATGGAACAAAATGAAGAGCATATCACCACGATTATTTTGATATATTATATGCTCAAATTGGACAAGCACACAAAAAGTTACAGCACCGCAAAGTATGCAACATATTCGCAGATTTCAGGGACTTAGTCGTTTCACAAAAGGAAAAAAACAGGAGTGAGCGCTAAATAACTAAATGACGCACGGGCAGGGAATAGTGGCTCATCGCTGGGCTTCGGCCCACGTGAGAAGAGGCGAGGCAGGCCGGATCCGAAGCGGAGGGAGCTGGGCCCTGCGGCTAGGCCTGGGCCCAGGGGAGGCGAGGAAGGCGGCCCGGTTGGCCAGGGTGCGCTGGGCCTTGGCGGAGCGGGGAGGTGGGCCTCGTGGGCCCGACTGGCCCACGCGAGCACGGAGGCCCGAGCGGAGGCTCGTCCTCCTCCTCCCGAGGCGCGGGAGGGAGGCGGCCATGGCAGAGCGGGGCGGCGGCGCTGGTCGGCATGGACGCCGGGAGGAGGCCGTGGAAGGGGGAGCGGGGCGGAGGTTGGCGGATCCGGGGATGCAGGACCCATTCCCGAGGTCGGAGGAGCTCGGCGGTGCCAGAAGATGCGGCGGCACGATCCGAAACGCGGCGGCGGGGCTCGATCTGGAACGGGGCTGCTCGAGGAGGCAGTGGGTGGCTGGGAGGCCGAGGCGCCCGGCGGCGGGGCGGCTCCGGCCGGCGAGCGGGGAAGATCCGGTGAGGCGGGTAGGCGCAGGGGCGCAAGGAGCGGCTGGCGGCGGCGCACGAAGACGGCGGAGGCGGCGGGCTCGCGCCGCGGCGCTTCGGGCCCGGGCGGGCTGGCGATGGGCTCGCGGCCCGGGGCGGTGATGTGGGGCGCATGGAGGGCTACGTGGCAGCCTGCGGTTGGCTAGGGGCAGCGGTGTGATGACGTGTTGGCTCGGGATTGGCCCGGGCGACATGGCTGTGGGGTGGACATGTCCGGCGGCAGCGGACATGTCCGGCTGCGCGGAGGAGCTCGGGACTAGGGTTTCATCCGCAATTTTCGGGGGGAGACACATATTTATAGGTAGAGGGAGCTAGGAGAGTCCAAATGAGGAGCGGTTTTCGGCCACGCGATCCTGGTCAGATGACCGAGAGGATGGAGGGGATTAGAATGGGCTTGGGGGCTGTTGAGGTGGGGTGGTGGACCAAAAGAGAAAGGCATGCGGCTGTTAACGCGGTTAACCGTTGGGCTATCAAACGGACTCCGAATGCGACGAAACTTGACAGGCGGTCTACCTATGCTATAATAAGACCACACGCCAAGTTTCAACCCATTCCGAGTACGTTTTCCGGCCACTCATAAAATAAATATTCGAAGGTGATGCGGGCATGTGCAAGTGTGTCTGGTCTCAGAACGGACAACGGAAAGGACGAGGGGACTTGGACGGATGCAAGTTTTGAAAATATGAGGATGCAACACACATGATGACAAGGCAAATATGCAACACGCAAGCAGATGACATGGCAACGACAACGAATGATTGACTGACACCTGGCGCACCGGTCTCGGGGTGTCACACATTAGGGTTTTGGTTGATTTGTGTCTTAAGGTGTTATTCTAGTACGAATTCTATTATAGATTGAACATTACTACGGACTCTTGAATAGATCGATCAGAAAGAATAACTTTGAGGTGGTTTCGTACCCTACCATAATCTCTTCGTTTGTTCTCCGCTATTAGTGACTTTGGAGTGACTCTATGTTGAATGTTGAGGGATAGTTATATGATACAGTTATGTTATGATTGTTGAGAGAACTTGCACTAGTGAAAATATGAACCCTAGGCCTTGCTTCCTATGATTGCAACACCGTTTATGCTCACTTTTATCTGTAGTTACCTTGCTCTTTTTATATTTTCAGATTACAAAAACCTATATCTACCATCCATATTGCACTTGTATCACCATCTCTTCGCCGAACTAGTGCACCTATACAATTTACAATTGTATTGGGTGTGTTGGGGACACAAGAGACTCTTTGTTATTTGGTTGCAGGGTTGCTTGAGAGAGACCATCTTCATCCTACGCCTCCCGCGGATTGATAAACCTTAGGTCATCCACTTGAGGGAATTTGCTACTGTCCGACAAACCTCTGCACTTGGAGGCCCAACAGCGTCTACAAGAAGAAGGTTGTGTAGTAGACATCATCTACCTATATGTTACTCTAACCCTCTCTACATATATTTAATTCTTTGCCACATCAGCATACTTGCTATTTTTTAGTGCATGACATCGTCGGCTATGATACCACCACTACGGCCAGCCTTATATAGTGGGGAGTATCATATACTATATATAGTATCATGCATATGATACTAGTGTATGATACTATGTACGTAACTTCATAGTCCATATATAGTATATCATAGAGTAGTATATATCATAGATGGCCGTATTTATGGCCATGCATGACACAAAGTAGTATAGCATTTATTATATATATTTGTGACGGTATCTACCTATGTTATTGCTTCTTTGCCACATCATCATATTTGCTATTCCCGAGTGCATGATGCCGGCTATGATACCCCCACTATGGCCACCGTAAGGCTGGTCGTAATATGGGAGTTGTCGGCGTCCTGGGAACTAGGGTACCCATACTTGCCTGCATGCGGGCCACGACGCGCTCCTACTACAGCCTGGTATGGCCCAGCTGATCGACCAGCTACTCAAGACCCTTGTGAGGGGGCTAGGCTTCGCGAGGAGAACGACACCAAGACCCCCTCAGGAGTGGCCTCGGCCAGGCTGCTCCGGAGGGGCAGAGAACCCAAGGCCAAGCCTGCCTCAGGAGGAGACAGTGACGCACCGCGCCAGCGGGTGCCAGCGTGCGCCAACGGCGCAGTTGCCGTTTTGGTGCAAAGGAGATAGCGCAGGCGCAGGTTCCCGAGGGGCGAGACAAAGGTTTCCCCTTCGGTGCAGCAAGACCGAAGACCGCAAGGACGACAGGGAGGATGTCACCACCAAGCCCACCACCGCGTCATCGTCGGATTCCTTTGCAGGCGAAGACTGCTTTTGTCAGGATAGGAACGTCCTTGTGTTCCCGCTCAAAATGGTCGTTGTGGGATCCCTTCCCGCCTAAACATTTCGGGGGAAGAGGACCCTGGCCGCCTATATAAGTAGCTAGGGTCTCCACTGTGGAGGCATTGTCATCTGATCTGGAGGGACCCCGCCTTCACACCAAGGAGCAAGAACACTTGCCTCCTGGCCCTCCTGAGCTCAGAAACCACTTTACTTGTTCATACTCAAGCCCTCCCGAGGCTAGTCCACTCAAGCAGGATGTAGGGTTTTACACCGCAAGGTGGCCTGAACCTGGGTAAACTCGTGTGTGCTTTACTTGTCGCTTGATTGAATCTCACCACCGGCCAAGGGCGTGGCGCTAGGTAGACGTGAGTGGGAGAGATCTGCGTTCATGCCCCTGTGTTCGAACTTCATGGGTTTGCGGAGCTCGTAATCCGACATTTGGCGCGCCAGGTAGGGGGCGTGTCAAAATCTTGCCTCTTCGACGACCTCGTCCCGCTCTCGTTCGTCGACCTCGCTTCACCGCCATGGTGGACACACGCCGAGCGCGCGTCACCCGCCGCTCCGCCAATATCTCTCAGACGGCGCCCTCGGGAAACGGTGCACCGCTCCGCCTCAATTCGCCGGTCGCCAACACCGCCACCGACCCGGTCGTCCTCATGGAGCAGGACTCGTCGCTGCCGCTATCCATGCGGCGCGATGGCCGCACGGCGACACCATCACCCTCGCCGGCCGCGGCGTCGTCTTCGCTGATCTGCCATGGGCCGGTCTACCAGCAGCCAACGCTACTAATGGTGTGGGAGCCCCTATGCTATCGTCCAGTGGACGACCTCTACAACGAGTTGCTCCACCGCATCACCGAGCTCGTCAACGCCGCTGGGGAAGTACCTGCACCGACCCACTCCCCCCGTCATTCATCGCTCATGGCGGGGAACGTGGACCACGGCGTCCCGGCTCCACCTCCACTGCACGGCGCCGGCCAGGGGCTCAGACGCGAGGCTCCATGGCGCGAGCAGCCCCGCAGGGTCCCTACACACGACGAGGACAGCTGCCAGGTGGTCCCGCATCCCCGTGCAGAAGCCCACGGGCTCCCCGTTCCGCAGCACCTGAACCGCGCACCACAGGAGGTGATGGCGCCTGTACCCCAGGAACCAGCACCGCAAGCGCAGGGGGGCGCCTGCAATCATGAGCGTGGCTGGATGTCGCGCCCTAGCTCCAGAGTTGCGGCGCCTCGTCTGGTCCGGCAAGTTCAAGCCGGATTTGCCTCCGTGCTACAATGGCACCGCCGACCCCGCAGAGTTCCTCCAGATCTACGAGATGAGCATTGAGGCGTCCAACGGCACCGAGTAGGTCATGGCAAACTGGTTCCCCATGGCCCTCAAGGACGACGCTCGCTCCTGGCTACTGAACCTCCCCGCAGGATCCATCTCCTCCTGGGGGGAGCTTCGTGTGCGTTTCGTCGCCAACTTCCAAGGTATCCACGACCGAGCCCCGGCGGCCGCGGATCTGCGCCCCGTGAAGCAGCAACCTGGGGAAACCCTGCAGAAGTACATCCAGCGTTTCAACACCGTGCGCCTCAGGATCCCCAGGGTCTCAGACGAGGCCATCATCTTGGCGTTCTCCGATGGTGTCCACGACGTCAGGATGAAGGAGGAGCTCGCCATCCACGAGGACCTATGCACGGCCCTCGAGATGTTCAACCTCGTGGTGAAGTGCGCCAGGGCAAAGGATGGTCGCCTCTCTCTCCTGGAGCTGCCTGAAGCGGAGGCTGATGACAAGAAGGCCAAGGCCAAGGAAGCAAAGCGCAAGGGACCCACCGTGCTGGCTGCGGAGCCAGAAGGGAAGCGTGGCTGCGGCTACAACGACCCCCCAGAGACAACCGTCCATACTGCGTCTTCCACGATGTTCACAGCCACAACACCAACGACTGCCAAGAGCTCAGGGCGATGCGTGGCGGGCAGCGTCTTGAGCGCGACAACCGCGGCTACGGCCGTGGAGGGGGCCGTGGTGGAGGACGCTGGGACGGCAGGAACACGCGCCAAGGATGGCGTGACCAACCTCGTGAAGACTGCTGGCAGGAGCAGCCTCGTGACACCCCCTGGCGCGACCAGCCTCGTGAGGGTCGCCCTCGGGGCAACGTGGGCCTGCCTCAGCTGCCACCACCGCCAAGAAGGAATGACGAAGACCGCCAGGGAGATGAAGCAGGGGGCTTTCAGGAGCCACGCACGGTCGCATGCATCTTGGGAGGAGCCCACGCTCCGGCTTCTCACCGCATCTTCAAGCAGTTCGCTCGTGAAGTGAACGTGGCGCTCCCCAGGCCTGACGCCGCGCGCAACCTCAGGTGGACCAAGCAGATCATCGCCTTCGACCCCAAGGACCAGCTCAAATGCACCGCAGCCCCAGGCACTCTTCCGATGCTCTGCACTCCGACCATCAACAATGTCCTCGTGACCAAGACCCTCATCGATGATGGAGCAGGGCTCAACGTCATCTCCGTCTAGACCTTCGAGACGCTCCAAGTCCCCTACAATCAGCTCCACCCAACCAAGCCATTCTACGGAGTCACAAATGGCTCCATGCTCCCGATGGGCAGGTCCGCCTCCCCGTCACATTCGGTGATCGCGACAACTATCACACCGAGCTCATCAACTTCGACGTCGGCAACATTCACCTCACGTACAACGCCATCCTAGGGTATCCGGCCCTCGCCAAGTTCATGGCGGTGACCCATCACGGCTACAACGTCCTCAAGGTGCCCAGGAGTGGCGGGGTCATCACGATCGCCTGCGACGAGAAGGAAGCAGTGTGTTCCCTGGAGCGCGCCTACCAGACTGCAGCGGTCAAGAGCTCCGTGAGGATGGAGCCGTCTTCGCCCTGCAGACCACCCCCAAGAAGAAGAAGAACTTGCCCGCAAACGGACCTCGGGATGTAGGGGCTCCTTACGGCCCTGCCTCAGGACCCGCGCCTGTCGACGAGGCACCCTCCACCCTCGCATAGGGAGGCGCGCTCGACGCCCCTCTCAGGACGGCCTCGGGGGCTCTCCTCCGGAGTGCCTCTGGTCTGACCAGCGTCACGATGGAGGTGTTCGGGAACCACCTGCAGGCGTGTGTCGACGCGCATTTTTGTGAGCCCAGCGTGAGCCATACAGCATTGGGGGCTCAAGACTTCATCGACCAGGTTACCGAGGAACTTCAATACGCAAGGCTCATACGCGGTGGGCGCAACTGCACGGCACCAAGCTCACCTACCCGCAACCCAAGCAACCAATTCCGCGTCTGCGTCGACATCGCAGG
Organism: Secale cereale; assembly: GCA_902687465.1. Classification (NCBI taxonomy): domain Eukaryota; kingdom Viridiplantae; phylum Streptophyta; class Magnoliopsida; order Poales; family Poaceae; genus Secale; species Secale cereale. The sequence continues at coordinate 366,011,244 of LR738710.1, forward strand.
CCTCAACTGAGCCGCTTCCCTGGAGCCCTTCTGGCCGACGGCTGTCGGCTGGAGGAGGACTCTCCCCTGTAGTTACATTCGCACGCTCTTCGGCTTCCGCAACATACCTGCCACGTTCCAGTACCTCACGCGGTAGGCTTTGGGGGCTCAAAAGGCTCAGTGGTAGACGGTCCTGACGGAGCAGGAGCCGGACCCCCATGACCACTGAGGGCCTCCGGCGCCCCTGGGCCTCAGGAGCCCGGCGATCCTCAGGAGCAGCTTCAGCTACCCCGACTCTTCTTCAATGACAAGTTTCAGGTGATGCCTCAGGTATTCAATCGAGGGCGCCCCCCGGGCTGCATCATCCTCGAGCTGTTGGGGGCTCATCCCCACAGCTGTCTCTTCTGCGCATAAATCAAGGCTAGTTTTTCTTCCTACTTGCATTATCTATATGCTTGGCGTTCTCACCGCCACTAAGGTCATGAGCCCTTGCGAGCCCGCCTGCGACCGCCCCATGATTAAGGACTGGCACGGTGTCTGTGCTCGGGTCCTTCCCTGCAGCATCGCTAAATCCAAGGGCTGAGCTCTGTCTCGCGAGCCATTCCCGTGACGTCACCTCCCGTGGTCCTTGGTGCCTTGTTCTTGCATGGGCTAATCGTGGATGGGTAAGTGGGGGCCCGTGGCAGTTGCCTCGCTCACGCGGGAACCGCGCGCCGGTTGTCTTTCTTTTGGACTGTTGCATGAGAATATTGGGCACGACATTTGTGGTCGGGTCCGTCACTGCAGCGTCGATAAATCTAGCGGCTGAGCTCTGTCTTATGGGCCGGTCCCGCTAACGTCACCTCCTGGGTTCGTTGATGTTGCGGCCTTCTCATGCGATGCCCTCTAGAGATGCACTCAGCGCAGGTCGACACAACGCATCTCTTTTCACATTTTGCAGAAGAAGACTCAGGCGCAACCCGCCTCAGGGTAGGTTCTCATGGGTGATGCGTAAGCTCACGATAACTTCCTCAGGGTCATTCAGGTCGTCCTGAGGAGGGCCCATATACATCTTGGCTGTCCTGTCGTGCAAGCCACATGTCAGGATGGGGCTGTACATGCCCCGGAGTCTCTCCCGGTGGGAGGCTCCCTCCCACGATCCAGTGGAAGTACCATGCTCCGCGCTGGCAAAAACAACCGAGGAGCGGTTTTTCCCATGAACCAGTGGAAGCAGCAAGCTCCGCGCTGGCCGCTACGACCGAGGCATGGTTATGCCCACACTCCGCGCAAGTGTGGTAGCTCTATGCTCCGCGCTAGTCATAAACAACTGAGGGCGGCCCCCAACGGTCGCACCAACCTCAGGGAGCTTTTCAGCTCACGACGCTCACAGCTTCTCCTTGGATGGGTGTCGCGAGGGGGGCTAGGCACGGAGGCTATGCTCAGGTCACGCCTGGTAGACGCCACCCTACCAAGTGCCCAGACACCTGGCTTTCTCGTGCCCCCATCCTAGGCGAAGGCTCGTGATCAAGGTATGGTGCTTGTTCTCCCTCATGAGAGTCGTTCGTACGTCAAGGGGGACCCCTGGGCATCGCGACCCAGGGGCCTCACTAATCACGTAGCCCCTCACTCCTTGAGCCCAGTGCTCAACGGCGGTCGAGGTATGCGCGGGGCTGGGCCCTGCCGACGCAGAATGCAAATGGGATCGCTTGAGCGTTAAGGGGGACCCTTGGGCATCGCGACCCAGGTGCCTCACTAGCCACGTAGCCCCTCATCCCTTGAGTCTAGTTATTACGATAACCCCGGTAACCCGGAGGGCTCAATGGCGATCGAGGTATGCGCGGGGTTGGGCCCTACCGACGCAGAGCACCTAAGCAAGCATGAAAGGAAGCAAGCACGGAAATCACCAAGTTCAAGTCTAGTTATTACAATAACATCAAGTTCTCCAAATTCAAGCGAGTCCTTACGCCTCCCCAAGGCACTTGCATTTCTCTCATCTTGACAGGGACAGGTCAGGCTCCGCGCACGTCACCTCACCAGGTCCTTGGTGCCTCCACCTTTGCGACAGGGAACCCAGGACAGGACTTCGGGAGCAGCCACCTTCCCAAGACTATGACTGACACGCAAACACGTCTCCAGAAGTTTAGGACCCGGCCCGGCTCGGCGGCCTCGGGAGCGGCTGCTGCCACTCCCTCGTGAGGGCAACTTGGGCGCGGAAGGGGGAGCTCCTGAGCATCGCGCCTCAGGGTCCCAACTAGCCCCTGAGCCCTTACCCCATGGCCTTGCGTGTGGCATCGCGACCCAGCATACCAGTGGCGGCTTAGGCACCTCAGGGGGTGGGTCCTGAGAGCGCAGAGTTTCTCCTTGTGGGGAACCCGGAGATGTGGCCCCGCGGCCATCAGCAGTTGGCAGGATAGGGCGCGAGCAAGTGTCACTGCCGCCCGATCGCAAAGGATCACTAAGATAAGTATTCAATGCCCACATTCACTCGCGTACCTACGCCTCCACCCACTGTAATGGTGAATTTGCTGGAGCACAATGGCCTCTCTCGCCGGCTCTCGCGGTCGCTACCTGCACGCCAAGGGGGACCTCCCGAACATCGCGCCTCAAGGGCTCTTACCGAACCCTGGGCCGCTCACCTCCTGGCCTTGACCACGGCATCGCGACCTGGCATACCAGCGACAGCTGAAGCCTGCCTAGGGACTGGGTCTCGCAGGCGTAGGGCCCTAAGCTACCGCAGGGACGGAAGAAAAGGAAAATATTGCTCTAGCAAAGGATCTCATGAGGAACATATGTTCATTGGATAACAGCAAGAGTGTCACAAAAGATTTACATGCCCTCATGGGGCCATCCATGGTTGCCTCCCAGGGACGAAGCAAAAGAAGGCCACTCCCGGAGGGACACGGCCCGGGTTCCTTCAGCGGTGACGATGGCTGGAGGACGTTGCTCCCCTTCGGCGGCGAGAGCGGTGACTCGGCGGCTTGTAGCTCTCGCCAGAGCTCGAGGCCATCTCAGGAGAAGCATAGCTGCTGCTGGAGGAGTCAGGGGCAAAGCCGACGGCGAGTGCTTCGCCCCGAGCATCGTCGCCTTAATAGCATGGGAGATGGTCACCGGTGGGCCCATCCTCCGCGCTGCACGCCAGCCGCCGGCCATCCTCCCCGAAGACCTTGAAGGTCAACATGGCCAACCCGTCCAGCGTAAAATGAAGAATGTGCCTCCCGGTGGGGGCGCGGCGCGGCGCACCTCGCCCCAACCCCAGATCATGTATACCTTGCCGGAGGAGATCACCTCCATGTCGGCATATGAAGGAGGGAGATGGCACCCTTCGTGCCACAGCTGCATCGTTACCCGTCCGTGAGCCGGGAGCACCTCCTTCAAGAATGGGGGAAAGAGGATCCAAGAGTGCAGAGGGGCTCCTGCCCACAGGACAAACTCGCGGACGTCGTCTTCAATATGGGACGGCGACGGGAGGCGTGAAATCACTCGCCTCTCTAGGCGCCTGACCGCACCACCCCCGTAGCCGCCGCCCGTGCATCGCGTGCCTGTCGCCGGAGCACCCAGGTGAGGCGGGAATCCCGGTGGCGCCCGCGTGCACCACGTACGGGCGTCCGCCAGCCTCAGGGGCACCCTTGGGAAGTCACGGCGCCCCTTCTTCGGCGGGAGCTGCTTCGGCTCCACCATCGGGGCCTTCCCTTTCTGTGCGGCCGAGAACCTACGTATCGGCGCCATGGAAAAAACCTCGACGAAGAAAGAGGAGCTGGGGTTTGATGTGCAACAGTCAAGTGAACGGGGGTGGCGCTTCTCCCCCTATTTATAGGCTGAGAAGATCAATCGCCGGCCACTTGCGCACGACCATAATGACCCCATCGTCCGCGCCAGGGTGACGTCAAGTCACACGGTCACCAAAGCCGCATGGGGAAGTGGAGTCGCCCATGTCCCATCCAACCGTCGCGCGCCTGCCTGGCCCGCAGTCTTTTGGGGCCCGCGGCGCTTCGTCCTCGACTAAGGCTTCACCCCGAAGCTAACTCCACGCGCGCCTTGGGTCTGGGGGCTACTATCGACGTCCTGGGAACCAGGTACCCAGACTTGCCTGCCTGTGGTCCGTGACGCGCTCCTACTACGGCCTGGTACGGCCCAGCTGATCGACTAGCTGCTCAAGACCCTCGCAAGGGGGCTAGGCATCGCGAGGAGAACAACACCAAGATCCCCTCAGGAGCGGCCTCGGCTAGGCTGCTTCGGAGGGGCGGAGAACCCAAGGCCAAGCCTGCCTCAGGAGGAGGCAGTGACGCACCACGCCAGCGGGTGCCAGTGGCGCAGTTGCCGTTTTTGTGCAAAGGAGACAGTGCAGGCGCAGGTTCCCGAGGGGCGATACAAAGGTTTCCCCTTCGGTTCAACAAGACCGAAGACCGCAAGGACGACAGGGAGGATGTCACCACCGAGCTCACTACCGCGTCATCGTCTGATCCCTTTGCGGGCTAAGACCGCTTTTGTCAGGATAGGAACGTCCTTGTGTTCCCGCTCAAAATGGCCGTTGTGGGATCCCTTCCCGCCTAAACATTTCGGGGGAAGAGGACCCTGACTGCCTATATAAGTAGCCAGGGTCTCCACTGTGGAGGCATTCTCATCAGATCTGGAGGGACCCCGCCTTCACACCAAGGAGCCAGAACACTTGCCTCCTCGCCCTCCCGGGCTCTCCTCCTGAGCTCAGGAACTACTGTACTTGTTCATACTCAAGCCCTCCCAAGGCCAATCCACTCAAGCAGGACGTAGGTTTTTACACCGCAAGGTGGCCTGAACCTGGGTAAACTCGTGTGTGCTTTACTTGTCACTTGCTTGAATCTCACCACCGGGAGAGGGCATGGCACTAGGTAGACGTGAGTGGGAGAGATCTTCGTTCACGCCCCTGTGTTCGAACTTCTTGGGTTTGCGGAGCCCGTAATACGACATCAAGCAGTATCATGCATGCCAACTAGAATTTTTGGATGATGTGGCACACAGTTAAATGACGAAAGAGAGGGTGTGGTATCATATCATGGTACCGTATCATATTAAATGTTGAACTACTTTGTGTCATGCATGGCAATTAATAAGGCAACCTAAGATACTAACTTATGATACTATGCATGTGCGTGTTACGGAGGTATTACCGATCATGTACTAATATCATGCATATATACTCCCTCCTTTCCGGTCTATAGGATTATCTCAAAATTTTAGTTTTTCCATTTTATAAGGCTCAATTTGGTTTTTCCCCATCACATGTTCGCATTCCAGGGTGCATTAAATCATTGCATGCAAGTATTAAGAGAAAGTTGACCAATGCATGTACTTTATGCATGCATGTATTGCAATTAATACATTGGAAAACATAATTTTTTGAGGAAAACAAAAGCATTAATTGGGTGTTTTTGCAAACTATAAAAAGTATTCCACCACTCACCATCTACCTTGGTTGCTTATATTTTTGAATTGAGCCCTATAAGGCTAGTTATAATGGGGAGTATCATATACTAGTATCATGCATATGATATATACTAGTGTATGATACTACTTCCGTAATGCATAGTATCATAAGTTAGTATCTTAGGTTGCCTTATTAATTGTCATGCATCACACAAAGTAGTACAACATTTTATATGATATGGTATCGTGATATGATACCACATCCTCTCTTTAATTCCTCATTTAATTGTGTGCCACATCATCCAGAAAGTTTAGTTAGCATGCATGATGCCTCTTATGATACTACCATTACAACCAGCCTAAATCATAAAGGAGGGAGTATGATACTAGCTATAGTCTATGATATACTAGCAAACTCACTAAGAGCATTGTTAATAATATAGCCAACGGTCGGCTATAAGAAGTTGCCATGTCATATACACAGCCAACCTCTTAGCGAGCATGTACAATAATAAGTTTTAAATATGTACTAGTTTATCAATAGTTGCCCACCTTACATCCTCACAAAAGTGTCCTGGGTCTCGTGTTGCAGCTGGCTCTACTAACCAAGAGCCCGCTTCTCTTCTCTCTCCTCTTCTCTTTCCTCCAACTAATAAGCACATATATATTATTAAATTCCTTATAGCCTGGTTATGTCACTCTATTGTTCTTGCTCTAAGACTACCCACAGTGAGAGTAACATAGGTGGTAACATCACATTTATCTAGGCAAAATGGATGATGTTGCATGTAATTAATGAAGAAAGAGAGGCATGTGGTAACATAGCTAGTTGTTGTAACATCACACATATCAAGAAAAGATGAGTCTAAAACCCAATAAATGAAGTGATGCATGACACAACACATATGTTACTACCCATCATGGAGGTAGTAACATAGACTAGTAACATATGCATGTTACTACTCTAAGTTACTACTCACTGTGACTAGTCTAAGGCTAGTCATAGTGGGGAGTATCATATACTAGTATCATGCATATGATACTAGTGTATGATACTACATCCATAGTGCATAGTATCATAGATTAGTATCATAGGTGGTCTCATTTATTGCCATGCATGACATATAGTAGCATCACATTTATTGTGTTATGGTATCTACCTATGTTACTATAACCATCTCTCTCTTCTTTAATTGCATGCCACATAAGAACGTTTGCGAGTCCCAAGTGCATGATACTACTTATGTTAACCCCACTATGGTCAGCCTAAGACTAGCCACAATGGAGAGTAACATACACTAGTAACATACACATATCCCTAGACTATGTTACTACCTTTCATAGTGGGTAGTAAGGCATGTGCCAATGCATTGTATCTAAGCACGTTATCATAGAAGCATTAAAAGTTTAAGAAACAAGTAGTACAATGCATTGTCTTTTATGTGTTGTATCTGAATTAATGATTTAGTCCTCATGCATGCATGTGATTGGGCTAAACACTTCTTTTGTCTATGGCCACGTGCAAGTGTTGTAGCTTAGCTAAGCTACAACCTCACTCTCTTTCTTCATTAAATAGTATGCCACCACATAAGCAAAATGCCTATGAAACCGCGCTAAGAAACTAGCATTGGCACAGGCCTAACATAAGTATGGTAACATGCAAAGCCTCATTTATTAGGTTACAGACTCATATTGCATTGGGACATGTGATGTTATAGTTACTAGCTAAGTTACTCAAACTATACCTCTCTCCTCATTAATTAAACCATTGCCACATAAGCAAATTTGTTGAGTTGGACTCAATGTTACTGATGAAGTTACTCCCACTATGGCTAGCTAGTCCAATGCATAGTATCATAGAGTAGCTAGTATCATACGTAGTACTTTATTTATATTGTCATGCATGACAGATTGTAGCATAGCATTTATGATACGGTTTCATTATATGATACGTAACCCTCTCTTTCTTCATTTAATTCTATGACAGCTCATCAAAATTGCCTAGTTGGCATGCATGATACTAGCTATGATACCCCCTTACTATCAACCTAGCAAAGAAAGTGTACACATAATTTGTGTGTCGCTTTGTGAGTTTGCATCTGTTTGTTCGAGAAGTGGGGAGAAGTTTGGCACAAGTTTTGATGACCGCTCCTTCCAAACCGAAGAATCTCACATGAAGGATCATGGTTTCCAAAAGGAGAAATGTCAATGCAAACTCCTGTGGCCGGTGACTTCATCTTTTGGCCTCATAAAAATTTCCATGGTACGCAATCACCATTATACCACAGGTTTCATTTTCTGGCGCATTGTAGGTATCGTTAGCTATATTTGAGACATTTTTTGAGATTAACGTGCATTTTGTGTATAAAACAAATTACAACCGGAACTGCACGTGCTGTCGAAAGGGATGAGGATCGTCGTTCGATCTGGGAGCATCCAACGGTGCAAATGTACAATCTGTGGGGTTTGGGTTCTGGCCAATCAAAAAGCACGACTCAGATCGTGGGCGGGGTGGCGGGGTTTGGTCGGCACACGGCTTTCATCAATGAACCGTGTGTTACTCGCAAACCAGATTGCATACTTTTGTTCACACATAATGTAGTGAGATCAATTGAGTGTGCTACCTCTATGATATAATTATAATAACAAAAAATAATTCATATTCATTGCCTGAGCTGACAGCATATCAAGGTTAACATATTAACGGTTCTTACATGCATCAACAAAAAACCGGGCACAACTCACAAATTCAGTACACGCGACAGTTCTAAATTGAACGAATTAAGTTGCAGGGTAGGCATAAAGACTAGTCTTATGGCTTAATTCCCATGTACATGGGGGAACTGGGATCATTATGTTGACCCCGAATGAACTTGGGTATTCTAATGATTGTACGCTTCTCTATTAGACTGGTGTGTGATCCCTTGGTTGGAAACTCATCAAATTCATCGTACTCGTCCTCATCAGCAACATCGTCGACACCTAGTACCCTTCTCTTCCCATGCATCACTACATGGCAGTTCTTATGCAAAGGGTCTCCCACAAAGAAAATCTGGGTAGCATCGCTGGCAAGAATGAACGGGTCCGTGTGATATGCCATTGTTGTCCTCTTAACACATGTCTTCCTGTAATCATCAACCTTTACATGACCAAGAGGGATCCATGTGCACCTGAATAATGCCACCTTAAATTTCACATAGTCAAGTCCCAAATCTCTTTGATGGTTCCATAGTATACCCTTTTATCAGCTTTATCTATAGTCATGCATTATATTCGAACAGCGTTGTTCTGATATGAGGTCTTCTGATCACGTTCCTCTATGTAGAACGTGTATCCATTCATGTCATATGCTTGGTACATCAACATCGTAGGTGATGGATTTTATGCCAACCACATAGCAATGCCATCGATGGATCCTTGTGCCAAATGATTCTTTAGCCATTCGGCGTAGATCTTAGTGTGCTCCTTCATCTCCACATCTGATGAAGGCACCATTGGTAAGAAGCTTTAGCGTATCTCCGCCAAGTGTTCTTCGGCATAAGCACTGAGAACTGGGCTATTAAGCAGTACCATCAAATGGGCTTTCCCTGCGAATTCTCTGGGTCCAGCCATTTACGTGCCAGCAAGGACCGGTTTACCTTTCAGCATTCCCTCGTGGCGAGAGAGGGGCAAACCTATAGGTCTTTGTTTCATGTATTCGGTGCAAAACTCAACCACCTCCTCCGTGGTATAACCTTGTAGGATGCTTGCCTCTGGATGGTTTCGGTTCCGACAAAAGCGCTTCAGTATTCCCATGAACCGCTCGAAGGGATACATGTTGCGAAGAAACACATGACCACAATACTTTATATCATCGACAAGCTGCACAGTGAGATGGACCATGACATCAAAGAATGACGGTGGGAAAAACATCTCTAGGTTGGACAATATTCTTGCAATATCATCTTGCATATGATCCAACTCTTCAGGATCTACAACTTTCTGCCATAGTTGGTTGCAGAAATCACAAAGGTCAATGAGTGTGTTTCTTATATCTTTGTCCATCACATTCCTTATGGCCACCGGGAGGATTTGTCTCAACATTACGTGGCAATCATGTGACTTCATGTGTCCCAACTTCATTTTACCTGAGCTATGATACGTCTCTGTCGTATCTATAATTTTTTATTGTTCCATGCCAATATTATACATCTTTCATATACTTTTGGCAACTTTTTATACTATTTTTGGGACTAACATATTGATCCAGTGTCAGTTCATGTTTGTTGCATGTTTTTTGTTTCGCATAATATCCATATCAAACGGAGTCCAAACGGAATAAAAACGGACGGAGATTTTTTTGGAATATTTATGAATTTTGTGAAGAAGAATCAACGTGAGATGATGCTCGAGGGGGCCACAAGGCAGGGGGCGCGCCCCAGGGGGTCAGGCACGCCCTAGGCCCTCGTGGCCACCTTGTAAGGAGGTTGGTTCCCTTCTTTCTCCGCAAGAAAGCTAATGTTCGGATACAAATTGTGTCCAAAATTCAGCCCAATTGGAGTTACGGATCTCCGGGAATATAAGAAACGGTGAAAGGCTAGAATCGGGAACGCAGAAACAGAGCGAGACAGAGAGACAGATCCAATCTCGGAGGGGCTCTCGCCCCTCCCATGCCATGGAGACCAAGGACCAGAGCGAGAACCCTTCTCCCAACTAGGGAGAAGACCAAGGACCAGAGCGAGAACCCTTCTCCCAACTAGGGAGAAGGCCAAGGAAGAAGTAGAAGGAGGGAGGCTCTCTCCCCCTCGCTTCCGGTGGCGCCGGAACGCCACCGAGGCCATCATCGTGCGACGGCGATCTACACCAACACCTCTGTCATCTTCACCAACATCTTCATCACCTTCCCCCATCTATCTACAACGGTCCACTCTCCTGCAACCCGTTGTACCCTCTACATGAACACGGTGCTTTATGCTTCATATTATTATCCAATGATGTGTTGCCATCCTATGAAGTCTGAGTAGATTTACGTTGTCCTATCGATAATTGGTGAATTGCTATGATTGGTTTCATTTGCTTGTGGTTATGTTGCTGTCCTTTGGTACCCATCATATGAGCGCGCATGTGGATCACACCATAGGGTTAGTTGTATGTTTATAGGACTACGTATTGGAGGGCAAGAGTGACAGAAGCTTCACCGTAGCATAGAAATTGATACATACGGGATTGAAGGGGGACCAATATATCTTAATGCTATGGTTGGGTTTTACCTTAATGAACATTAGTAGTTGCGGGTGCTTGCTAATAGTTCCAATCATAAGTGCATAGAATTCCAAGTCAGGGATGACATGCTAGCAGTGGCCTCTCCCACATAAAACTTGCTATCGGTCTAGTAACGTAGTCAATTGCTTCGGGACAATTTTGCAACTCCTACCACCACTTATCCACACTCTCTATACTAAATTTATTGCCTCTTTACCTAAAACAGCCCCTAGTTTTTATTTATGTGCTCTTTTTATTCTTGCAAACCTATCCAGTTACACCTACAAAGTACTTCCAGTTTTATACTTCTACGTAAAGCGAACGTCAAGCGTGCGTAGATTTGTATCAGTGGTCGATAGAACTTGAGGGAATGTTTGTTCTACCTTTAGCTCCTCATTGGGTTCGACACTCTTACTCATCGAAAGAGGCTACAACTGATCCCCTATACTTGTGGGTTATCAAGACTCTTTTCTGGCGTTGTTGCTAGGGAGTGAAGCGCCTTTGGTAAGTGGAATTTGGTAAGGAAAGATTTATATAGTGTGCTGAAATTTATTGTCACTTGTTACTATGGAACATAATGCTTTGAGGGGCTTGTTCGGGGTATCTTCACCCCGACCAGTAGAGCAAAGAGTTGCTCCTCAACCTACTGAACCTACTGAAAATGTTTACTTTAAAATTCCTTCGGGTATGATAGAGACACTCCTAGCTCATCCCTTTATAGGAGATGGAGCATTGCATCCCGATTTGCACCTAATCTATGTGGATGAAGTTTGTGGATTATTTAAGCTTGCAGGTATGCTATCACAATTCTATGGCCCCAAGTCAAGGAGGCTTCAAGAAGAGCTCAAACATATGTAAATAATGAAGCTATAATAGCAATCTGTGAAAACAGGACAATCTGTAGTAATCTGAACATTTACTATACTTGTGCAACTCCAAAAATTATGGCAAAATTAGGCAAAAACAGAATTTTTTATATCAAGACTGTGCAAAAAGTTTCAGATCCTTTCGGCATTCCAGTAAAAAATGTAAAATCGCGCACTACAGCCAAAGTTTCTGTTTTTCCACCGCACAAACCAACAAGCAGTTTAATCATCCTAAAGGAAACTCTTGGCACATTATTTTTACAATACAATGGAATTGTACAAGGGGGTAATTATTTTTGTTGAAAAGTTCCTGTAATCAAGGTTCACAAAGTTTCCATGGGCATGAACAAAGTTCAAGGCTAGCTCCCACTTTAACAGTGCTAGTCTTTCTCACTTTCGCTTTTCTTTTTGAAAAAGTTTTAGGTTCCTCTCTTTACTTTATTTTTTGTTTTTAAACTTTATAAAAGCACACAACAGAAATAAATGACTCTCTAAAACTTCCGGGTTGTCTCCCTGGCAGCGCTTTCTTTAAAGCCATTAAGCTAGGCATATAGTGCTCAAGTAATGGATCCACCCGGATCCCAAGGTATATCAAAGCCAATTTTAATTAACAATGATTTGTGATTATTGAGCACAAAGTAACATATATCATGCAACAACAAAGTCTAACTCTCTTCCTATGCATCGGCATGTCATAAAAGAACAATTCATGCACACATAGTAAAGGCCAATGCATAATATAAACAGTTTCATGCAATTTTATCATATTGGAAACATAGAGAGGCGGAGATGTAGTTCCTCTCTCATAAGAATTGCAAGTAGGAGCAACAAGCACATGCATATTATATCTATCAAAATCATCATGTGTAGTAGTAGAACGCAACCCATCAATATAGTCTTTAATAAGTGCAAACTTCTCCGATATAGTGTAGTTTGGAGAATTGAAAAAGATAATAGGACTATCATGTGTGGGTGCAATAGCAACTATCTCATGTTTAACACAGGGAACTATAGCAAGTTCATCACCATAAGCATAATTCATATTGGCATCTTGGCCACAAGCATAGCAAGCATCATCAAAAGGGATATTTCAAAAGAATCAATAGGATCATAGCAATCATCATAGCATTCATCCTTCGGTAAGCACGAAGGGAAATTAAACAATGTATGGGATAAAGAGTTACTCTCATTGGAAGGTAGGCACGGGTGATCAATCGCTCTTCCTCCTGTTGTTCTTCGATCTCCCTCCTCATCTTTTTCATCCAATGAGCTCACAATGTCCTTAATTTCTTCTTCCATAGACTCCTGCAAAATATTAGTCTCTTCTTGGACAACGGAGGAATCTTCAATATATGGTTTAATATAAGAATTAGAACTATAATTATCATAGCAATATTTAAGTATGGCCAAATTTTCATATTTGTAGAGAGTAGTATCACGCTCTTCAATAAAAGAAGCAATTTCACAAGTACCCCTAAAAGCAACAAATTCTTCAATTTGTTGAACATCATAGTAATTATAAACACCCTTAGTATACGAAGATACGATTCCATTATCACTAAACTCACATTGGTAAGGAAGGTGTTTCTTAGGGTCCTTAGAACGACAAGTACAATCATATATTTCACATAAATTACAAGCATAGCACTGCAAACGGTGAATTTGATCCAGTAAAAGTTTCCCTTTTTCAGATATGCGGTGTCGCACAAAACAAGCATGCTCTTCTAATGATTTTCCCTCAACTAAGCTAGTTGGGTTTTCAGCACGAGCACAAATGGGTCGAAGATGATCCAAGTAAAAAGCTTCAGCAGTGTGATAGATTTTGAGTGGTTCTTCAACCATTGGTTCAGTAGGTACCACTATTTTTTTGGTATTTTGCGTTTCCTACCCATAACTAAAGATAGAGAACAACTTAGAATAGCAAATAAAATCTACTTAGTGATAAAGCAACCAAGCAGACATGAGAGCCTTTCAATAAGTAAGACTGTCGAACCCAATGAGGAGCAGAAGGAAATGATAGGCAGTTTTCAGTAAGGTGTTCTCTGTAAGCACTGAAATTATCGATAACAGATAGTTTGTGATAAGGTAATTTGTAACGAGTAACAAGTAATAAAAGTAAATAAGGTGCAGCAAGATGGCACAATCCTTTTTGTAGCAAAGGACAAGCCTGGACAAACTCTTATATGATGGAAAACACTCCCGAGGACACATGGGAATTATCGCCACGCTAGTTTTCATCACGCTCATATGATTCGCGTTCGTTACTTTGATAATTTGGTATGTGGGTGGACCGGTGCTTAGGTACTGCCCTTCCTTGGACAAGCATCCCACTTATGATTAACCTCTATTGCAAGCATTCGCAACTACGGAAGAAGTATTAAGGTAAACCTAACCAAAGCATGAAACATATGGATCCAAATTAGCCCCTTACAAAGCAATGCATAAACTAGGATTTAAGCTTCTGTCACTCTAGCAACCCATCATCTACTTATTACTTCCCAATGCCTTCCTCTAGGCCCAAACAATGGTGAAGTGTCATGTAGTCGACATCTCATCAAAATATCGAACAAATACCAAATTCACATGACTACTTATAGCAAGACTTCTCCCATGTCCTCAGGAACAAACGTAACTACTCACAAATCATATTCATGTTCATAATTAGAGGGGTATTAATATGCATAAAGTATCTGAACATATGATCTTCCACCGAATAAACCAACTAGCACCAACTACAAGGAGTAATCAAAGCTACTAGCAACCCACAGGTACCAATCTGAGGTTTTGAGACAAAGATTGGATACAAGAGAAGAACTAGGGTTTGAGAGGAGATGGTGCTGGTGCAGTTGTTGATGGAGATTTACCCCCTCCCAATGAGAGGATCGATGGTGATCACGATGGTGACGATTTCCCCCTCCCTGAGAGATGTTTCCCCGGCAGAACAGCTCCTCCGGTGCCCTAGATTGGTTCCGCCAAGGTTCCGCCTCGAGACGGCGGCGCTTTGTCCCGAAAGCTTTCTCCTTATTTTTTCCAAGGAAGAATACCCCTTATACCAGAAGATTGGCATCGGGGGGCTACCAGGTGGCCCACGAGGCAGGGGGCGTGCCCAGGGGGGTAGGGCGCGCCCCCACCCTCGTGGACGGTGGGTGACCCCCCCTCTGGTGCTTTCTTTTCCCGATTTTTTTATATATTCCAAAACCGCTTTCGTGGAGTTTCATGACTTTTTGAGTTGTGCAGAATAGCTCTCCAATATTTGCTCCTTTTCCAGTCCAGAATTCCAGCTACCGGCATTCTCCCTCTTCATGTAAACCTTGTAAAATAAGAGAGAAAAGGCATAAGTATTGTGACACAATGTGTAATAACAGCCCAAAAAACAATAAATATTGATATAAAAGCATGTTGCAAAATGGACGTATCAGAAGGTAGTCGTACATGCACGTAGATGAAGTTGGTCTTGCGAAAAGGTACTTGATGGTACCGGTACTTGGCAAATCCATCCGAGACTTGCTGGCACTTGGCGTGCAGGTGCATATGAAGCAGAGGGCAAACAACCTAAGCGAACAAATGCTCGCTTGAGCTTGTACAGGGAGTGGCGCCGATCTGGATGGAGCTCGGCTCCTTGCTGAGGAAGTGATGTAGGGGCAAGTGGAGCCGAGGCTAGGACGGTCGAACCAGGGAAAGACGAGCGTGGCGGGAGAAGGAGGCGTGGAGGGAGGACAGAGCAAGGTGGTGGTGGACGCGCGCGAGAGGAAGGCAAGGCAGTGGTGGCAATAGCGGTGGCAACAAGCGGGGCGGAGGCGCCATGATAGGAAGGCGAGGCGGGGTGAGAAGAGGCGAGGTTAGGGGCAAAGTTGCAGCAGGGCAGAGTTGTAGAGGAGGTTGGAGGAGCCGAGGCAAGGAGGCACAGTGCAGGTCGTTGGCGAGGGAGATGGGGAGGTCTGGCTCGCTGGAGCGACGGATGGCAGGGCAAGGGCCAGCGCTACGTGGAGCAGGGGCTCGCCGGAGTAGGCGACCTAGCTAGGGCGGCGCGGTCGCAGGCGCGGCAACGCGCGGTGTCGGGGTGGCGCTAGGTGATCGGAGGTGGCTCAGTGCGGGAGGAAGGCACGGCCGACGATGGAGCTCGAGGGTGCAGGTGCCATGGCTGCTAGAGGTCAAGGTCGGAGGAGGGAATCGGGGCTGGAGCGTGGGGGTCGAGGAGAGGGGTTCACGAGGTCTTCGTGGCGGCACAAGGGGAACAAGAGGGAGTGGATGCGGGAGCGAGGGGATAAGGAGAGGTCCAGGTGGGCTAGGGTTAGGAGGGGTGCAGGCTGGGTTGCACATGGGCCAGCCTGCTAGGCTCTCTTCTCACTTTCCCTTATTCTCTTTAGCAGAAAAAAAGAGAGAAGAAAAAGAAAGAGGGTTAGGGAAGAATTTGCACATGGGGTTAATTTTCCTGGACTCACAAAAATGTGACAAATCCAAGAAAAATAGTAGTTGGCATGAATGTATGATTTAAATTCAAACTCATTTGAATTGAATTCAAATGGTCTGAACTAGGACAAGTTTTGAAGTGTCCAAAAATGTTGCGGATTTTCGGAGGAACCTCGATAAATGGACAAAGAATTATAGACAAGGTTTGCAGGTGAAATTTGAAGCAGGAAAGACGAATAATTAATTGGAAGTGTTTTTTTTACTATATACTGCAAGGCAAAAGCCTCACAACCCTATTTATTTAAAGCAAGAAAGGCAAACTAATACAAAGTTCATAGACATCTACAGTTAGAAATACTTACATCACAGATTACCTATACAAAAGACCTAAGGTAGGTTAGTTAGCCAGTCCATGTAACTATCCCTAATTTTACATTTTATCCTATGAGATAAAAGAGTCATATCATGGATGAAATTGTGTCTCCATTTCCTGAAAAAGGGTTGCTCATTTCTGAAGACTTTCCCATTTCTGATGATCCATATGTTCCATGCAGCAGTGAAAACCACTTCAGTGAAAAAGGGCTTGCCAAATTTAGACATGGCTTGTAAAGCCATCTGGTAAGTTGTCATACCAGGCAGAGGTTCCCAAGAGATTTGTAAATAGTTCCAAACTCTTTGGCTGAAAAGGCATGAAAAGAAAAGATGGCTCACATCTTCATGAATAAGATGAAGACATAGAATACATGTAAGATCATCCACATGCCAATGCCTACGTTGAAGCATGTCTCTGGTATTCAGTCTATCCCGAAGCAACAGCCAGCCAAACATTTTAATCTTCATGGTGCAAGAGCTTTTCCATATACATGGGAAAATTGGATCAACCACAATATTCTGATGCACCTGAGTATAGTAAGATTTAGGCCTAAAACCCCCCTTATTGAAAGGCCAAATCCAACTATCATTCTCTGTTGAAGTCTCATGGGTGCCCAAAACAACCTTGAGAGACTGAAGCTCATCAAAAGCTTGCGTGGAAACAGGCAGGTAAAAATTCTCCATGATATCATGCTCCATAACTTGAGCAACTGAAAGTTGTCCATCAATCACAAATGAGAATAATCGTGGAAAACTATGACTAATAGAGATCCCATTTAGGTCAGGTACCCAAGGATCATTCCAAAAAAGAATAGACCTCCCATTACCAAGACAGGGCTTTGCAAAATTTAAGTATTTGAAGGAGAGCTTGAAGACATCACGCCGCCAGAAGGATCCACAAAGAATAGTAGAGTGAGGCACAGAGCCATGATAGTAGGAGTCCCAGACCAAGCTGACCCAAGGTATGTCATGATGGTTGTAGAACTTGTGTTGGAATTTCATCAGTAGTGCTTCATTCTGAATTATGAGGTTAAGAACACCAAGACCACCTTTGTTTTTGGGCAAACAAACAAGGTTACATGCAGCAAGGGATTGTCTTGGGGTGTCAGAGTTCCCTCTCCAAAGACACTGCCTCTGTATACGTTCAATTTGTTTCAAAATACCAGGTGGAATATCTAAAGTGCATAGAAAATATATGGGCATTGAAGATAACACAGACTGTAACAGTTGCAGCCTGCTGCCTTGGTTAAGAAAGCATGATGTGGCAGAAAGTCTCCTTTCAATTATGTGCACTAAAGGCATTAGATCTTGCACATAAGGCTTTGTGGTGCCCATAGGCAGTCCAAGGTAAGTAAAAGGCATTGATCCCAATTTACAGCCTAGAACATTGGATAATCTGTTGGCCTCCTCAGCAGTGAGATTGATAGGCACCATCATGGATTTAGCAAAGTTAACAGATAAGCCAGTGGAGGTAGCAAAAATGTCTAACATGTCCTTCAGAGCAAGAAGTTGATGATCCACTACTGGTAGAACAATGAGGGTATCATCAGCATATTGAACTATGGGATAGTCCTGGCAGTTTGTGGGTATTGGCAGTGTTAGAATTCCCTTGCTACACATGTCATTGACCACAGACTGCAGCAAATCAGCAGCTAAAACAAAAAGCAAAGGAGACATGGGGTCTCCCTGTTTGACCCCTCTCTTACAATGAAAGTGATTGCATGGCACCCTATTGAGTAAAATAGAGGAAGATCCAGATGATAATATGTTTCTGATCCATGAAATCCATTGCTCATTAAAACCTTTGTATCTGAGGATTCTGAGGATAGCCTCGTGCTCAATAGTGTCAAAGGCTTTTGTGAAATCCAATTTTAGCAACACAATAGGCCTTTTGGAAGCCTGACATTGGTGTATATATTCGAAACACCAAGCCAAGCAGTCTTGAATGGATCTGGACCTCAAAAACCCATATTGATTCTTGTGAAGACATGATAAAATCACTCTTTGCAGCCTGTTGGCTAGTAGTTTGGTTAGAAACTTTAAACATGTGTTGGTGAGTGAAATTGGCCTGTAATCATTCAAAGTTTCAGGAATGATTCTCTTAGGTATTAAAGTGATCAAGGATGTGTTTATACATTCCAAGTCCAAATATCCATCATAGAATTCTTGTACTAGTAGCATGAAATCCTCTTTAATTAAATCCAAACACTTTTTTAAAAAGAGACCAATAAAACCATCTGGCCCATGGGACCTATCAGGTGGCATATGCTTAATAACCAGATCAATTTCTTCAATGGAAAAAGGTTTTTTCAAGTCATCAAGCCCCTCAACTCTTTTAATAAGAGTGGCAAGGTCAAAACCCATTTGAATATCATTGGAGCAGCCCATTCTTTCCTTGAAGTCTTTCAGAAATAAAGCTGACATAGCAGAATGATCAGCTATTATTTCATCATCCACAGTAATACTAGAGATGGTGTTTGACCTAAATCTTTCAGTTTCCATGGCATGAAAAAACTTGGTATTCTCTTCCCCTACTTTTATATTCCTGATGGTGCATCTTTGTTTCCAGTAAATAAATTGCAATCTAAGCACCTCTTCCAAATGCAACTTCACAATTCTTTTGAAATTGGATTCAGGTAAATATAGAGGCTTGTGCTCTTCAAGAGTGTCAAGGTATAGAATAACCTTGTTGCAATCATTAATAAGGAGTTTGACCCTTGAAAGATTTGTGTGCCAAATCTTAAGAGCATACCTAAGATTTTTGAATTTTGCAGATATGACAGCAGCAGATGATTTTCTATGCACATGTTTGGACCAAGATTGTGTGACACAATCCATAAAACCAGGTAGGTTTACCCAATAGTTCTCAAAACAAAAAATCTTAGCCTTGGGGATCATAGTTTTGATGGTGACCACACAGGGTGTGTGATCAGAAGTAGACCTAGCCAGAGGTACCACCATCGTATTGGGATAGTGAGATGTCCAATTGACACTAGTGAAAAACCAATCAATTTGTTCCAAAAGAGGTATAGCTTGCATATTAGACCAGGTGAATCTTCTGCCTTTCAAAGGTAATTCAATAAGACCTAAATGCCCAATAACCTCATTAAACAAAAGCATGTCATTGACATTTCCACCTGGCCTATTTATGTTGTCCATGGATCTCAGGAAGTTGAAATCTCCAAGCAATAACCTATTATCATCAATAGGTATAACTAGATTATGAAGCCATGTAAAAATTCATCTCGGGCAGGGTTCTAACACGGCCCATAGACTATAACCAAAGTCCAAATATTAGAATTATGCTTGGATTGGAATTCCACAGTTATACCATAGCTTAAAGATTCAATCAGTTTGCCAGAGAAGAGTGCAGAATTCCATAGAACAATCATACCACCTGATGCCCCAACAGATGGAACAAAAACAAAATGATCAAAGCGTCGCGGACAAAATGTACGAATGAAACGCTGATCCATAACCTCGCATTTTGTTTCTTGCAAGCAAATTACTGAGCAACCACTTTCATCAATTTTCTGACGAACAGCACGCTGGCAATTTTCAGAATTCAGACCTCGCACGTTCCAACAGAGCACTTTCCAGTCCCTAAAGGTTCTCCGATCCATTACAAACCAAAATAAAAGAAACACAAAAGATCACCACACAATGGTGACTCACAAACTGTCTCAAGTTGCACTTAACATAGAGAACTGAAAACAAATAAAGATCTAGATAAATGGTTTTAGCAGGGGTTAACCATAAACCCAAAAGAGCCAGCGGGCTAAACATCATCAGTCAAAGGACTTGAGGAAGAGGATGCCGGTCCGCATTAAGCTGGTCGGCGGTGAGCTTCTCTGGGGCAATGCCAAGTCGACCTCCAATTTGCTGAAGCATACTGATTGAGGTAGGTGGAGGAACTGCATCCTGCGAGTCATCAGGCCCGTGATCCGAGGTAGAATGCTGCATCTTGCGTTTTTTGAGAGGCTTGGCTGAAGGCTTCTTGAGAGAGACAGGTTTTGGCGCACCCTGCTTGAAACCATTCCGAAGGGCAGAGAGCCTAGCACTTCGTCTTACTTTAGATTCAACCACAACAGCACTGATCTTGCGGCGGTGTGGTCCCTTGACCGAGGCAGTGAAGCTGAAAGAAGTCATCTCAACGTCTGACAGGAGGGTCGAATCTGAAGAACCAGCTTTATCGCGTGAAGCCAACATTGGCACCGCTGAATCAAAACAGAGAGCACGGGCCACACTAGGCTTGGAGCGAGTAACCACTGATACACGCGGTGGTGTTGGTTTGAAAACCAACCTGTTGCAGAGATAGGTGTGCGAAAAGGAAACTTCCCAAGATCGCTTTGATAAGATAATTGGCTTGAAGGGACTGAGAGTTGGCATGCCTTTGGGAATCTGCATAGTCTCGACAAAAGGCATCACACGAGCAAAACACCTAGACCATAGCTTATCTGGCGGAATTTCAGGCCCAAAGACAGTAAGCACACGACCAACAAAGATCGGCGGTTGAATAACAGGAGGCTGATAAACTACCAAGGCTTGGTGACTGTCATCTTCAGAACTATAATCTGGCCCAGAATTCTGCATTACTACTGACTCCTGAGAAACAGCTTGTGGATTATTGTCATCAACCCACTCTTCAACCAAAACCTCGTCATTATGATGTCCATGCTGAATGGGTTGATGATTGACAGGATGTGGTGGCTCTGGTGGATCATTCCAGCCTAGCTGGAGGTATTCAGGCATTACAAAATTGACATTGTCAAACTGCAAATGACCAGACAGAGGATGTGGATTGCCATTGAGAGGCATTTGGTCCTCATCCGCAGGAAGAATATCAGCAAACTCCGCTAACAGAACATACACATGTGCAGTCCAAGAAATCCGAGTGGCGCCGAAATCAGCATATTCGTGATAGACCACATCGCGAGGAACTTGTTCAGGGCATGGGAAAGAAGCATAGACCAAAGTGCGGACCATACGAGGATCCTCTTGATGTCACTGATGAAAACGAACAAAAGTGCTAACCGCATCAGAGATGTATTGTGTGGTGCGATAGTCCAGCGGTATGCCCAACATCATAATCCAACCGCGACGAAAACCATGAATCGCTCGATGATTGATACCATGGTTGTGCGGTATGAAGCGAACAAAATGGCCATTGCCAAGATCATAAGGTGGATGATCCATGATAGCATGTCTAGATGCAGCACTTCGAAACTCAAACAAACCAACTCCCTCAATCCAATGCTGATCACTGAGAACATCACGATGAAGCTGAGTAATTATGAAGTCACTAACTAGCTGACGAAACTGATGAATCTGACCAGGCGGCGGCGGAGGCTCGACGATGCCGATGGCGTATTGCTCATGTCGTTGGTCGGGAGCAACCACAGGGGACAAAAAAGTCCGAGGCAGCCGGGTTGGTCCCCCATCAATGACGTCAAACCCCGGCGGGATGAACTCCAAGGGATCGAGAGCAAAGTTGGCCATTGATGGTGGAGACGATGGTGGTGGAGCTTGGCCAACGGGAGAGGACGGCTGAGACGTGACAATGCTCAGCCTATGCGCATGGGTAGTCGTCTCTAAAACCGAGGAGTCCTTTGGTGGTTGAATAGGAAGATGACTCGTGGCGGGTGTGGATTCCACCTCCGGCGATTTACCAAGATTATGCGGAATATTTTTAACTTTCCAAACAAACCCATTATCCCTTGCCCACTGGTTGCATTGAAAACGCTGATGGCCGAAGCGATTGCAAGCTAAGCAAACAGGACAAGAGGCTGACAAGTGGCCATGTTGAAGACATTTAGTGCAAGTTAAAACACGGGCCACCATGTCATCGACCATGGCGTCGAACTGGGCACGCGCCTCCTGCGACGAGGGAATAGCACCCTACGATACCTCCTTTGGGCCGTTCAGAATCGGCCCAACAAAAGATTCAGGCCCAACATGGGGATCCGACGATCCCGGGTTCGTTGTGATTGAAGACAGAAGCGTATCTCTTGCATGCAGATCTTGTGGTTGCGATAAGCTGGCCGGAAAATCCGGTGGGGGAAATTCGCGGATCTAGCAGTGCCAAAAATAATTTGGCGGCGACGCCGCCATCCACCGTAAGCTCACCAACGGTGAGGGGTGGATGATTACCCTTTCATGAGCAGAAACCTCATATCCCGCTTCTGTTATGGTATCAATCTCAACCTGGGTGGCAGGATATCTATAGCCCTTGCAAGCATCATAATTTTGCATCGTGGCAAAAGAAAGCTTCTTCCTTACGTGTTGGCCCGATCGAAGAGAGGACTTACGAGGAGGATGATGCATAGCTAACATACCAAGGGCAGCACGCCTCTTGCAAGGACTAATGAGAATCCATTCAGCATCACATTCTAGCTTCCAACGATTGAACTCACGTTCCCAATTAGGACCGCCACGACCCCAAAGGTTGAAATAACATTTGAAATTTAAGCAAGCAAAAGAACGTAGATTGAGAACAAGAAATCCAACTTGCTTAGAGGAGACATTGAAAGAGTAAACCTTGTCACATATGCATGAAACACCCAATTCAACGGCAGAACCTCCAATGGCCGCTTCCAAAGCCGCCGCCACAGAATCCTCCGAGAGATGAAAATCATGTCTTCCAAAGGACACAACCATCGTGAAATGACCAGTGTCATCCGTAGGATGAATGGGAAGGCCAGTAGATCTGAAAACCTTATCCGCAAACTCAAAACCCTTGGAGAAATCCAAGCCAAGGGTTGATCCAGATGAGATCGCCATGAGAAAAGTATATCACCAAATAGAGGAGAAGACGCTGAAGAGGTTGATCGGAGAGAAACCTCAGATCAGAGGTGGTGTGAAGAGATCACCGTCGATGGTGGGTGGGAGGTGGTGCAAGGTGAGAGGCGCCATTCCCCATTGGTACATAGCTCTATTTTTTAAGTCACTTGAGATTGGAAGTGTGTTTATGAGTGATTCCAAATTAATTGAATATTCAATATAGCTCCCTAAATATTGGGAGGATATGTTTTAAAGAGAAATCATCATATGACATCCCTCGATTTAAATGGATCGAAGATCCATGCAATTTATTTAGTTGAGTTTTAAAAAGGGTTGCATGATGACATGATGCAATGATGAATGCAATGATGAAAAGCAACAAGCAAAGTAAATCACACGACAACAACGAAATAACTGTAAGGCTTCTGGAGCGTCGGTCTTGGGGCGTCACAACTCTCCCACACTAACAGAGGATCTCGCCCCGAGATCCTAGGGATGGCACCAGAGAGAAACGGAAAAGGAAGAGGTAAAACAAAGTTGCTTCTTTGACAAACGAGTGAAACCACAAACCTTGGGAGGTTGAACAAATTGAAAGAAAGAATACAATGGAGATGAACGAGATTGCAAACACTCCATTAGACAAGAGGAACAAGTAATGCAACGAGAATGAAGAGCTTAGGTGAAAAGATAGACATTGAAACCACTCCGATTAAAACAAGTTAGAGAAGAAATAAGAATGAAATAATTCGGATAGCACTCCGACTGAAAAAGAGAGGCAAAACTTGATGAGATGAGAGAACTTGAATGGAGGACACGACACTCTCGTTGAATGGATAAGCAAATGAAAGGATATGATCTTGACAAAAAGAGATGATGGGACGAAGATATCAACATTACAATACCTCTAGAACAAAATAATAGAAGCTAGATCGTTAAGAAGAAAGAAAGTAGAAGAAAATGATAACTTCTACCACCAATGAATTTTGAAAGCATCCTTAGAAAGAAGGATTGAATGGAGTTGTTTACAAATAAACAACAAAAGAATAAGGTTGTTGTGGGCTTATGGAAGACATATCAAACTTATGAGGTGACAACCAGCCACTAACGAAAACAATGGTTTGGATTGAGGTCAACAAGGAGACGAAAAACTTATTTCACCGGGAGGATAAATGAAGAACTTGGGTCATTTATAAGCACCATAAAATAGCAACAATCCTTAGGGAAAGATTTTTAGGTGAAATACAACCCAAGATAACTTCAACGAAGAAATTGAGGGGTTGGCAAGATCTCCTGAACAAAGAAAAATGATGGGTTTAAATATCTCATTCTTTATAACTTGTGAATCATGAAACATGAAAGGAAATTATCAAGAAGGACATAATACCACCTCAAAAGATAAGGTAGGAAGAATTGCACTTCGGAATGCACGATGAAGAATGCTTGAGCTCATCCAACAAAATCTTGATGAAGACTTTGAGAATGAATGAAATCTTTGATGAACCACCATGATTAGCCTTCGTGAGAACTCCGGTAATAAAAGAATGATGAGAAAGAAGTGAAAGATGAAAAAAATAAGATTGAAGCATAATAATGATTTAGATGGAGCTTCATGACAAAATAACAAGAAAACTTGAACTCCGTAAAGAAAGACGAACAACTTGGAACTGAGAATCTCTTCCTCATGATCAAACTCCGGAAATAAGGATGAGCAAAATGGGACCGAGAGTTTATTCATGACGAACAACTCCGAAGGAAGGGATCAAATCACCCCAATGAAATAAGAATGAGGATTATGTCATGCTTACCCTTCACCAATTTAACTTGATGACAAGCAATGGATAAGCATGCTACTTATTCTTCTTGAAAAGGATTGGAGAGAGATATTGCACAATTCAATGGACCACTTCCGGTAGGATTCTGCAAAGAACAAATAAATTGATGCAATAACAAAGGAAGAGTAATCTTGAATGAACCACCGTAAGAATTGAAAATGAACGAAGAAAAGAGAACGAATCACTGTGGGGAATTAGAAAATGAACGAGGGTACTTGAAGAAATTTATATACAAGAGAACAAGGAGATCACGAGCTGATTAAAGAATACTTGAACGATGCACCGGAAGAATATGGAGATGAATGAAGAAACAATAATTGGAGAATGTAGTTAAAACTTAGAACAAAGAAATCTTCTGGAATGATGGTCTTTGGATGATCTAGAAACAAAAACAACTCCTAAAATTCTTTGGATGGGTAAGAAAAGAATTTCTGACAAAAGGAATATTTTGAGAGAATAGCATGAAGCTAAAACCACGAATCTTCAAGAGAATGGACCAAGACTTAGGAGAAATTCTTCTTCGGTCTTCAAAATCTGAGAATGACGACGAGAACCGCCATGTAGAACTTGAGATACTCCAGAAGAATGAAGAATATAAAGGTTAAACCAGCGATGGAAAGAATTTGAAAGCGATCTTGGAGAAGGTATATGACTGGTGAAAATTCATTCTTACATCAAACTTTAAAAAGAATTTGAGAAACTCCGGGAAAATAGAAGAGTCAGGTAAGATCCTGGGAAAAGACCTGTGGGTTAGAGCCCACTCAAAAGAAACACCGTTGAATGATTTTTAAAGACATATTGCACCGGTTGAATTAAATTGCTAGAATGAGATAACAGCCTTGAAATAGCTTGAATGAATTGAGAATAGAAGCATGATTCTTCTGAGATATCTTCAGCACTCCGAAGAAGAATTAGAGGGAGTTGAATAAACAAGAGAGACTTTGGATAAGAAATCCCAACATGGGAAAACAAGTGAAACAACAGGAAAAGATATGATTAACACCGAAGCTTGAATTTAGTCCACCGGGGAAGAAACAAGAACGGAAAATGATAAACTTGAAGCTTCCTTAGCATCTTCATGAGAATCACTGGATAAACAACATCGAATGAAAGAATGAAGAGACTTCACATGAATATAATGGATACTTGATTAAGAATTTTGGCTCTATAAAGAAAATGGGGAGGATGGTGGGAAAAACAAAGACAATCTAGGATGGATGAAACAGACACCATTGAGAAAACTAAGAATTGATCTTGCACATATTGAAAGGATCGGGTTAACTTGAAGAGAAGCACACCGGTTAAGAAGAATTTACATGACAATCTCGATGATCAAGAAGGATTAGCACTTCCATAGAAATATGAGAACACCGATTAGGAAAGGTATGGAATCAACATTTGACATCGAAGCAACTCAAATACCACAACTCAAAACAAAACAAAGGATTTGGCTTGCAGAATAAGCCGAAACAAACATATGATAGAGATTCCATCCAAAGTTTTCGTGATGAGGCCCCCCGAGCACGACATTACAACGGACATCACGAATGACTACAAAGCGTCCTCGAATCGACATAACCAAGGATTCATTAAGACGTGATGAGACCACTGTAAAATCGACTGTGACAAGCAAACCACTAGACGTTGGATCCCAACCTTAAATCATGTATTTGTCGGAAGAAATCCTAGAGCTACTTGAATTCCCACCTACAAATTCTCAAACCTTTCTGGTCATGCAATCTGGTGTTGGGGATACAGGGGAAACAATATATCACACCCAACTAAACAATCCCTACATCTAGCTGTATCCATCCATCAACACATAACCAGGCACCTTTGGAAACCGTGTACCTCAGACCTTCAAAAAGCATCAGCTATACTAGTTGTGGCAATCCTCCCGAACTTTCCGCCCAGTACTGGGAGACGTTGGGGTTATCTCACTACCAGACATGCATAGAAGAGTTTTCGATGTCGGCGACCTCTGGTATTCCGAAATTGTAACGATACATAATGTGACGACAAGACCTCAGAGCTCAACTTCCCGGGTCCAATCCAAACAGAAGGGAGGCACCAAGACAGAATTCTCATCACAAAGATATCGAAATGATCCCAACAATACCTGCATGATCCTAAAAAAATAGTGAAAAAAGAGGAGAGTGAAGTCAAAACTTCTACACCAAGAGTCCTCACTGGAGCAACAAAGGGGATAAGGAGTAAAAGAACTCCTACTCTCCAATAT
>LR738710.1:366039030-366072063 GCA_902687465.1 Secale cereale
TGTGTGTGTGTGTGTGTGAGTGTGTGTCACTATTCAAGAAATATTCCAATTTAATGATTTATCGTCCGATTTATCGCTACTCTTGGGGTGACCGATAAGATTATACCTTATATTCACCATTTATCATTTGGGCCGATTTATCGCTATGAAAAGCAATTTATCGGGAATCTATCAATAATTCGGGCCTATTCATAGCACTATGTTTGCAAAAACTATGTTTATTTGCGTTTTGCGGACCTTCTTATGTAATATGTATTGTTGTCCTGTTTTGTTCGTCATTATACAAAGATTCAAATGCTAGGAATCAAGGTAAGCCTTTTGTCCAATATTTTTTTGGTGTTGAATATAGCATATATTAGTGTTGGGAACCCGAGATTCGCAAAAAAATGACGGATTAATAGTCGATCGATAAAATTGATTAATCGACCAATTTTAGATTAATCTCTAATCCACAACTGACCGAGACGATAGCCAAAAGCGATATCCTCAACATTGATATATATACCTAATACTCAAAACAGTTTTTGTTTCTTGACTCAACATCGGTAGCGGTTCAATCAAGGAGGGGGCCCTAGGTTCGGGAAGGATTTGATTACCAACTTGTAACGCCCAAGATGCGGGTATATCTCCCACGTGTCAGAGCACGACTTAGAGGCATAACTACATTTTGGTTTTGTCGCAAGAGTGGTATCTTCTCACAATCCCATGTAATGAACAAGGAAGATAAAGATAAATAGTTGGCTTACACTCGCCACGTCACACAATGATCAAATTATTCATACATTCATCCAGAGTACACACAAAGTCCGACTATGGACGGAACCAAATGAAAAGATAACCACCCATGCTATGCCCGATCGGCCCTAGTAGGAACCACTAGTAATTATCGGGGTATGTCACGTACATACGCCCACGCTCTTCATCGAACTCCCGTTGGAGCTCCTGGCCATCGCCTGCATCAAACTCAGTTGTACATGCACCTGTTTGTGTACCAAACCGCGAGTCACGAGGACTCAGCATTCTTGTTCCCGGGTATCAGAACTACCAAATCTTTTAGGTGGGGAGAACGTATAAAGTGGGGTTGCAGCAAGCGCTAAGCATGAATGAGGTGGCTAGCTTACGAACTTTCAGAGTGAGATGAGAAGCTATGCCAACGATCTTAAAGTAGTTATGACCACTAAGTGATCATGTGTACTTGCTCATAACCCAGTCGTGTTCTCTTCCCGAACTCCCTCGAAAAGAGACCATCACAGCTAGGCACACAAGTTGTGTATTTCATTTGAGTTTTGTGACAAGTTATCTACAACTGCGTATTAACAAACTCTAATCTGCCACATAACCACGGGCACTGCTTTCGAAAGATCATAACCCTGCAGGGGTGACCAAACTTAGCCCATCATCTCACGATCAGCAAAGGTAAAACCTCCATCCTTGGGACAACCCGATCAGACTCGGAATCCCGGTGCACAAGATATTTCTACAATGGTAAAATAAGTCCAGCAAAAGATCTCCCGACGTGCCAACACCCCAATAGGAGCCACGCGTATCTCGTCTCAGGCTACGATCGGATAGGTCAGCCTATAGGTATATAACAAATACCTCGGGTTTCCTCGAGGCGGCCCCGCAGTCCGCCCGGTTTGGACCAACACTCATGAGAAGCACTGGCCCTGTTTGTTGATTAAGAATCCTCGGGTTAATTACTCCCTATGCAGTTTTTAGTTATTAGGCAAATGGTAAAACCAAGGTTGGTGAAACTGCAACTATCCCTAGGTGGTTTGGTAATTCCTAACAATATATAGCTCATTGAACTAATGTTATTTCAAGATGATCATTTCAGAAAGTTCAATGATTGGCATAGCAAGGATTAGGAATGTG
Organism: Secale cereale; assembly: GCA_902687465.1. NCBI lineage: Eukaryota > Viridiplantae > Streptophyta > Magnoliopsida > Poales > Poaceae > Secale > Secale cereale. Next base: position 366,040,906 of record LR738710.1, read on the forward strand.
GACCCCTCAAAATGCTAAGGACACATATTGGCTCAAGCTCAAGACTCTACATTTTCTATTTCAGTGATCCAAGATCACATTGAGTCCATAGGAAAGCCAACACTATTAAAATGGGATAAGGTGTGGCTTAATGGGTTTCTTGCTCAAAGTGCTTAGTGATATGCTCCAAAACCCTCAACTACTTTCTCACATCCACATCTGTCCCAAACCAAAAGTCAAACTCGGCCCCACCGAAAAGTTCTATCTGGTGCCACCGAGTTCATTTTATATAGCCACTGCCACTAAACCCTAATCATTTCGGTCTCACCGAAAGGGATCTCGGCCTCACCGAGATGGGATCACAAACTCTGTGTTTCCCTTCGTAACATTTTGGTCCAACCGAGATGAGCGATCGGTCCCACCGAGTTTGCAATGCAAACTCTATGTTTCCCCTTCGTAACGTTTCGGTCCAACCAAAACGAGTGAATCGGTCCCACTGAGTTTGTCTGGCCAACTCTGTGGTTAGTCTATTACCAAAATCGGTCCTATCGAGTTTGTGTAATCGGCCTCACCGAGATTACGTTATGCCCTAACCCTAATGAAATCGGTCCTATCGAGTTGATCATATCGGTCCCACCGAAATGCCTAACGGTCACATTATGAACTAAATCTGTCTGACCGAGTTCTCTGAATCGGTCCCACCGAGTTTGGTAAATTGTGTGTAACGGTTAGATTTTGTGTCGAGGCTATATATACCACTCCACCCACTCTTCATTCAACGAGAGAGCCATCAGAACATACCTACACTTCCACTACCCATTGGTCTGAGAGAGAACCACCTACTCATGTGTTGAGACCAAGATTTCCATTCCTACCATATGAATCTTGATCTCTAGCCTTCCCCAAGTTCCTTTCCACTCAAATCATCTTTCCACCAAATCCAAATCTATGAGAGACAGTTGAGTGTAGGGGAGACTATCAGTTGAAGCACAAGAGCAAGGAGTTCATCATCAATACACCGTCTATTACCTTTTGGAGAGTAGTGTCTCCTAGATTGGTTAGGTGTCACTTGGGAGCCTCCGACGAGATTGTGGAGTTGAACCAAGGAGTTTGTACGGCCAAGGAGATCGCCTACTTCATGAAGATCTACCCTAGTGAGGCAAGTCCTTCGTGGGCGATGGCCATGGTGGGATAGACAAGGTTGCTTCTTCGTGGACCCTTTGTGGGTGGAGCCCTCCATGGACTCGCGCAGCCGTTATCCTTCATGGGTTGAAGTCTCCGTCAACGTGGATGTACGATAGCACCACCTATCAGAACCACGCGTAAAAAACTCCGTGTCTACATTGCGTTTGCTCCCTCAAACTCCTACCTTTACCTTCATATGCAATTGTTTTACATTCCACTTCTATACTCTTAGAATTGCATGTGTAGGTTGATTGCTTGACTTGTGCTAAGTTGCTAAAATCTGCCAAGAATTAAAATTGGAAAAATGCTAGATTTTTATTTGGTCAAGTTGTCTAATCACCCCCCCCCCTCTAGACAAACTTTTGATCCTACAAGTGGCATCAGAGCTTTGGTCTCCATTTGCCTTGATTTCCATAGCTTTGGTGATCATAGCCTTGGTTTCACAACCTAGGAGAGTATGGCGTCTAGCAAGGGAAGTTACCACCATAGAGGTCCTTACTTTGACGGTACTAATTTTCCTAGTTGGAAGCATCAGATGAAAATGCATATTCTTGGACATAACCCCACCGTTTGGGCTATTGTGTGTATTGCTTTGCAAGGTAAATTCTTCGATGGGAAGGAACCAAATCGTGAAGATATCGCGGAAGAGTTGAAGATGCTGCAATACAATGCTCAAGCTTGCAATATCCTCTTCAACGGATTGTGCCCCGAAGAATTCAACAAAATCAGCCGCCTTGAGAATGCAAAGGAAATTTGGGATACTTTGATTTATATGCACGAAGGTACGGACTCCGTCAAGGAATCCAAGTTGGATGTGCTTCAAAGTCAACTTGACAAGTTCAAGATGAAGGATGGTGAAGGTGTCGCTGAAATGTACCCTAGGCTTGCTCTCATCACAAATGAGATTGCCGGCTTAGGAAGTGAAGAAATGACCGACAGATTCATCATCAAGAAGATCCTAAGAGCCTTGGACGGAAAATATGATACAGTGTGCACATTGATCCAAATGATGCCCAATTACAAAGATCTCAAGCCAACGTAAGTCATTAGAAGAATTGTTGCTCATGAGATGTCACTCAAGGATAAAGAAGAGCTTCACAACAAGTATAGTGGTGCTTACAAAGCGTCATGTGAAGCTCCTAAATCATCAAGTGAGAAACAAGTCTTCAATGAAGAATTGAGCTTAATGGTGAAGAACTTCAACAAGTTCTACAAGAATAGAAGCAAAGAGAGAAGTTCCAAGTCAAGGTCCTACAATGACAAAAGATCTTCTAGTCGTGATCGAAATTTCTACAATTGTGGAAGACCCGAACACTACTCCAATGAGTGTACGGCTCCCCACAAAAGAAGAGAAGACTCACCTAAAAGGAGAAGTAGAAGATAAGATTCACCACCAAGAGAGAGGAGGACTAGAGATGATCGTTATGAACGAAGACCTTCTCGGAGAAGCAAAGTTTCGGAAAGGAAGGACTAATCATCAAGGAGCTATACAAGACGAAGACATCAAGCTCATGTTGGTGAATGGGTATCCGGTTCCGACTCCGATGACCACTCCGAGAGAAGCTATTACTCCGACTTCGAAGATACTCAAGATGAAGGTTTTGCTAGAATTTCTCTTGTGTCATCCAACTCCTACGACATATTTGACTCGCCAAATGAAGGAATTGGGAGATGCTTCATGGCTAAAGGCCCTAAGGTATCACACCCCAAGTATCTTGATTTCAATAGTGATGAAGATGACTTGCTAGGAGATGATGATTTACTTGTTGGTAGCAATAGTGATGAAACCTATGATGAAAACTATGATGAAATTGCTATTAATCATGCTAATCAAGATAAAACGAATGGCAATGATAAGGAGAAGATTGAGTGTCTAAGTAAAGAATTAAACACTCTTAAGTTAGCTCATGAAACTACCTTGGAAGATCATCGAGAACTTTTGAGGACTCATGAGAAGTTACACTTTGAAAAGCTCAACCTTGAGCAAGAGCATGAGTTCTTAAAAGCAATCAATGATGATCTTCGTAAGAAAAGTTCTTCTTACATTTCCAAGCATTTACTGTTGTCTACTTACATGCCACAAGTAAAATCTAGCAACAAGAACAAGAAAAATTCTTCCTCTAGTAGTAACAACAGTCATGCTAAATCCAATGATGTTGCTTCTAGTATTTCTCTTGATTCCACTAATGATTCTCTTAGCCAAGTTACACTTGAGCAAGAAAATAGCTTATTGAAGGGAATTATAGAGAATGGTGTTTACAAGAGCCTTGCCGGGAGTAAAAAATTTGAGGAGATTGTACGCAAGCAAGGAAGACACCGGAAGAACCAAGGTGGTGGTTTTGAACGAAAGTTCAATGCCAATGGAGTTGAGTGGGAAGAAGATCAATACCCCAAGACGAAGTTTGTTCCTCAACAAGAGAAGTATGATCCTACTTCTTTTCAAGGGACACAAGCACAAGATGATCTTCCACCACAATACCACAAGCTAAAGGGCAAAGAAAAGCTTCAAGAAGAGATTGATGCATTTGAAGAAGCTCCTAAGGCCTTGGTCAAGTGGCTTCCCAAGACTACATCAAGTTCTACTTCATCAAGTACGACTACAACTCCAAGGATTCCCGTCAAGATGGTGTGGATCCCGAAGAAGAAGAGCTAGAGAGTTCTTGAGGGTGACTCCGCGAACATACTTCACTCATATCATTTTGGTGAGGACAAGTGCAAACAACTTCCATATCTTGCACTAGTTCAAAGAGTCACAAACCCTCTTGTTGGTAAGACAAGGGACAAGGTAATCTAATGCTTTCATGGACATCATATTGTGTGCAATTCACTCTATGTCCATGGATATCCTTGTATGTTCCTTGTGGGACTAACCCGTGTAAGTATTGAAAGTGCAACTCACTCCAATGGATTGATCCAAATGATCTACATCAACATTGAGCATCTACATCTTCAACACCTACATGAAGTCATCATCGACAAAACCCAAGGTTAGTTCATCCCTCTTAGGGGGGATATCACATCTAGGGGGATCTTTACTCAAATAAATTGAGCCAAAGCAACTCTAATGATGTGAACATGACAATGCTTTATGTAAAAGTGGTAACCCCACTTGTGCTTAAACGATGAGTATGACCTATGATCAAATGTTCTCATTTGACTCCTAAGTCAATATACTCATATATAGATGACCTAGTCATCGCCAATTGCTTGATAGATGCTATAATGGTTGTGCATGCTTTGCCACATGTTTTATTTGCTATCTTATTGTGTGAGCATGTTGAATGCATATTTTTCTCATTCGAGGACATCCATTTGTTGCTTTTATTGTTTGGCTCTTTTTATTTTTCCAAATGGATGGACAAGAATGCCTAAGAACCCCCTCTAGCTATATATGTTTTTCTCGTCTCAAACTCTATTCATGCTACATCACAAAGTTTGAGCAAGTCAAATTCGAACCACTCTGTGTGAGGAGCACTCGGAGCCCCCGATTCGCCATAGACTTAAACTTCCAAAACCTCTTTGTGCATTTCACTATGACTGAGTCATCCACTTTAGTCACACCGAGTTCACTAAGTTGATCTAGGTTTTGAATCTCGGAACAACCGATTTGAACTTTTCGGTAACACCGAGTAGCAGTAACTGCTAGCGGTTTTGCATCTCAGTGGCACCGAGTTGTTCCACTCGGTCACATCGACAGGGTCGGGTTATATACACCGACAGGTCAAATTCAGGAAAACTTTCCAAACCCTCTCGCCCGCGCATAACCTGCTCTGCCTCCTCGGGTCTCCGGATCATCTCCTCACCGCCAGCGACCTCCCGTCGCTGGTCTCCGCCGTCGTCAATGGCAATCTGCCCCGCCGTTGCCACCGAAGCAAGTTCACCGCTGAGTTAGGGTATGAACTTGATCTCCGTGCTATTCTTTAACTCTGATTCGTAGCACATTGCTTTTCCATGATTCTTGCCACAATTAAAATCATCCTATACAGCAGAAACTTCATAGAAATTAGTTTTGATTCGAAAATTTAGGGTTAGGTCTCCGCCGAACTCATCTCGGGCCGACTGAGTTATAGAAATCGGTCTCACTGATTTGGCTTAGACAATTGCACTTGCACTTTTCGGTCTGACCAAAAATTGCAAATTGGTGCGACCGAGTTCAACTCTCCGTGAAACCCTAGCCATCTCGATGCCACCGAACTATGACTCGGTCTGACCGAGTTCACTAGTTTAGGTTCCAGAATTGCTTCGGTATCACCGAGTTTAACAAATCGGTAGCTCCGAAATGCTTTCTGTAGATAACGAAAACTAAGTTTTTGAGTCATCTGTTTTGCAAAAATCTGCATTTTGTGATGCTCATCCACTCTACCTCATTTATATCTATTCACAGGGTCTGCCTTCAGTTTGCTTTGCCAAGATGTCTGACCAGAGTGACAGACATAACTTGTCTGAGGAGCAAGTCAACTTGAGTGTGGGCACTAGTCCCTCTAGCAGCTCTGATGAGGGTAGCAGGAACACACCTAGCAACTTGCCCAAGGTAGCTACCAAGTCCAGGAAGAAGAAAACTTCTGACACTGATGATGAGGACTTTGTGGCTGATGAGGCCACTTCAAAGAAGAAAGTGCTCATGAAAGAGTATGGCACAACTGCTGCAACTAAGCCAGGCTTGAATAAGAAGGCACCTGCCAAGAGGATTCCAATGTCTAAGGCCAGAGCCTCTACTCAAGAGATAATGGTTTTCACGCTTGAAACCAGAGATGATGAGCCAGCAGGAACAAAAAGAGAGCAAGAAAAACAACAGCCAGAGTGATTGGCAAGCCATCCACGAGAGAGGATGATGATGATGAAGCTGCTGAAGAAGAAGATGAGGTTGCTGCACTAGCTCCTAAAGCTCAGAAGTTGATGGGGGATGCAATCAAGTCAGGGGCTGCTCCTTCAAAGCCCGAGACTGCTCCCAAAGATGTTGCTCAAGCCACCAAGTCTTCACCCAAGAGAAGCACTAGGAATATTCCATCTTCAGAGAAGAACAAGGCCCCAGTGCCTCAGATTGATGTAGATGCTGAGGTCCAAGTGCTCAGAAAGCTGAAGCCCAAGATCCCTGATCATGATAATACTCATATTTTTGCTGAGGACATGAAGTTGAGGAAAGATGCAGGTCTCAGAAGATGGAGGCAAACTGACCCATATGCTGTGAGGATAAGGACTCCTGTGGACTATAGGTTTCATACCAAATAACAGCAAGACTTCTATGAGACAGTTCTGCTTGACAAGAAGCCCATAGTGTGTGATATGAGATGGGTTGACTGGGATTACATCAAGGACATTGAAGATCACTTTCCAAATGTGATTGAAAGTTTCAAAGCATGTGGTGTTGACAAGTTTGTGGGTCAGCAGCTGACCAAATGGAATGATGAACTCAATATGCAATTCTACTCCATAGCTCACTTTTATACTGATGGTAGAATTGTATGGATGTCTGAAGGTACAAGGTACCAGTCAACTGTTCATGAGTGGGCCAAGCTGATTAAAGCCCCTAAAGAGCATGAGGATGACTTGGATGTGTATGCCAAGAAGAAGCAAGACCACAACTCCATGGAAAATATGTACAAAGAGATCCCACACAAAGCATTGGAAACACATTAGTTTGGATATGTGCATTTCCTGTTGTCTGGTCTAGCCACAATCAACACAATCTTGAGGCATACATTGTTGCCCAAATCTAGAGATCACAAGATGATTAGAGGACATTCAATCAACTTGCTGCATATTTTTTATGTCCCTCGGAAATTCAAAGTCATGAGTCTGATTGTTCAAACAATCAAGAGGACTGCTGCAGACCAGAAGAGATCGTGTGGGTATGCTCCACACATTCAGGAGCTCATCAACTCAAAGATGGGTACAGACATATACTTGTTGGACAAGGAGCATTTACCCCTATATCCAGACTTCTAGGACAACACAGTTGTGATGGATAAGAATGAACCTTCATCAGTGCAAGCACATGAGAAGAGAGAGAAAGATAGAGCTGAGAAAGTTGCCAAGATGCCAAGTGTCGCAGAGGCATCTCAAATGTCCCTCAAGTCCAAACAAGATCAAATGGCATATCTGATTCAAGCAACTATGACGATTGAGAAGGGCTTGGCCACCCTGACTCAGAATCAGGAGAGCTTGGAGAGGATCATTGAAACAAAGTTCTATGATCTTGATCTAAAAGTGACAGAGATACAGTCTGTAGTTGAGCAGCTCTAGGAGGAAGCAGATGAGAGGATAGGACAGGCTCCCATAGATGCCTTTTAGAGAATGCCTCGAGGTCAGAGATCTGCTGCAGTGCCAGTACCTGATACTAGAGCTACTACATCAGCACCAGCAGCTACAGCTTCAGTGCCACCTCTAGTTGCCACTCCACCAGCTCCAACTACATCATCTGAAGCCTTCGTCCTTGGAGTTCTCTCTACACCGCCTCCCGAAGACCAAGCCTGAGAGACACATAGCACTACGCATTTTCAAACTTTTTGGTAACTTGTTGCCAAAGGGGGAGAAATATGTATAGATCATAGGCTTCAAGAGATAGTGTTTTCCTTTTGCTTCTTGGTCTCTCTTGCTATTTGGTTGAACTTCATTTGTGTGTTTGCTTGTTACCTTACATTATGTGTGTGAGATACTTGTTTGATCATGTGATTGATCATATGCTACCTTGATGCTTGCTTGAATGATATTATCTTTCATATCCCTATATGATCATTCACTTTGCTTGGTGATGAGTGCATGCTTTTAATTCATATCATTTTGATCGCTCCACCAAGATGTATGTGACATGGAAGAGTAACCCATGATCCTAATCAATTGTGCATTTGCATTCAAACGCAAATTTTAAATAATGCACAAATTTAGGGGGAGCTCTTGCTTATCACATACTTCTCAAAGCGACGATGTATTTAAATCTTATTATCATTTGTCGAAGCTTTGATATATATGTGCTACTTCTTGAGCTTGCGTTGTATTCCCTCGCAGAGGAAAGGGTGATGCAGCACAGTAGCGTAAGTATTTCCCTCAGTTTTTCAGAACCAAGGTATCAATCCAGTAGGAGACCACGTGTCAGTCCCTCGTACCTGCACAAACAAATAAGAACCTCACAGCCAACGTGATAAAATGGGTTGTCAATCCCTTCTTGATCACTTACGAGAGTGAGATCTGATAGATATGATAAGATAATATTTTTGGTATTTTTGGTATAGAGATTGAAAGTAAATAATGCAAAGTAAAGTAAATAGTTAATGGAAGATTAATATGATGAGAATAGACTCGGGGGCCATAAGTTTCACTAGTGGCTTCTCTCATGATAGCAGAATTCTACGGTGGGTGAACAAATTACTGTCGAGCAATTGATAGAAAAGTGCATAGTTATGAGAATATCTAGGCATGATCATTGTATATATGCATCACATCTGTAACAAGTAGGCCGAAACGATTCTGCATCTACTACTATTACTACACACATCGATCGATGTCCAGCATGCATCTAGAGTATTAAGTTCATAAGAACATAGTAACGCCTTAAGCAAGATGACATGATGTATAGGGATAAACTCAAGCAATATGATATAAACCCCATCTTTTTATCCTTGATGGAAACAATACTATCTGTGCCTTGCTGCCCCTGCTGTCACTGGGAAAGGACACCGCAAGATTGAACCCAAAGCCAAGCACTTCTCCCATTGCAAGAACTATAGATCTAGTAGGCCAAACCAAACCAATAATTCGAAGAGACTTGTGTAATGCCCAGGATGGAGTTATACCTCCTACGTGTCGAGGCACGACTTAAAGGCATAAGTCCATCCTAGAATGATCTCAAGTCTGGTAATCTTTGCACAACTCATGTAAAAGAGGGGATAGTAAACTGAAAATAGTTGGCTTACACTCGCCACGTCACAGAATTACAGTACAAGTCTCAAACATCATACATTAAGAACACTACAACCCTCTAAGGGCAAAAGCCAAATGTCAAAGTACCAAACTCAGGTAAATAAACCACAGGCGGATCGAATCCTAGTAAGAGACTCCACTACTGATCGTCCGGGTAGCGCACGTAGTACCGACTACGCTCCTCGTCTTACTCCCAATCCAGCTCGGTGCCATCACCTGGATAGCTCACAGCTGGACCTGCGTCTGGTGTGTGAAGTAACTGTGAGCCACAGAGGACTCAGCAATCCCGTCTCCGGGTAACAAGACTATCAAAGCCTTTGGGTGAGGAAAAGGCTGAAGAAAAGAATAAGTCTGCAGCAGCAACTAGCATCTAGCTTACGCAAGTGAGAGCGAGAAGAGAAGGCCTCGGCGAGAAGTGATCCAGATCGGACTCCAGCTAGGCCCGAAGGCCCGCTCCGCTCCGCCAGGTGGGCCGAGGCCCACACCGCCGCCGCGCCCAGTCCGCCGACCGGGCCGCGCCCTCTGCCTCCAGCTGGGCCGGATCGGGCCAGATCCGCCCGGCCTCGTGTTTTTTTTTCAGATCTGAGAACTGAGGTTGACCTTCCCCCCTTCGTTTTCTTCTAAGTACTAGGTTTTCTAATCTATAATGCAAAGTTTGACCTGCTGTAACTTTTTGCCTGATGCTCCGTTTTGCGCGTGTAATATGTCCAGACGTTCGTGGAGATGTGCTCTTCGTTTCCTCTGTTGTAGTCATGCATGTTAGAGATCATCTAGGTGCTTGTTTTGCTGTTGCAAGAGTGCATCATGTTATAAACTGCTGTTATGTGTTATTTTCATGCCACCTTTGCCATGTGATATCTTTTAGCTCGTTTGTCCGAATGATGCAAATGACATGTCCACGTTTTCGTCTTGCCACGAACTACGTGTTGTATGTGATAGGTTGCATGGTAGATTTATTATTGCCTTGTTATCATCGTTGCAAAGTGCCATGTTCATATGAGGTGTTTTCACTTGTTATGAAATGCCATCTTGTTGAGCTCGTTGCAATCGTTGTGTTCACCTCTATGATGCATGCTTGTGTGTTTCGGGATCACCTTCATATGCACTTTGATGAGGTGCTTACCCTTTGCCATGTTTAGTTTCGAGGTGACTTAAACATGCTCTTTTATATGCTATGATGATATTGCTGTTTTAGGACTTAGTGTTTTTTTCACTAAGTCTGAAATCTGTAACGTTCCTGTGGCCCGACGAGGACGTCGGTTCCTCTGAGTGAGGGTGTATGTGATGGCCTGGCTTATTAGGGATGTTAGACTACTCACATCAATAAGGAATTCCTTCTTTTCCGGGAGCCCATTCGGATAGAACTCCAAAGTTAAGCGTGCTCAGCTTGGAGTAGTCTCAGGATGGGTGACCGACCGGGAAGTTGCTCCCGGGTGCGCACGAGTGAGGACAAAGTGCGCAGAAAAGACTAGTATTGATACGTGAGGCCAGTCTAGATCCCGCCAGGAGTAACGACCACCGGTGGGTGTGTCCGGGGCGTTACAACTTGCAAGGATATTCTAATCATACATAAAAGATTCTAGAAAATAATCCAATATTATTCATAGATAATCTTGATCATAAACCCACAATTCATCGGATCTCGACAAACACAACGCAAAAAGATTACATCAAATAGTTCTCCTCGAAGATCGAGGAGAGCTTTGTATTGAGATCCAAAGAAAGAGAAGAAGCCATCTAGCTAATAACTATGGACCCGAAGGTCTATGGTAAACTACTCACAACTCATCGGAGAGGCTATGGTGTTGATGTAGAAGCCCTCTGTGATCGATGACCCCTCCGGCGGAGCTCCAAAACAAGCCCCGAGATGGGATCTCACGGGTACAGAAGGTTGCGGCGGTGGAATTAGGGTTTTGTGGTGCTCCTCGATTTTTTCAGGGTATGAGGGTATATATAGGCTGAAGAGGCACGTCAGGGGAGCTAGAGGGGGCCCACGAGGGTGGAAGGTGCGCCTACCCCCCTGGGCGCGCCCCTGCCCTCGTGGCCGCCTCTCTCGTTTCCTCGCGTGTATTCCAAGTATTCTGTGTTGATATCGTTCCAAAAATAAGTCTCCCAAAGGTTTCATTCCGTTTGGACTCCGTTTGATATTCCTTTTCTGCGGAACCCTAAAATAGGCAAAAAAAACAACAATTTGCACTAGGCCTTGGGTTAGTAGGTTAGTCCCAAAAATAATATAAAAGTGTATAATAAATCCCATTAAACATCCAAAACATAAAATATAATAGCATGGAACAATAAAAAATTATAGATACGTTGAAGACGTATCAATATGTTGTCATCAATTACCAAAAAGGGGGAGATTAAAAATGCAAGTATCCCTGGGTGGTTTTGGCAATTCCTAACAACATATTGCTCATTGAACTAATGCTATTTCAAGATGATCATTTTAGAAAGTTCAATGATTGGCATGGCATGGATTAGGAATGTGGACCCCTCAAAATGCTAAGGATGCATATTGGCTCAAGCTCAAGACTCTACATTTTCTATTTTAGTGATCCAAGATCATATTGAGTCCATAGGAAAGCCAATACTATTAAAAGGGGATGAGGTGTTGCTTAATGGGTTTCTTGCTCAAAGTGCTTAGTGATATGCTCCAAAACCCTTAACCACTTTCTCACATCCACATCTGTCCCAAACCAAAAGTCAAACTCGGCCCCACCGAAAAGTTCTATCTAGCGCCACCGAGTTCATTTGATATAGCCACTGCCACTAAACCCTAATCATTTCGGTCTCACCCAAAGGGGTCTTGGTCTCACCTAGATGGGATTGCAAACTCTCTGTTTCCCTTCGTAACATTTCGATCCAACCGAGATGAGCGATCGGTCCCACCGAGTTCGCAATGCAAACTCTTTGTTTCCCCTTCATAACGTTTTGGTCCAACCGAAACGAGCGAATCGGCCCCATCGAGTTTGCCTGACCAACTCTCTGGTTAGTCTATTACCAAAATCGGTCCTACTGAGTTTGTGTAATCGGTCTCACCAAGATTACGTTATGTCCTAACCCTAATGAAATCGGTCCTACCGAGTTGATCATATCGGTCCCATCGAAATGCCTAACGGTCACATTATGAACTAAATCGGTGTGACCGAGTTCTCTCAAAAGGTCCCACCGAATTTGGTAAATTGTGTGTAATGGTTAGATTTTGTGTGGAGGCTATATTGTAATGCCCCGGATGTAATACTTTCCCTTTTGGGTATATAATAAATCTCCGGTTTCATCTATTTCCATTTCGGGTTCTTTGTCTTTCGGGCTTTCGTCGTTTTGTTGTGTGAGTGTGTGGCATTCATTCATATCTTGTAGACATGTGCATTGCATTGCATTTGTGTTGTGGGTTGCTTCGGGTTCCGTGCGTTTCTTCCCGTTGTCCGTTTCGTGTTCCGGAGCTCCCTCACGTGTCCGTGACGTCCCGTAGGCCTACTTTGTTGTTCGGGCGTTTTTCGTTACCGGTGTGCCGCGAGGTTGTGTTGTGTGTTGTTGTTTTGTTGTGTGCAACCCGCCTCTCAAATCTCGTCTCGTTTGGACTCCGTTGACTTTTCCCTCCGTTGTCCGTGTGGGTCCGATGTGCCTTCACTTCGTGTCCCGGAAATACCCCTACTGCATTCTTTTATCTCCGTCTGGTCCTTTTAAATCATCCCCGCGATCGGATCCGTTGGATCCCGATCGGAGGGCTCCTAAACATCCCTAGTCCCCAAACCCTAGTCTAAATCTGCTATATATAGACCCCTAGTCTATTTGGCATGTCCCCTTCTTCTTCCTCCTTCCCCTCTATTTTTTTTCCTTTTATTTCAGATCCAATCCTCCTTTTTTTTCTCTGGATCCCGAGGGGATCCCTCGATCTACCAGCGCAGCCGACCGGTCCCTCGAACTGAGCACGAGTCAACGCCTCCGCCGCCGGATCCCCGCGGTCTCCTCCCGCGCGTCGACCGCACCGGTCGATCGACCTCCCAGGCCGCGTCGCGCCGCGTCCCCACCACTTCGCCGCGCCGGGCCGGCCCAGGGACCACTTCCCCGCCGAGTTGACCTCGCCAGGTCCTCCTAGGCCCGGACCCCGCCGCTCCTCCGCAGGTCAAGCGTCTCGCCTGGGCTTCGCAGCCGCACGGGCCGAGTACGCTTCCCTCCGCGGCCGATCGACGCCTCCGCACCCCGGGCCTCTTCCGCCGTCTGGGCGCCTCGCCTCAGCGGCTGGGCCGAGCCGCCACCGGGGCCCAGCTCCCGCAGGCGCACCCAGCCAGGCCCCGCGCCGCCGGTCCAGTAGCCACCTCCCGCCGGGCCGTCCCGCGCCGGATCGGGCCCAGATCCAGCCGCCGGCCCAGTCCTCCGCGGGCCAGATCCGCACTGTTCATCAGATCCCTGAGGTTGACCTAATTCCACCTAGTACTTGTTTTCCTGATCTGTGATCCAAACTTTGACCTGCTGTAATTTCTTGCATGTTGCTCCGTTTTGCGCGTGTAGCATGTCCAGATGTTCATGGAGATGCCCTCTACGTTTTACCTGTTGTAGTCATGCATGTTAGATGTCATCTTGACACTTGTTTTGCTGTTGCAAGAGTGCATCATGATATAAACTGCTGTTATGTGTTATTTTCATGCCACCTTTGACTTGTGATAACTTTTAGCTCGTTTGTCCAAACGAAGCAAATGACATGTCCACGTGTTCGTCTTGCCACGAACTACGTGTTGGGTGTGATAGGTTGCATGGTAGATGTATTGTTTCCTTGTTATCATCGTTGCAAAGTGCCATGTTCACATGTTGTGTTTTCACTTGTTATGAAATGCCATCTTGTTGAGCTCGTTGCAATCGGTGTGTTCACCACATTGATGCATGCTTGTGTGTTTCGGGATCACCGTCATATGTACTTTGATGAGGTGCTTACCCTTTGCCATGTTTAGTTTAGATGTGACTTAAACATGCTCTTTTTGATGCTATGATGATGTTGCTGTTTTAGGACTTAGTGAAATTTCACTAAGTCTGAAATCTGTAACGTTCCGATGCCATGTTCGTGTGATGTTGTAGGAAAATGCATGATAGTTTTGGGGTGGATTTTGATTGTTCCTTGAAGTATATATGGTTGTCTTTCCATTCATGTCCTCACATGTCCATTTGAGTGGCTGTAGCATGTTTATCTTTTGCTCCAAACTTTCAATAAAATTCTGCTGCCAGAATTTTTTTTCAAAGTTCAATATGTCCAAGATCATTGCTATTGATCCGTGACTCCGTTGGGGGTGCACTTTGGACCTAGTTGCTGTACATTATATCTAGTTTGTGTTAAAGTCCTTTGCCATGCTTTTTGGGTGCTGTAGATTAATTATTTTGAGCTCTCAAGTTGCTATGTTGCTGTAATTTGCAGTTTTCGCTCAAATCTTGTTTCGGGCATAACTTTTAGCCCGTAACTCCGATTTCAGCGAATCTTATATCAAACTTGGGTGTTTTTCTGTGTAGATTAATAATATCAGGTTGTTATCTTGTTTTGAGGTGTTTTGCTTGAGTGATGTTTTACGTGCTCCATGTGCATCTTTAGTGCATCCATCATGCATTCATGTTTTTCGAGTGCGCATTGCATCGTGTTGATTGGTGCTTGGTGTGTTTGTCTTGTTTAGATCCGGAAGTTGAGCACGAGTTTTCCAACGAGGTTGAGCACGAGGTTTCCAACGAGTTTGAGCACGAGGACCCTTCTTTCGATCCGAACGTCTTCTCTTCAGGCAAGATGACCGAACCCCGATAACTTTACTATCTTTGCCTATTGCTAGAAGTCTCGATCTTTAGTTTTGCCTCGATGCCCATGTTCTTCTTGTCAGCCTCCTACTTGTAACCAATTGCCATGTTTAACCACCCTACCTATGCAAACCGTTGCTTGGCTAAGTACGCTTCGCTCAGCCCTTCTTATAGCGTTGCTAGTTGCAGGTGAAGTGAAGATGCTTGCTCCATGTTGAAGTTTGGTTGGGTTATATCACACTATATAAATGCTTTAATTGAAATCACCTATATATTGGCAAGGGTGGAAGGCTAAGCCTTTTGCTTGGTGTTTTGTTCCACTCATGCCGTTAGGATCCGTATAAGCCGGTTTTATGTTCCTTGATTATGCGTTCCTAACACGGTTGGGGTGTATGGGACCCCCTCGATAAACCGCTAAGTGCTAAGTCTTTTCCAGCAAATCCCAACATTGGTACTATTTGCCTAATAACAAACTAAACATGCATAGGGAGTAATTAACCCTCTTTCTTAATCAACAACCCCGGGCCAGTGCTCCACATGAGTGTTGGTCCGAAACGGGGGTCCTGCGGGGCCACCTCGAGGAAACTCAAGGTTTGGTAAAAACCCGTAGCATCACCCATCCGGTCGTGTCCTGAGACCTAGATACGCGCGGCTACGATCAGGGTGTCGACACGCCGGGAGGATTTGCTAGATTAGCCTTACCTTAGCTCGGTATATCTTGAGCACGGGATTCCGAGGATACTCGGGTCTTCCCACTTTGGAGTTGCGACTCCGCGGATCGTGGGCTTGTAATGGGTCAAGTTGGAACACCCCTGCAGGGTTTGAACTTTCGAAAGCCGTGCCCGCGGTTATGTGGCAGATGGGAGC
Source organism: Secale cereale (assembly GCA_902687465.1). Classification (NCBI taxonomy): domain Eukaryota; kingdom Viridiplantae; phylum Streptophyta; class Magnoliopsida; order Poales; family Poaceae; genus Secale; species Secale cereale. The sequence continues at coordinate 366,056,626 of LR738710.1, forward strand.
TTGTTAATTCCGGTTGTAGATAACTTGACACAATGATACTAATACACTACCAGCGTGTGTTCCGTGACTGTCAATTTCCGAATAGGGATTCGGGAGTTGAACACGGAGGAGTTATGTTTGTGAGCTTGTAGCTAGGATCACTTCGTGATCACTTCTCGCGATGCCTTCTCTTCTCGCTCTCACTTGCGTAAGTTAGATGCTAGTTGCTGCTGCAGACTTGTTCTTTCTTCAGCCTTTCCCTCACCTAAAGGCTTTGATAGTTCTGTTACCCGGGAACGGGATTGCTGAGTCCTCTGTGGCTCACAGTTACTTCACACACCAGATGCAGGTCCAGCTGTGAGCTATCCAGGTGATGGCACCGAGCTGGATTGGGAGTACGACGAGGAGCGTAGTCGTTACTACGTGCGCTACCCGGACGATCAGTAGTGGAGTCTCTTACTAGGATTCGATCCGCCTGTGGTTGTTTTATTTATCTGAGTTTGGTACTTTGACATTTGGCTTTTGCCCTTAGAGGGTTGTAGTGATCTTATTGTATGATGTTTGAGACTTGTACTGTGATTCTGTGACGTGGCGATTGTAAGCCAACTATTTTCAGTTTACTATCCCTCTTTTACATGAGTTGTGCAAAGATTACCAAACTTGAGATCATTCTAGGATGGACTTATGCCTTTAAGTCGTGCCTCGACACGTAGGAGGTATAACTCCATCCTGGGCATTACAAGTTGGTATCAGAGCCTTCTCCGACCTAGGAGCCCCCACTGCTTGATCGAACCGTTGACGGTTGAGTCTAGGCACACACTGAAAAACTTTTTGAGTCCTATATTATATCGGAGAGTAGGATTTCTTTGCTTCTCATCCCCTTTCTCTCTGGTGAGGACTCCTGACGTCTACTCTTGTCTCTCCTATCTTCAAAATTTGCACAAATTTTTTTTTAGGAATCCCGCGAGTATTCTGGGATTGTTTCGATGTTCTTGTGACAAGGATATTGTTCCCGATGCCTCCTGTTACCGAGGAGTTGAGCTTCGGGGTATCGTTGTAACAAGCATATCGCGACATTACTAAATACTTAAGACGGCCGACATCGAAAATCTCCCCTATACGGCCAGTGGCAAGATAACCCCGACATCACCCAGTACTGGGGAGGTAGTTCGGGAGTATTGCCATAGCTTGTTATAGTGGATGCTTTTCGAAGGTCCGAGGTACACAGTTTCCGAGAAAGACTGGTTATGTGTTGAAGGATGGATACACCTGGATGTAGGTTAGAGTTGATTGCGCGGTGCTTCCCGTGTATCCCCAACACCTGATTGCATAACTGGAATCTTTCGGAAAACTATAGGTGGGTTTTATCCAGTAGATCGTAGGCATTCTTCCAACGAATGCAGGTTAGTGAGTTCGGGGTTCGACATTGAGTGAAGAGGTTATATGACCGAGGTTACTATCAGGAGTTGCATCTTAAAGGGTCCTTGGCTATGCTGATCCGGGGATTGCAAAACCTTTTCGTAACGCGTTCATATGCTTTCAGCACAAAGATGTTAGAACGAAACTCCTCTCTTGTGTTTGTTCCTTTCCGTACCTTGTTGTTTTATTATTTTATCCTTTTGATCCCTATGTGGCTTCTCGTGAAGACTAATGTTATCATTTAACTGAGAAATTCATTCGTTCCTCTTGTTCGGATGATTTCATTCGTTCTTATTGTTCGAATGATTATTGTGAAGACTTGTTGCAATTCATTCCATTGATTCAGCTTATTCCTTTTGTCAATCAATTGCTGATTCGTGGTCATCTCTACAGGATGGCTCCGAAAAAGGTTCCGAATGCCAACCCAGAGGTGGAAGAGGTTCCAGAGCATCCTCCTTCACCTCCTCCTCCGCCTGAGGCTTGGAGAGCAATTATGCAGACTACTGCTCAGAACACTCAGTTGATGATGCAGATGATGCAGATGATGCAAGCTAATCAAGCTAATCAAGCTAATCAGGGCATTCCAATGAACCAAGGCAACTTCTTCCAGCAGCACCATGCTACCCTCAACCAGTTCTTGGCTAACAATCCTAAAGCTTTCAGTTACTGTGTCGACCCTCTTGATGCTGAAGATTGGCTGACCGATATCAAGAAGCATTTTGAGTGCAGTAACGTGAAAGAAGATGACTATGTGAAGTTTGCAGCCTTCCAACTGAAAGATCAAGCAGCTGACTGGTGGCAGCAGTACAAAGACTCAAGGCCGGGTCAAGTGATCTCATGGGAGAATTTCTGCAAGGATTTCCGCTCGCATCACATTCCTACAAGTGTTATCGAGGGTATGCGTGAGCAATTCCGCAACCTCAAGCAGGGCTCCATGACAGTCTATCAGTATAATGTCAAGTTCCAAAACCTCGCTCGCTATGCAAAGCAAGACATTCCTGATGCAAAGAGCAAAATCTATCAGTTCCGTGGAGGTCTCAAAGATGAACTTCAGCTTGCTCTCACTTTGTTCGAGCCAGACGAATTCGATAAATTCTATAATATGGCTTTGAAACAAGAAGCATCTCAGCTTAAGATGGAGGCTTCTAAGAAGAGAATTCGAGATGCTGTTCACTCTACCTCATCGTCTTAGTTGGCTGCGAAACAACAGAAATTCTGGCTTCCTCCTCCTCCAATGATTCGAGCTCCATACAATAACTCCAGCAACTTCAACAACTCCAACAACAAGAACTCTAGTGGTCGTGGTTTCTCCCACCCACCCAACCCAAGCAACCAGTCGAAGAAGCAGTTTCAGTCTCAAGGCTCCAAGTCCAGTGGCTCTCAGTTCCGTCCTCTCTCTGAAGTGGTGTGCAACAAGTGTGGCCAGAAGGGTCATTATGCCAACAGATGTCCGAATCCGAAGCGTCTTCCACCTCCTCCACCTGTGAGTTCAGCTATTGTCAGGCATGATCCAAAGACAGCAAAGGGTCAATCTGATGAATGCAGCACAAGCGGAGGCTTCTTCTGATGTCATTTTGGGTAACCTTCCAGTGAACTCTATCCCTGCTAAAGTGTTATTTGATTCGGGTGCATCATGCTCTTTCATGTCTCAACCTTTTGCATCCAAGTATAATGTGGGCATCAAAAGCTTGCCAAGGGAGTTATCAGTTATTTCTCCGGGGAGACGAATGCATTCCAGTATTTATGCTCCGGATGTTTCTATTCGCATGGGCGATTATCGATTTTTGGCTTCTCCGGTGATTCTTGGTCATTCTGACATTGACCTCATTCTCGGAATGGATTGGCTTTCTCAGCACGATGCTCACATTGATTGCGCTCAAAAGGAAGTCAAGTTGACTCATTCTGATGAAGATGTGATTATCTTCGCCTCCGGGGATAATACTATTCGGCTTTTCTCTCTTAATGATAAGGGTGAAATTAATGCCATAGAGCAAATTCCAGTGGTGAATGAATATCAAGACGTCTTTCCAGAAGAACTTCCAGGCATGCCTCCACACCGTCAGGTGGAGTTTGTCATTGAACTCGAGCCGGGCACCGAACCTGTTTGTCGGCGTCCATACAAGCTCTCTTCAGATGAATTGAAGGAATTGAAGAAACAGTTGGATGAACAGGAGCGTATGGGTCTCATCAGACCGAGTACATCTCCGTGGGGCTGTGGTGTCTTATTTGTCAAGAAGAAAGATGGCACGGAGCGTCTCTGTGTTGACTACCGGCCATTGAACAAGAAGACGATTAAGAACAAGTATCCGCTCCCCAACATCAATGAACTCTTTGAGCAGCTCAAAGGAGCTAAAGTATTCTCTAAGCTTGACCTCCGAATGGGCTATCATCAAATTCGCATTCGCGAGGAAGACATTCCCAAGACGGCCTTCAGAACGAGCTACGGTTCATATGAGTATATCGTCATGTCCTTCGGTCTCGCCAATGCTCCTCCTACCTTTTCAAGGATGATGCATTACATCTTCAACCCCTATACAGGCGAGTTTGTGCTAGTGTATCTGGATGATATTCTGGTGTTTTCCAAGAATGAAGAAGATCACGAAAAGCACTTGCGTCTGGTTCTTGATCGACTCAGAGAGCATAAATTCTATGCCAAGTTCTCAAAGTGCGAGTTTTGGCTCGATAAGGTTTTGTACCTGGGCCACATTATCTCAGCTGACGGTATTGCGGTTAATCCCGAGAAAGTTGAAGCAATTGTCAACTGGGAAGCTCCTCAGAACGTCAAGCAGCTCCGCAGTTTTCTGGGTCTTGCCAGCTATTGCAGAAGGTTTGTGGAGAATTTCTCCAAGATTGCCAAGCCTCTTTCCAACCTCCTTCAGAAGAATGTCAAATACTTTTGGTCTCCCGAGTGTGAAGTGGCTTTCAAAACCCTCAAAGAGAAGCTTGTCTCAGCTCCAGTTCTGATTCCTCCAGATGAATCCAAGCCCTATGAAGTGTTCTGTGACGCTTCTCTTCAAGGCCTTGGTGGTGTTCTTATGCAAGAGAAGAGAATTGTGGCATACACTTCACGTCAGCTAAAGCCAGCTGAGAAGAACTATCCCACACATGATCTCGAGCTAGCAGCTGTGGTACATGCTCTGATTACGTGGAGACATCTGTTGTTGGGCAGAAAGGTCGACATCTTCACTGATCACAAGAGTTTGAAGTACATCTTCACACAGCCGCATCTGAACCTCCGCCAGACTCGTTGGGTCGAGATGATCCAAGAGTACAACCCCAGCATTGAGTACACTCCAGGCAAGGCGAATGTGATTGCAGATGCTCTGAGCAGAAAGGCATATTGCAATAGCCTTCTTATCAAGCCACACCAGCCTGAGCTTTGTGAAGCTTTCAGGAAGCTCAACCTTCAAGTTGTTCCGCAGGGTTTTCTTGCAAATCTCCAAATTGCTCCCACCTTGGAAGATCAAGTCCGTGAGGCCCAGCTCAGTGATACCATGGTGAAGAAGGTGAAACATGGGATTGCAAAGGGCACTCCAAAATATAAGTGCTTCCGTGTTGATGAGAGAGATACCTTGTTCTTTGAGGACAGACTCGTTGTTCCCAAAGGTGATCTCAGGAAGCTCATAATGGAAGAAGCTCATGACTCTCTCCTTTCCATTCATCCTGGCAGTTCCAAGATGTATCAAGACCTCAAGCAATCTTACTGGTGGACACGCATGAAAAGGGAAATTGCCCAATTCGTGAATGAATGTGATGTATGCAGAAGAGTGAAAGCAGAACATCAACGTCCAGCCGGTCTTCTCCAACCTCTTCCTATTCCTGAGTGGAAGTTCGACCACATTGAAATGGACTTCATCACTGGCTTTCCTAAATCCAAGCGAGGCAATGATGCTATCTTTGGGGTGATTGACAAGCTTACCAAAGTCGCTCACTTTCTTCCGGTCAAAGAATCAATCAATGCAGCTCAACTTGCAGAGCTGTACACTTCCAGAATTGTGTCCCTACATGGCATTCCTCAAGTGATATCCTCAGATCGTGGCAGCTTGTTCACATCAAAGTTCTGGGACTCCTTTCAGTCCGCCATGGGCACGAAGATCAGGTTCAGCACTGCCTTTCACCCTCAGACTAGTGGTCAAGTCGAGCGTGTGAATCAGATCCTAGAAGATATGCTCAGAGCCTGTGTCATCTCCTTCGGTATGAAATGGGAGGACTGTCTTCCATTTGCAGAATTCTCTTACAACAACAGCTTTCAAGCAAGTGCAGGCAAAGCACCGTTTGAAATTCTCTATGGCAGAAAGTGCCGTACCCCTCTCAACTGGTCTGAAACAGGTGAACGCCAACTTCTTGGCAATGATTTGATCTCTGAAGCCGAAGAAATGTGCAAAGTCATACGTGAGAATCTCAAGGCCGCTCAGTCGCGTCAGAAGAGCTACTATGACGGCAAGCATCGTGATTTGGCTTTCGACATCGGTGATCATGTCTATCTCCGAGTTTCTCCGATGAAAGGAACCCAAAGGTTCGGTATCAAAGGAAAGCTTGCTCCTAGATACGTCGGGCCTTTCAAAATTCTTGGCAAAAGAGGCGATCTAGCCTATCAGCTCGAGCTCCCTTCCAACTTTGCAAATGTTCATGATGTCTTCCATGTGTCTCAGCTTCGCAAATGCTTCAAGGCACCTGAGCGCACGATTCTGTTTGAGGAGATTGATCTTCAACAAGACCTTTCCTATCGAGAGCATCCAGTTGCAATTCTCGAAGAAACTGAACGCAAGACTCGCAACAAGTCCATCAAGTTTCTGAAAGTCAAGTGGTCACATCACACAGACCGAGAAGCTACCTGGGAACGAGAAGATCATCTTCGTTCCGAGTACCCTTCCTTTTTCCAGTCCTAGATCTCGGGACGAGATCTTTTTGTAGTAGAGGAGAGTTTGTAATGCCCCGGATGTAATACTTTCCCTTTTGGGTATATAATAAATCTCCGGTTTCATCTATTTCCATTTCGGGTTCTTTGTCTTTCGGGCTTTCGTCGTTTTGTTGTGTGAGTGTGTGGCATTCATTCATATCTTGTAGACATGTGCATTGCATTGCATTTGTGTTGTGGGTTGCTTCGGGTTCCGTGCGTTTCTTCCCGTTGTCCGTTTCGTGTTCCGGAGCTCCCTCACGTGTCCGTGACGTCCCGTAGGCCTACTTTGTTGTTCGGGCGTTTTTCGTTACCGGTGTGCCGCGAGGTTGTGTTGTGTGTTGTTGTTTCGTTGTGTGCAACCCGCCTCTCAAATCTCGTCTCGTTTGGACTCCGTTGACTTTTCCCTCCGTTGTCCGTGTGGGTCTGATGTGCCTTCACTTCATGTCCCGGAAATACCCCTACTGCATTCTTTTATCTCCGTCTGGTCCTTTTAAATCATCCCCGCGATCGGATCCGTTGGATCCCGATCGGAGGGCTCCTAAACATCCCTAGTCCCCAAACCCTAGTCTAAATCTGCTATATATAGACCCCTAGTCTATTTGGCATGTCCCCTTCTTCTTCCTCCTTCCCCTCTATTTTTTTTCCTTTTATTTCAGATCCAATCCTCCTTTTTTTTCTCTGGATCCCGAGGGGATCCCTCGATCTACCAGCGCAGCCGACCGGTCCCTCGAACTGAGCACGAGTCAACGCCTCCGCCGCCGGATCCCCGCGGTCTCCTCCCGCGCGTCGACCGCGCCGGTCGATCGACCTCCCAGGCCGCGTCGCGCCGCGTCCCCACCACTTCGCCGCGCCGGGCCGGCCCAGGGACCACTTCCCCGCCGAGTTGACCTCGCCAGGTCCTCCTGGGCCCGGACCCCGCCGCTCCTCCGCAGGTCAAGCGTCTCGCCTGGGCTTCGCAGCCGCACGGGCCGAGTACGCTTCCCTCCGCGGCCGATCGACGCCTCCGCACCCCGGGCCTCTTCCGCCGTCTAGGCGCCTCGCCTCAGCGGCTGGGCCGAGCCGCCACCGGGGCCCAGCTCCCGCAGGCGCACCCAGCCAGGCCCCGCGCCGCCGGTCCAGTAGCCACCTCCCGCCGGGCCGTCCCGCGCCGGATCGGGCCCAGATCCAGCCGCCGGCCCAGTCCTCCGCGGGCCAGATCCGCACTGTTCATCAGATCCCTGAGGTTGACCTAATTCCACCTAGTACTTGTTTTCCTGATCTGTGATCCAAACTTTGACCTGCTGTAATTTCTTGCCTGTTGCTCCGTTTTGCGCGTGTAGCATGTCCAGATGTTCGTGGAGATGCCCTCTACGTTTTACCTGTTGTAGTCATGCATGTTAGATGTCATCTTGACACTTGTTTTGCTGTTGCAAGAGTGCATCATGATATAAACTGCTGTTATGTGTTATTTTCATGCCACCTTTGACTTGTGATAACTTTTAGCTCGTTTGTCCAAACGAAGCAAATGACATGTCCACGTGTTCGTCTTGCCACGAACTACGTGTTGGGTGTGATAGGTTGCATGGTAGATGTATTGTTTCCTTGTTATCATCGTTGCAAAGTGCCATGTTCACATGTTGTGTTTTCACTTGTTATGAAATGCCATCTTGTTGAGCTCGTTGCAATCGGTGTGTTCACCACATTGATGCATGCTTGTGTGTTTCGGGATCACCGTCATATGTACTTTGATGAGGTGCTTACCCTTTGCCATGTTTAGTTTAGATGTGACTTAAACATGCTCTTTTTGATGCTATGATGATGTTGCTGTTTTAGGACTTAGTGAAATTTCACTAAGTCTGAAATCTGTAACGTTCCGATGCCATGTTCGTGTGATGTTGTAGGAAAATGCATGATAGTTTTGGGGTGGATTTTGATTGTTCCTTGAAGTATATATGGTTGTCTTTCCATTCATGTCCTCACATGTCCATTTGAGTGGCTGTAGCATGTTTATCTTTTGCTCCAAACTTTCAATAAAATTCTGCTGCCAGAATTTTATTTCAAAGTTCAATATGTCCAAGATCATTGCTATTGATCCGTGACTCCGTTGGGGGTGCACTTTGGACCTAGTTGCTGTACATTATATCTAGTTTGTGTTCAAGTCCTTTGCCATGCTTTTTGGGTGCTGTAGATTAATTATTTTGAGCTCCCAAGTTGCTATGTTGCTGTAATTTGCAGTTTTCGCTCAAATCTTGTTTCGGGCATAACTTTTAGCCCGTAACTCCGATTTCAGCGAATCTTATATCAAACTTGGGTGTTTTTCTGTGTAGATTAATAATATCAGGTTGTTATCTTGTTTTGAGGTGTTTTGCTTGAGTGATGTTTTACGTGCTCCATGTGCATCTTTAGTGCATTCATCATGCATTCATGTTTTTCGAGTGCGCATTGCATCGTGTTGATTGGTGCTTGGTGTGTTTGTCTTGTTTAGAGCCGGAAGTTGAGCACGAGTTTTCCAACGAGGTTGAGCACGAGGTTTCCAACGAGTTTGAGCACGAGGACCCTTCTTTCGATCCGAACGTCTTCTCTTCAGGCAAGATGACCGAACCCCGATAACTTTACTATCTTTGCCTATTGCTAGAAGTCTCGATCTTTAGTTTTGCCTCGATGCCCATGTTCTTCTTGTCAGCCTCCTACTTGTAACCAATTGCCATGTTTAACCACCCTACCTATGCAAACTGTTGCTTGGCTAAGTACGCTTCGCTCAGCCCTTCTTATAGCGTTGCTAGTTGCAGGTGAAGTGAAGATGCTTGCTCCATGTTGAAGTTTGGTTGGGTTATATCACACTATATAAATGCTTTAATTGAAATCACCTATATATTGGCAAGGGTGGAAGGCTAAGCCTTTTGCTTGGTGTTTTGTTCCACTCATGCCGTTAGGATCCGTATAAGCCGGTTTGATGTTCCTTGATTATGCGTTGCTAACACGGTTGGGGTGTATGGGACCCCCTCGATAAACCGCTAAGTGCTAAGTCTTTTCCAGCAAATCCCAACATTGGTACTATTTGCCTAATAACAAACTAAACATGCATAGGGAGTAATTAACCCTCTTTCTTAATCAACAACCCCGGGCCAGTGCTCCACATGAGTGTTGGTCCGAAACGGGGGTCCTGCGGGGCCACCTCGAGGAAACTCAAGGTTTGGTAAAAACCCGTAGCATCACCCATCCGGTCGTGTCCTGAGACCTAGATACGCGCGGCTACGATCAGGGTGTCGACACGCCGGGAGGATTTGCTGGATTAGCCTTACCTTAGCTCGGTATATCTTGAGCACGGGATTCCGAGGATACTCGGGTCTTCCCACTTTGGAGTTGCGACTCCGCGGATCGTGGGCTTGTAATGGGTCAAGTTGGAACACCCCTGTAGGGTTTGAACTTTCGAAAGCCGTGCCCGCGGTTATGTGGCAGATGGGAGCTTGTTAATTCCGGTTGTAGATAACTTGACACAATGATACTAATACACTACCAGCGTGTGTTCCGTGACTGTCAATTTCCGAATAGGGATTCGGGAGTTGAACACGGAGGGGTTATGTTTGTGAGCTTGTAGCTAGGATCACTTCGTGATCACTTCTCGCCGATGCCTTCTCTTCTCGCTCTCACTTGCGTAAGATAGATGCTAGTTGCTGCTGCAGACTTGTTCTTTCTTCAGCCTTTTCCCTCACCTAAAGGCTTTGATAGTTCTGTTACCCGGGAACGGGATTGCTGAGTCCTCTGTGGCTCACAGTTACTTCACACACCAGATGCAGGTCCAGCTGTGAGCTATCCAGGTGATGGCACCGAGCTGGATTGGGAGTACGACGAGGAGCGTAGTCGTTACTACGTGCGCTACCCGGACGATCAGTAGTGGAGTCTCTTACTAGGATTCGATCCGCCTGTGGTTGTTTTATTTATCTGAGTTTGGTACTTTGACATTTGGCTTTTGCCCTTAGAGGGTTGTAGTGATCTTATTGTATGATGTTTGAGACTTGTACTGTGATTCTGTGACGTGGCGATTGTAAGCCAACTATTTTCAGTTTACTATCCCTCTTTTACATGAGTTGTGCAAAGATTACCAAACTTGAGATCATTCTAGGGTGGACTTATGCCTTTAAGTCGTGCCTCGACACGTAGGAGGTATAACTCCATCCTGGGCATTACAAGTTGGTACCCCTCCAGCCACTCTTCATTCGAGGAGAGAGCCATCAGAACATACCTACACTTCCACTACCCATTGTTCTGAGAGAGAACCACCTACTCATGTGTTGAGACCAAGATATTCCATTCCTACCATATGAATCTTGATCTCTAGCCTTCCCCAAGTTGCTTTACACTCAAATCATCTATCCACCATATCTAAATCTGTGAGAGAGAGTTAAGTGTTGGGGAGACTATCATTTGAAGCACAAGAGCAAGGAGTTCATCATCAACTCATCGTCTATTACCTTTTGGAGAGTGGTGTCTCCTAGATTGGTTAGGTGTCACTTGGGAGCCTCCGACGAGATTGTGGAGTTCAACCAAGGAGTTTGTACGGGCAAGGAGATCGCCTACTTCGTGAAGATCTACCGTAGTGAGACAAGTTCTTCATGGGCGATGGCCATGGTGGGATAGACAAGGTTGCTTCTTCGTGGACCCTTCGTGGGTAGAGCTCTTCGTGGACTTGCGCAACTGTTACCCTTCGTAGGTTGAAGTCTCCATCAACGTGGATGTACGATAGCACCACCTATCGGAACCACGCGTAAAAAATCTCCGTGTCTACATTGTGTTTGCTCCCTCAAACTCCTCCCTTTACCTTCATATGCAATTGTTTTACATTCCGCTGCTATACTCTTAGAATTACATGTGTAGGTTGATTGTTTGACTTGTGATAAATTGCTAAAATCTGCCAAGAATTAAAATTGGGAAAAGGCTAGATTTTTATTTGGTCAATTAGTCTAATTACCCCCCCCCCTTTAGACATACTTTCGATCCTACAGTTGGGCCTTGCTGGATGAGTTTTATTCAAAGCGAACTATCAAGGGGGTCCCATAAACCCCAACCATATTAGGAATGCAAACTCAAGGAACATAACACCGGTTTATCGGATCTTAAGGCGGCGAGTGGAACAAAACACCGAGCAAAAGGCCAAGCCTTCCACCCATTGCCAAGTATATAGGTGCACTAATTAAGTAAGAAATATTGTGATATTCCAAAATATCCATGTTCCGACATGGAGCAATCTTCAACTTCACCTGCAACTAACAATGCTATAAGAGGGGCTAAGCAAAAGCGTATCTTAACCAATCAATGGTTTGCTAGGAAGGTGGTTAGAGGTTTCATGGCAGTGTAGAAGGCTGACAAGCAAATAGATAGGCAACGCGACATAGCGATAGAGCGAGACAACTAACAAAACAAGGATAGAGGTGATATTAAGGAACAATCATCTTTTTTGAGATCCCGCAAGGAAGAAGAACGAATCCACGAATAAGACAAACTGACGTAGTCGAACGAATCCTCACAACTCCGAAGCGAAGCCGAAGCTAACAAGAGAAGCAAAGCGCAAAGAAGAAAACAACATGGTAAACACACAAGCATAAACATGGCATATGATGCACAAACAAGTATGATGCGTGTTCTGTTTAAATAGGCATGGCATGGCAAAGTGCAACAAACAACACTACAAATTAAGTGGAGCTCTATATGCAACGAGTTGCATATTGATGAAACACCACCTTCAATTAATTAGTTTTGCTCCCATTTATGTACAAGACAAGATTAAAGGTTGGTTAACATGGCAAGTGGTAACATGGCAAGAGGTGAAGCATAATAAAACTACACTATCTAAGCAATTTAAATGAGGCCGGAATGACAAACAAGAATTTCAGAAAATCCCCTCATGTCATTTAGCGATTTTAATGCAAACAATTTTTTTAACCATTTAAATGTTGTTAACATGATGCGGATGACATATTCAAGTTATATGCAATTTTAGTTAAAAGTTGACATGAAGATGATATGGGGCATTTGGTCGCCCCGACGGAAAGAAAGGGTGTCATGGCGACAAATTCGAAAATGATGCCATGGGAACATATCGGTCCCGGTAGCTCATGGAGATACCGGTGCACAAGAAAGGGTTGATGTGAGCATGTCATGCAAAGATGGTGGGGTAATCTCGGTAACCGGGTTCCCATGGGTCTGTGACATGGAAACGGGAAATGCACAAGCGACAATTCGGACATGATGCAACACACGGTTCAACTCATACATCGCAAGCATTCGTTCATCGCATCGACATTCGACTCGGGGTATACCTTCAAAGCGTGCGGTTCGGGGTGGTTCGAGTACGTTGCGGTGTAGATGTCCATGTCATCATCGGAAGTAGTCATTCACGTGGCATCGGTAGTGGAAGTAGTCATTCACGGGGCGTCGTGGGAAGTAGTCGTACATGAAAAAGAGGAACTTGATGTATCCATATGCTCTGCGGGGTCTTCGAGGGTCGACGGTAGTTGTACATTTCGACGGTAGTCGAACTCGGCAAGCAATGGTCGTCGTGGTACTTGTCGCATTCCGGATGTGTAGTTGTACACGGGTCTTTGGCGAAGGTAGTCGTATATGCATGTGGATGAACTTGGTCTTGCAAAGAGGTACTTGACGGTTTTGGTACTTGGAAAATCCATCCGAGACTTGGTGGCACTTGGCGTGCAGGTGCATACGAAGCAGCGGACGAACAACCTAAGCAAACAAATGCGCCCTTGAGCTTGTACAGGGAGTGGCGCTGATCTTGATGGAGCTCGGCTCCTTGGTGAGGAAGCAATGCAGGGGCGAGTGGAGTCGAGGCTAGGTCGGTCGAACCAGGGAACGACGAGTGTGGCAGGAGAAGGAGGCATGGAGGGACTGATAACCCGCAAGTGTAGGGGATCTATCATAGTCCTTTTGATAAGTAAGAGTGTCGAACCCAACAAGGAGCAGAAGGAAATGATAGGCAGTTTTCAGTAAGGTATTTTCTGCAAGCACTGAAATTATCGATAACAGATAATTTTGTGATAAGATAATTGGTAGCAAGTGACAAATAGTAAAAGTAAATAAGGTGCAGCAAGATTGCCCAATCCTTTTTGTACCAAAGGACAAGCCTGGACAAACTCTTATATGAAGGAAAGCGCTCCCGAGGACACATGGGAATTATCGTCAAGCTAGTTTTCATCACGTTCATATGATTCGCGTTCGTTGCTTTGACAATCTGGTATGTGGGTGGACCGGTGCTTGGGTGCTACCCTTACTTGGACAAGCATCCCACTTATGATAAACATCTATTGCATGCATCCGCAACTACAAAAGAAGTATTAAGGTAAACCTAACCATAGCATGAAACATATGGATCCAAATCAACCCTTATGAAGCAACGCATAAACTAGGGTTTAAGCTTCTGTCACTCTAGCAAACCATCATCTACTTATTACTTCCCAATGCCTTCCTCTAGGCCTAAACAATGGTGAGGTGTCATGTAGTCGACGTTCACATGACACCACTAGAGGAAAGACAACATACATCTCATCAAAATATCGAACGAATACCAAATTCACATGACTACTTATAGCAAGACTTCTCCCATGTCATCAGGAACAAACGTAACTACTCACAAAGCATATTCATGTTCATAATCAGAGGGGTATTAATATGCATAATGTATCTGAACATATGATCTTCCACCAAGTAAACCAACTAGTATCAACTACAAGGGGTAATCAACACTACTACAACCTACAGGTACCAATATGAGGTTTTAGTACAAAGATTGGATACAATAGATGAAATAGGGTTTGAGAGGAGATGGTGCTGGTGAAGATGTTGATGAAGATAACCCTCCGCAAGATGGGAGATTGTTGGTGATGACGGCGGTGATGATTTCCCCCTCTCGGAGGGAAGTATCCCCGGCAGAACAGCTCCGCCAGAGCCCTAGATTGGTTCCGCCAAGGTTTTGCATCGAGACGGCGGCGTTTTGTCCCGAAAGCCTCCTTCTGATTTTTTTTCTAGGTCAAAACACCTCATATAGGAGAAGATGGGCATCGGGGAGTCACCAGGTGGCCCACGAGGAAGGGGGCACGCCCAGAGGGGGCGCCCACCACCCTCGTGGACAAGTGGTGGCCCCCCTGACGTATCTATTTCGCCAAATATTTTTTATATTTTCTGAAACGGTGTTTCGTGGAGTTTTGGAGATTTTTGAGTTGTGCGGAATAGGTTTCCAATATTTGCTCCTTTTCCAGCCCAGAATTCCAGCTGTCGGCATTCTCCCTCTTCATGTAAACCTTGTAAAATAAGAGAGAAAAGGCATAAGTATTGTGACATAACGTGTAATAACAACCCATAGTGCAATAAATATCAACATCAAAGCATGATGCAAAATGGACGTATCAACTCCCCCAAGCTTAGACCTCGCTTGTGTTGGGGAGCGTAGTATTTTAAAATTTTCCTACGATCACACAAGATCTATCTACCAGATGCATAGCAACGAGAGGGAGAGTGTGTCTACGTACCCTCGTAGACCGGCAGCGGAAGCGTCAAATGATGCGGTTGATGTAGTCGAACTTCTTCACGATCCAACCGATCAAGCACCGAAAGTACGGCACCTCTGCGTTCAGCACATGTTCAGCTTGATGACGTCCCACGAACTCTTGATCCAGTTGAGCTTCACGAGAGAGTTTCGTCAGCACGACTGCGTGGTGACGGATATGATGAAGTTACCGACGCAGGGCTTCGCCTAAGCACTGCGACAGTATGACCGAGGTGTGTTTCTGTGGAGGGGAGCACCGCACACGGCTAAAACAATTCAACTTGTGTGTCTTTGGGTGCCCCCTGCCCCCGTATATAAAGGAGCAAGGGGGGAGGCCGGTCAGCCCCTATTGGCGCGCCAAGGAGGAGCAATCCTACTAGGATTAGGATTGCAATCCTATTCCTAGTAGGAACTGCCAAAACGGAGAAGGGGGAAAGGAAGGAGAGGGAGAAGGAGAAGGAAAGCGGCGCCGGCCCCCCTCCTTCCTTGTCCAATTTGGACCAAGGGGTGGGGGGCGCGCGGCCCAGCCCTGTCCCTCCTTCCCTCTTTCTCCTACGGCCCATTAAGGCCCATAGCTTCCCTAGGGGGTTCCGGTAACCCCCCCCCC
>LR738710.1:366072182-366159100 GCA_902687465.1 Secale cereale
CCCGGTACTCCGGTTAATTCCGAAACTTTACGGAACACTTCCGGTGTCCGAATATAGTCGTCCAATATATCAATCTTTACGTCTCGGACATTCCGAGACTCCTCATCATGTCTGTGATCTCATCCGGGACTCCGAACTACCATCGGTACATCAAAACTCATAAACTCATAATACCGATCGTCATCAAACGTTAAGCGTGCGGACCCTACGGGTTCGAGAACTATGTAGACATGACCGAGACTCATCTCCGGTCAATAACCAATAGCGGAACCTGGATGCTCATATTGGCTCCTACATATTCTACGAAGATCTTTATCGGTCAAACCGCATAACAACATACGTTGTTCCTTTTGTCATCGGTATGTTACTTGCCCGAGATTCGATCGTCGGTATCTCTATACCTAGTTCAATCTCGTTACGGGAAAGTTTCTTTACTCGTTCCGTAATACATCATCTCGTGACTAACTCATTAGTCATTTGCTTGCAAGGCTTATTATTATGTGCATTACCGAGAGGGCCCAGAGATACCTCTCCGACACTCGGAGTGACAAATCCTAGTCTTGATCTATGCCAACACCACGAACACTTTAGGAAACACCTATAGAGCATCTTTATGATCACCCAGTTACGTTGTGACGTTTGATAGCACACAAGGTGGTCCTACGGTATTCGGGAGTTGCATAATCTCATAGTCATAGGAACATGTATAAGTCATGAAGAAAGCAATAGTAGTAAAACTAAACGATCATAGTGCTAAGCTAACGGATGGGTCTAGTCCATCACATCATTCTCCTAATGATGTGATCCTGTTCACCAAATGACAACTCATGTCTATGGCTAGGAAACATAGCCATCTTTGATCAATGAGCTATTCTAGTAGAGGCATACTAGGGACATACTATTTTGTCTATGTATTCACACATGTACAAAGTTTCCGGTTAATACAATTCTAGCATGAATAAAAGACATTTATCATGATATAAGGAAATACAAATAATATCTTTATTATTGCCTCTAGGGCATATTTCCATTAGTCTCCCACTTGAACTAGAGTCAATAATCTAGATTACAAAGCAATGATCCTCACACCCATGGAGTCCTGGTGCTGATCATGTTTTGCCCGTGGAAGAGGCTTAGTCAATGGGTCTGCAACATTCAGATCCGTATGTATCTTGCAAATCTCTATGTCTCCCACCTTGACTAGATCGCGGATGGAATTGAAGCGTCTTTTGATGTGTTTGTTCTCTTGTGAAACCTGGATTCCTTCGCCAAGGCTATTGCTCCAGTGTTGTCACAAAAGATTTTCATTGGACCCGATGCACTAGGTATTACACCTAGATCGGATATGAACTCCTTCATCCAGACTCCTTCATTTGCTGCTACTGAAGCAGCTATGTATTCCGCTTCACACGTAGATCCCGCCACGACGCTCTACTTGGAACTGCACCAACTGACAGCTCCACCGTTCAATAGAAATACATATCCGGTTTGTGACTTAGAGTCATCTAGATCAGTGTCAAAGCTAGAATCGACGTAACCGTTTATGACAAGCTCTTTGTCACCTCCATACACGAGAAACATATCCTTTGTCCTTTTCACGTATTTCAGGATGTTCTTGACCGCTGTCCAGTGATCCACTCCTGGATTACTTTGGTACCTCCCTGTTAGACTTATAGCAAGGCACACATCAGGTCTGGTACACAGCATTGCATACATGATAGATCCTATGGCTGAGGCATAGGGAATGACTTTCATTTTCTCTCTATCTTCTGAAGTGGTCGGGCATTGAGTCTTACTCAACTTCACACCTTGTAACACAGGCAAGAACCCTTTCTTTGACTAATCCATTTTGAACTTCTTCAAAACTTTATCAAGGTATATGCTTTGTGAAAGTCCAATCAAGCGTCTTGATCTATCTCTATAGATCTTGAGCCTAATATGTAAGCAGCTTCACCGAGGTCTTTCATTGAAAAACTCTTATTCAAGTATCCTTTTATGCTATCCAGAAATGCTATATCATTTCCAATCAACAATATGTCATCCACATATAATATCAGAAATGCTACAGAGCTCCCACTCACTTTCTTGTAAATACAGGCTTCTCCAAAAGTCTGTATAAAACCATATGCTTTGATCACCTCATCAAAGCGTATATTCCAACTCTGAGATGCTTGCACCAGTTCATAGATGGATCGCTGGAGCTTGCACACTTTGTTAGCACCTTTTGGATCGACAAAACCTTCTGGTTGCATCATATACAACTCTTCTTTGAGATATCCATTCAGGAATGCAGTTTTGACATCCATTTGCCAGATTTCATAATCATAAAATTCGGCAATTGCTAACATGATTCGGACAGACTTAAGCATCGCTATAGGTGAGAAAGTCTCATCGTAGTCAACTCCTTGAACTTGTCAAAACCCTTTCGCAATAAGTCGAGCTTTGTAAACAGTAACATTACCATCTGCGTCGGTCTTCCTCTTGAAGATCCATTTATTTTCGATGGCTTGCAGATCATCGGGCAAGTCAACCAAAGTCCACACTTTGTTCTCATACATGGATCCCATCTCAGATTTCATGGCCTCAAGCCATTTTGTGGAATCTGGGCTCATCATTGCTTCCTCATAGTTCGTAGGTTCATCATGGTCTAGTAACATGACTTCCGAAACTGGGTTGTCGTACCACTCTGGTGCGGAACGTACTCTGGTTGATCGACGACGTTCAGCAGAAACTTGATCTGAAGTTTCATGATCATCATCATTAGCTTCCTCACTAATTGGTGCAAGAATCACTGGAACTAGTTTCTGTGATGTTCCACTTTCCAATTCGGGAGAAGGTACAATTACGTCATCAAGTTCTACTTTCCTCCCACTCACTTCTTTCGAGAGAAACTCCTTCTCTAGAAAGGATCCATTCTTAGCAACGAATATCTTGCCTTCGGATCTGTGATAGAAGGTGTACCCAACAGTTTCTTTTGGGTATCCTATGAAGACACATTTCTCCGACTTGGGTTCGAGCTTATCAAGTTGAAGCTTTTTCACATGAGCATCGCAGCCCCGAACTTTAAGAAACGACAACTTTGGTTTCCTGCCAAACCATAGTTCATAAGGTGTCGTCTCAACGGATATAGATGGTGCCCTATTTAACGTGAATGCAGCTGTCTCTAAAGCATAACCCCAAAACGATAGTGGTAAATCGGTAAGAGACATCATAGATTGCGCCATATCTAATAAAGTACGGTTACGACGTTCGGATACACCATTACGCTGTGGTGTTCCGGGTGGCGTTAGTTGTGAAACTATTCCACATTGTTTCAAATGAAGACCAAACTCGTAACTCAAATATTCACCTCCATGATCAGATCGCAGAAACTTTATTTTCTTGTTACGATGATTCTCTACTTCACTCTGAAATTCTTTGAACTTTTCAAATGTTTCAGACTTGTGTTTCATTAAGTAGATATACCCATATCTGCTCAAATCATCAGTGAAGGTCAGAAAATAACGATACCCGTCGCGAGCTTCAACACTCATTGGTCCGCATACATCAGTATGTATGATTTCCAACAAATCTGTTGCTCGCTCCATAGTTCCGGAGAACGGAGTTTTAGTCATCTTGCCCATGAGGCATGGTTCGCAAGCACCAAGTGATTCATAATCAAGTGATTCCAAAAGTCCATCACTATGGAGTTTCTTCATGCGCTTTACACCAATATGACCTAAACGGCAGTGCCACAAATAAGTTGCACTATCATTATTAACCTTGCATCTTTTGGATTAAATATTATGAATATGTGTATCACTAAAATCGAGATCCAATAAGAATAGACCACTCTTCAAGGGTGCATGACCATAAAAGATATTATTCATAAAAATAGAACAACCATTATTCTCTTATTTAAATGAATAACCGTCTTGCAACAAACAAGATCCAGATATAATGTTCATGCTCAACGCTGGCACCAAATAACAAATTATTTAGGTCTAAAACTAATCCCGAAGGTAGATGTAGAGGTAGCGTGCCGACGGCGATCACATCGACTTTGGAACCATTTCCCACGCGCATCGTCACCTCGTCCTTAGCCAATCTTCGTTTAATCCGTAGTCCCTAGTTCGAGTTACAAATATTAGCAACCGAACCGGTATCAAATACCCAGGTACTACTACGAGCATTAGTAAGGTACACATCAATAACATGTATATCACATATACCTTTGTTCACCTTGCCATCCTTCTTATCCGCCAAATACTTGGGGCCGTTCCGCTTCCACATATCAATACTAGTCTTTTCTGCGCACTTTGTCCTCACTCATGCACACCCGGGAGCAACTTCTCGGTCGATCACCCATCCTGAAGTTACTCCAACCTAAGCACGCTTAACTTTGGAGTTCTGTCTGAATGGGCTCCTGGAAAAGAAGGAATTCCTTATAGATATGAGTAGTCTATCATCCCTAATAAGCCAGGCTATCACATACACCCCCACTCAGAGGAACCGACGTCCTCGTCGGGCAACAGGAACGTTCCCTCTTGGTACATACGTCTGTGCATCTAGTCCGGTACATGTGCCATGTCGTGTGCCACGACGGGTCACAAACGTCGTGGATAACATGACCGCGCACCTGTCCGCAAACATCCGTGTAACCGCGAGGGTCGGCTCTGATACCAACTTGTAACGCTCCGGACACACCCGTCGGCGATCGTTACTCCTGGCGGGATCTAGACTGGCCCCACATATCAATACTAGTCTTTTCTTCGCACTTTGTCCTCACTCATGCACACCCGGGAGCACCTTCCCAGTTGGTCACCCATCCTGAAATTACTCCAAGATGAGCACGCTTAACTTTGGAGTTCTGTCTGAATGGGCTCCCGGAAAAGAAGGAACTCCTTACTGATATGAGTAGTCTATCATCCCTAATAAGCCAGGCTATCACAGGGTGGTAGCCGGTCCCTATGCAAGTTTTAGTTATTAGGCAAATGTAGTACCAAAGTTGGGTATTGCTGGAAAAGCTTTAAGCAATGCGAATTATCGAGGGGGGCCCATAAACCCCAACCGTGTTAGGAACGCAACAATAAAGGAACATAATGACGGTTTATCGATTCTTAAGGCGGCATGAGTGGAACAAAACACCGAGCAAAAGGCCAAGCCTTCCACCCATTGCCAAGTATATATGTGCATTAATTAAATTAATAGATATTGTGATATTCCAGCAACGTCCAGCTCCAACATGGAGCAATATTCATCTTCACTTGCAACTAACAACGCTATAAGAGGGGTTGAGCAAGCGGTAACATAGCCAAACAACAGTTTGCTGGGATGGTGTGGAAGGTTAGAGGTTTCATGGCAACAAGGAGAGGCTGGCAAAAAAATAAATAGGTAGCGTGACATATAGCGATAGCATCGAGACAACTAGCATGGTAATGATAGTAAAGATATCCAAGGTGACGGTCATCTTGCCTGAGATCCCGCCAGGAAGAAGAACGGGTCCATGAAGAAGATGAAGAAGAAGCCACGAAGACGAACCAAGTGTAGTCGAACGAATCCTCACGATCGCAACAGAATAGGAACTAACGAGAAGAAGCAAACAGCACGGTAAATACACAACACATAACAAGACATGATGCTCAACCAAGTATGATGCATGACAAGGCTACATGATGCAAACATGGCAAAGGATGAACCACACAAGAACATCACAACAAGGCAAGTTTAAATGAGGCCGGAAACAACATATAACAATTCTGGTAAGTCCTCATATGCAATTTTCGAAATTGGTCTAGATCTGAACAAACCTTAAGTTCAAGTTGTTAAACATCAATTTAACATGCACCACGATGATCTACTCAAAATTCTAGTCAAGTTACATATAAAGTTCCTTTAATTTGGAGCTACGGCCTAGAAGATATGAGCAAAACAAGTCAAGCATGTCATTGATGCAAAACGCATCCAAACATCAGGCAAACATACTCCAAACAGGTATTCAACATGTTATTATGCATCTACATGCAAAAACACACAAGTTTCATATAGGACACGCTCAAAACGGAGTAACGGTTCATCACATACACACGAAGCAAGTGTGAAACACAATCTGTCCAAAACAGCAAGTAGGCATATAGTTGACATCAAAACAACATGATACCATAACACTTCATGGCAACAAAGGGCTTGGCAAGCATGTACATGTCGATCACTACAAGCATGATCACCGAGCTACTACCAAACACCACTAGAACATGCTCAAAACATCATGGCAAGATTGCAAAAGATAACAGTTTCAGAGACTTGGTGAAATAAACTAAACATGGCAGCAACAACGACAAGTAGGCATGTTTGCAAGCTTGTGCAACTCATCTCAAAGCATATCATGGCATGTGAATGTAACCAACAGCAAGAATACATGTTTATGAGTAATCATGGCAAGAACATGGTCATAGGATATATAGAACACTAGCTATTCACATGGCAAAACTGAACTTACTGTTAACAGGCTGGCAGAAACATTTTATAGCAACTTGAGAGCATGAAAACAACAAGCTACAGCAGGTCATATATGCAAACAAGGGCATGGATGGATAAAGCATAACATGGACAATAATACATGATCATTGGACAACCCAAAAAATTCATGGATTTGAGTGGGGTATCAAGCAAACATGGCATCAGGTTATAATAGTTTCAGACTTAGCAGTTTTCAAAAAGTCTCGGAAAATAACAACATCGAGTAGGCCACTTGACAAGCTTGTTGCAAACACCAGAAGGCATATCATGAAAAGTGGATTGCACCATAGCAAAGATGACATGATTGTGCTTCTAAAACATATTGACATGTAGATCAAACAAAAATCACATATAAAGATATGAAAAAGACAAATCAGCATCTTATAACAAGTTTCAGCACTTAACAGCCACATGCACTTTTGCAACAGAGATAAACATGGCAATATGGCACCTAACTTGAATGCAACAGCAACCATCATGTAGAGCACTTCACAGTGAACATTTTGACATATCATACACTCCATTTCGACCAACATACACAAAGTTACAACATGTTAAACATGCATACATAATGTTGACAGACAATTCGAGCTGACAAGTAACATCACATAGCAATTTTGCAACCAATATTAAGACAACAAGATGAACAGTAACATGCATGCAAATGCAACTAACATGTAAAGCATCACACGACGAACATTTTGAGATATCATGCACGCAAAATGGAGTAACATGCACAAAATTATCACTATGTAAACATGCACACATTTCATGATTTTATGGGGACTTAGCCGTTTTCAGGGAAAAACAGAGCAGGCGCGGGATAACTAAACGACGCCTTGGGCGGGTTATAGGTGGGCTCACCTAGCGGGCCTGGCCCAAATCGAAGGAAAAGGTGGCCGATGGATGGGCTCGACGGATCTGGCCCTTGGGGCCGAGTCGGGACGGCCCACGCGGGAGGAGGGGGCTCTCGTTCCCCTCGAGCTCGCGCTCTAACAGGGGCATGGCAGCGGCGCCCAGAGTCTCCGCGATGGCAGAGGGGTCCAGTGGTCTGGCGAGGTCGGAAAGAACCGGAGGGCCCTGGATCTGACGGCGACGGCTTCGGGAACGCCGGATCCGGCGACGAGGACCTCCAGGAGCGGCGGCGGCAGTTCCTGTGGAGGCCGATGGCAGAGAGAGCATGAGATCTAAGAGGGAGTGAGAGAAAACGGAGGAAGGAGGAGCAGGAGAAGGACGGGGTTGACCTGGGCGAAGAGGAGTCGCCGGCGGGGATCCGGGGAGGGGCCACCGGCGGCGGCATTCGGGAGAACCGCGGCGGCAGGGCGGAGGGAGCGGGAGGTGTGGCAGCTGCGGGAGGAGCGGGGTGGCTCGGGCCCGGCGCGTCCCGATCGTGGCCCGGGGCAGCTTCCCGCGGGCCTGGCGGGCTGGCGGCGAAGGGAAGCGGCCAGGGGACTTGTGGCAGCGCCCGGTTGGCCGGGGCGGATGTTGCGGCGACGGCTAGCCAATGGGACACCGCCAAGTGGCAATGGCGAGGTGGCTGTCACCGGATTTCGAGGAGAGGGAGGTGGGAGGTGGCTGGATCCGGTTGGTTGCGTGGTTTTCGAGGAGGATGAGCTAGGATGTAGGGGAAGGGCATAGGCTGCCAAATTTGGAAGGAGGAGGGCATATATACATACATATATATAGGCTAGGGTTTGAGGGGTTTTGGGGCTGATCTGGACCCTTGGATCAAAATCGAACGACTCCGGATGCGAGGAGGGGTAGGATGGGCCAAGGAGGTGGTAATGGTCTGTGTTAGAGGGGCTTAGGGCTGAGAGGAGAGAAGAGAGAGAGGCCCGCAGGGGTTTTCGGAGACCCAAAACGTCCGACGTTATATCCGGCGATAATGCCGTTATAGTTTAACTGTTGGACTATCAAACGAACTCCGAATGCGACGAAATTTGGCAGGCGGTCTGTCTACACTATAATAAGACCATACGCCAAGTTTCATCCCCTTCTGAGAACATTTTCCAGCCACTTATAAAATAAATATTTGGAGGTGCCGCGGGCGCGTGCGAGTGTGCCTGGGCTCAGAACGGACAACAGAAAAGACGTGGTGGGCTCGGTCGGATGCAAGTTTGAAAACATGCTGACGACAATGCACATGATGACATGGAAAAAAGCAACACGCAAGAAAATGACATGGCAATAGCAGCGAAAGACTGGCTGACACCTGGCGCATCGATCTCGGGGCGTCACAACTACGCTTCTGGCAGCCTCCTTCTTGCAGCAGTAGATGAGAGTAGAAGGTAAGTTCACCAAGTAACATCTTATAGCATAATCCTACCCAGCAATCCTCGCGCACATCACCCTGTGAGAGAGCAACCACCGACTTATCTCTCGAACTCATCTGGGTGTGCTTTATTAAGTATCCAGTTCTAGTTGTCATGAGGTCGGAGTACAACTCTGGGTCGTCCTTTTACCGAGTGACACAGCTATTCGAATAGATTAACTTCCCTGCAGGGGTGCACCACATAACCCAGCATGCTTGATCCCATTTGGCCGGACACACTTTCCTGGTTCATGCCCGGCCTCGGAAGATCAACACGTCGCAACCCTACCTAAGCACAATAGAGAGGTCAGCACGCTGGTCTAAGTCCTAAGCGCGCAGGGGTCTGGGCCCATCGCCCATTGCACACCTGCACGTTGCGAGGGCGGCCAGAAAAAGACCTAGCCGTCGAGAGCCCATATCTATTCCCACGTAGCTGGTTAGTATGTATAGGCCAGCGGCCAGACTCAGATCAAATATCCAAACTCGTTAAGCGTGTTATTGTGAAACAACCACGGACAACGACCAGAGTCATGCCCACCCGTCTCCTAGGTGGTCGTGACCTGCCCTGTTGCTCCGCCACAAAGATCCGCATAGAGGGTCGTCGGGAAAGTATGTCCTTTTAGCCCCCAATCCGTGAATCAACCGCGGGTACTCAACGAGCCGACCTAACTTTAGTCACATCATGTATCAGGTATCATATGTATTTAGTATATACTCGTGATCACACCCAAAGTGATCACGTCCCGATAGAATAGCAGGGCAGACGGACAAGGGTGTAGGGCCACTGATGGAATACTAGCATCCTATACTAAGCATTTAGGATTGCAAGTAAAGGTATCAACAGTTGTAGCAACAATGACAGGCTATGCGGTAGAATAGGATTAGTCGAAAGCAGTAACATGCTACACTACTCTAATGCAAGCAGTAGAGAGAAGAATAGGCGATATCAGGTTGATCTATGGGGGCTTGCCTGGAAGCTCGGGAGCGAATGAGGGATCGTCAACACCGTAGTCGATCGGGGCAGCAGCAGCGTTGGTCTCGTAGTCTACCGGAGAGAAGAGGGGGAGAAACAATCAATACAATGCAACAGATGCATGACGATGCATGACATGACATGTAACGGTGTTAGGTGTGCCCTAACGCAGTAGCGGGTGATACTGGCGAAGGGGGAAACATCCAGGAAAGTATCCCCGGTGTTTGACGTTTTCGAACAAACGGCCGGAGTGGGAAAGTTGCATGTTCGCTATGTTTGGGACGTGTGGTTGACGAACGGTCTGCATATTCAGATTCGTCTCGAAATTTTGAGCAACTTTCATGTACAAAGTATTTTCATCCGAGTTATGGATTATTTTATATTAATTTTTAAAGTTTTAAATCATTTTCTAAATTATTAATATTAAATTAATTTGAAATTATTAATATTGCATCAGCATGATGTCAGCAGTCAACAGAGGTGTTGACTGGGTCAAGCTGACTTGTGGGTCCCGCATGTCATAGACACACATCTAACTAATCATATTAATTAGATTAGTTAGTTAATTAGTGTAACTAAATAGAGTTATTTAGGTTAATTAGTTATTTAACTAAATTAATTAAGTTAATTAATTATCTTTATTATTTTTATTATTTTATTGTTTTATACTCTCTTTTTTCTAACGTTCTGGGCCGTGGGGCGGCTCGGTCAGTGGCTCAGGGGGGACCCTGGCGGGGCAGAGTGGGCAGGCGGGTAACGGGCGCGTGGGCGCCAGCCCCGCTGGGCACCCGCCCAGCCCGACGGGGAAAGAACAAGCGCTAGGCCGGCGGCGGCCGTGGGGAGCTGCGCCGGGCATGCGGTGGTAGGGGAGGGGGTCTTCGTCAGGCGGGGCCATGGGGCGCCGGCCGTGGTGGCGCCCGACGGACGGTCAGGCCGTGGGGCATGGGTGGCTGCGAACGGCAGCCGCAGGGGCGCACGTAGCCGCGGGCTGCAGCGGCAGCGGGAGGAAAGCAGGGTCAGGCGACGGGCGGGGGCGGAGCGTACGGCGAAAGGGACAGGGCGCGGGCGGCGGAGCGGCTGGCAGCGCGAGCAACGCCACGGCGCAGTGAGAGGCGGGTGCAGCAAGCCGCGGGGATGCGCGGGCGGCGAGCGGCACGGGCAGCAGCGGCTGCAGGTGACACGGCACGCGTGGCCAGCGCGAGGCGGCGTGGGCACGGGCAGCGGCGCGCAGCGGCAGCAGCAGCAGGCAAGGAGCAAGCGGGGCGTGCGCGGTGTAGGCGAGCGCGAGGCACGGCGTGGTCGGGACGGTGAGTGGCGACAGGAGGCCGCACCTGTGGCTGCGCGTGATGAGACGAGGGCATGCGGGCTTGCGGGCGCGCGGTGGTCGGCGGACGCGGTGAGCGCAAGCAGGGGCGGGGTGAGCAGGGGAGGAGAGGAGAGGGAGGGGTCTCACGGCGGTTCGTAGGGATCGTGGCAGCGGAGCTTGTGGAGGTCGACGGGGACGATGGTGACGTATGGGAGGTAGTCCGGCGAGGTGGTGCGGCGCACGGTGACGAGGCGACGGGGACGGCGTCTAGCGGTAGGCGCCCGGGCGATGGGATCGGGTTTGATCCTGATCCAGATGTAGAGCGAGGGGGAGTGGGGTGTCGGTGGGTTAGGGTTTGTCCTGTGGGAGGTTATGGAGGAGTGGGGGTGGGCCGGCTGGGTCTTGGCCCAGTCGGGCAGGCCAACTGGGCCACGGTTGGCCTAGTGGGGGGGCTTTTCCTTTATGTTTTGTATTTTCTTTTTCTTTTACTTAGTATTCTTTTCTGTTTTATTTATTTTTAGAGTATTTAGACATCTTCTAAAAACAAGTTTTCTCCTCCATAACTACCAATGCAATATTTGTCACACTCCGAACATTTTGTTTTTAATGTTTGAAAACTTTTATTGTTTGCTAAGATTTTAAATTTATATTCGAAATGTTTCTGGACTAACACGAGATTAGTAACAGTAACTAGATGACGTGGCCTCATTAGCATAGGTTCACTGTAGCTTAACTATCCGGGCGTTACAATTCTCGTCCACTACAAGAAATCTCGTCCCGAGATTTAGGAGGTAGAAGGAAATAGTGCGGGGAATTCTTTGCGAAGACGATCCTCGCGTTCCCAAGTGGCCTCGTCTTTAGAGTGATGCGACCACTGGACTTTGAGGAACTTGATCGCCTTCTGACGTGTGCGACGTTCAGCTTGGTTGAAAATGCGGACGGATGCTCTTTATAGGAGAGGTCTTGTTGCAACTCGAGCACTTCATGATCCACTGCTCGGACTGGGTCCTTGAAGCAGCGGTGGAGTTGAGACACGTGGAACACATCGTGAACCTGAGAAAGGTTCGGCGACAGCTCTAGTTGATATCCACCTGTCCATGCCTTTCAAGAATAGTGAATGGACCAATATAGCGAGGAGCTAATTTGCCCTTGATACCGAAGCGGTGAACACCCTTCATTGGTGTAACTCAAAGATAAGCCTTTTCGCCAGGTTGATAGACTATGTCCTGATGATGACGGTCATACTGACTTTTCTGACGTGATTGAGCAGTCTTCAGATTCTCACGAATGATGCGGACTTGTTCTTCAGCGTGTTAAATAATACCTGGACCGAAGAGTGAACGTTCCCCAGTTTCTGACTAGTTCAGAGGGATTCGACACTTTCGTCCGTATAACACTTCAAAGGGAGCCATCTTCAGACTAGCCTGATAGCTATAATTATAAGAGAACTCAGCATACGGGAGAGATTCCTCCCATTTCTTGCCAAAGGAAATAACACAAGCTCGAAGCATGTCTTCGAGAACTTGGTTGCCGCGTTCAACTTGTCCTTGCGACTGAGGATGAAAAGCAGTACTAAATGACAGATGTGTTCCCATAGCTTCTTGGAAACTTGCCCAGAATCTTGAAGTGAATAAACTGTCATGGTCTGAACTGATAACCAGTGGAATACCATGAAGTGAAACAATTCTGGACATGTAGAGAGTTGCCAGTTGACTAGCAGTAATCGTTTCTTTGACGGCCAGAAAATGTGCAACTTTAGAAAGCCGGTCAATGACGACAAGAATTGCATCATTACCTTTCTGCAATTTAGGAAATCCAGTGACAAAGTCCATTTCAACATGGTCCCATTTCCATTCAGGAATAGAGATAGATTGCAGGGTTCCAGCAGGCCTTTGATGTTCTGCTTTGATACGACAGCAAATGTCACACTCGGCAACATAACGAGCAATGTCTTGCTTCATATTAGACCACCAGAATCTCTGACAAATGTCTTGGTACATCTTGGTACTACCAGGATGAATAGACAGAGGCGTATCATGAGCTTCTTTCATAACCTCCTGAGTCTTGTCCAGGTTTTCCCTCTTACTCGGAACCACTAGGCGGCCTTTGAAGTACAAGGCGCCATCATCAGCAACAGTGAAGAATGAGGGCTTTCCTTCTGTGAGGTAGCGGTTAATCCTCTCAACTTCGTCGTCAGCCTTCTGAATCCACTTGATGGAGGACACGAGATCTGGTACGACAGCAAGGGTACTAAGGGAACCCTGTGAAACAACACAGAGATTCATCTTCTAAAATTGTGGAGGAGGGGGGGCGAGTGCTCCAGGAGGAACAATATGGAGGTTCAGCTTTCTAAATTCTTCAACAAGCGAGGACTGAACTTTGTGAACCTGGAGGTGGTTGCAATATGACTTGAGGCTTAAGGCATCAACCATCACATTAGCTGTAATGCCCAGGATGGGACTATACCTCCTACGAGTCGAGGCACGACTTAAAGGTATAAGCCCATCCTAGAATGATCTCAAGTTTGGTATCTTTGCACGACTCATGTAAAAGAGGGATTAAATTGCAAAAGAAGATAGTTGGCTTACACTCGCCACTTCACACAATACAATTCATAAGCAATACATCAATCAAAACATCACAACCCGACTACGGGTGAAGATCAAAAGAAAGATACCAAAACAACATAAAGCCACAGGTCAGGACCGAATCCTAGTAGAAACCACTACTGATCGTCGAAATGTCACAAGCATACGGCCAAACTTCATCGAGCTTCCAGTGAAGAACTGATCCAACTCCTGCATCAAACTCGGCTGAACCTGCATCTGGTGTGGTGAAGTAACTGTGAGCCACAGAGGACTCAGCAATCCCGTTCCCGGGTAACAAGACTATTTAAGCCTTGGGTGAGGACAAGGCTGAAGAAAGAACGAGAGGTGAAGGAACAACAAGAGTCTGCAGCAGCAACTAGCAACTAGCTTACGTAATAGAGAGCGAGAAGAGAAGTGCCTCGGTCGAGAGATGATCACGAAGTGATCCTAGCTAAAGCACGTCAAACATAACCCCACCGTGTTCAACTTCCGAATCCCTATTCGGAAATTGACAGTCACGGTACACACGCTGGTAGTGTATTGGACCATTGTGTCAAGTTTTCTACAACCGGATATTAACAAGCTCCCATCTGCCACATAACCGCGGGCACGGCTTTCGAAAGTTCAAACCCTGCAGGGGTGTTCCAACTTGACCCATTACAAGCCCACGATCCGCGGAGTCGCAACTCCATAGGTGGGAAGACCCGAGTATTCTCGGAATCCCGTGCTCAAGTTAAACCGAACTAAGGTAAGGCTAATCCAGCAAATCCTCCCGGCGTGTCGACACCCTGATAGTAGCCGCGCGTATCTAAGTCTCAGGACACGACCGGATGAGTCATCCTACAGGTTTTTACCAAACCTCAAGTTTCCTTGAGGTGGCCCCGCAGTCTGCTCGTTTCGGACCAACACTCATGTGGAGCACTGGCCCGGGGGGTTGAATTAAAATAAAAGGGATAGCTAGTCCACATGCAAGTTTTATTAGTTATTAGGCAAATAGTACCAATGTTGGGACTTGCTGGAAAAGACTTAGCACTTAGCGGTTTATCAAGGGGGTCCCATACACCCCAACCGTGTTAGGAACGCATAATCAAGGAACATAACACCGGTTTATACGGTTCCTAACGGCATGAGTGGAACAAAACATCAAGCAAAAGGCTTAGCCTTCCACCCTTGCCAATATATAGATGATTTCATTTAAGCATTTATATAGTGTGATATAACCCAACCAAACTTCAACATGAAGCAAGCATCTTCAATCTTCACCTGCAACTAGCAATTCTATAAGAGGGGCTGAGCGAAGCGTACTTAGCCAAGCAAAGGTTTGCATAGGTAGGTTGGTTAAACATGGCAATTGGTGACAAGTAGGAGGCTGACAAGAAGACATGGGCATCGAGGCAAAACTATAGATCGAGACTACTAGCAATAGGCAAAGATAGTAATGTTATCGGGGTTCGGTCATCTTGCCTGGGATTCCACAAGGGAGAAGAACGGATCCATGAAGAAGACGGAGCAACAGAGACGAGCGAATCCTCACAACTCCGGAACGAAAACCGAAGCTATCAAGAGAAGCAAACCGGAAAGAAACAAACAACACGGTAAACACACAAGCATAAACATGGCATACGATGCACATCCAAGTATGATGCATGTCCGGTTTAATTATGCATGGCATGGCAAAGTGCACAAACAAATACTACAAGTTAAGTGGAGCTCAATATGCAACGAGTTGCATATTGACGAAACACCACATTTAATTTATTTAGTTGACTCTCATTTAATTACAAGACAAGATTAATTGTTTTTAACATGGCAAGAGGTGAAGCATACGAAACTACACTATTAAGGCAATTTGAATGAGGCCGGAGAATAACAACAACAATATCCGGAAAATCCCCATGAGCATGTTTAACAATATTTAAACAAACAATAATTAAACATTATCATGTTGTTATCATGATGCGGATGACATGATCAAGTTTTATGCATTTTTATTAAAAGGTTGACTTAAGAGGATAAGAAGCACTTGTCACCGTGGTGGAACGAAAGGGTGCCACGGCAACGATCCGAAATGATGCAAAGGCAACAACTCGGTTCCGGTAACTCGTTGAGAGTCCGGTGCAAAAGATGACGGAGATCGAGCGGAACAAGAAGAAAGGTGGGGTGATCCCGTTGCCGGGTTCCCACGAGTCGGCGACGAGGCAACCGAGGAGCTCGACAAAAGATCGAAACGGGCACGATGCACACAAGGAAACAACATTTCATACAACCACAACAAGCATCCACGGGTCATCCACGGGGTCGTCTCATTATACCTTTGAAGCGTGTGTTTCGGGGCGGTTCGAGATCGTAGTGGAAGTAGTGGTACTCGCGGTCGTAGAGGAAGTAGTTGTACACGGGTCTTCGGCGACGGTAGACGTTCACGTCACGTGTCGTGGTACTTGCGACGTCGGGGTACACGTTATGTAGTGGTACTTGGTGTCGGCGACGGTAGTGGAAGTAGTGGTACTTGTACATGTAGTCGTTCTCGTCCGTAGTTGTTCCTGTCATCGATGTCGGGGTACTTGGTCGGGTCGCCGTGGTACTTGTCGGTCATGTAGAGGTACTTGGCGTTTCCGGGCGTCGGTAGTCGTACACGGGGGTCGTCGAGCGTAGGGGTACTCATTTCCGTAGATGTTCAAGTCGTCGGTAGTCGAACTTGACGAAAAACTGTAGTTGTACTCGGGTCGTTGCGGTCTTTGGTGTGTAGGCGTACACGGTTCTCTGTCAAGGTCAACAACCCAAGCAACACAAAACAAAACAAAAACTACAGCAGCACGGGACAGCGGCGAGGCCACGCAGCGACAACAACAGCAGGTCTTGGGGCGGCCATGGCGGGGAACTGCTCGCTGGCAGCAGCCGCAACAGAGGCGACTGACGGGGCTACGCCTTGGCGAGGAGGTGCAGAGAACGAGGCGGCGCTGGCCTTGGCGATGCGCCCGGAGGGGGGGGCGGAGGCGCTGGAGCAGAGGTGACCGCTGGAGGCGCTCGGGCCTGGGGAGGCACGGAGGAGGGAGGCCGCGGCCTGACCGGTGCAGAGGCGGGAGATGGGGCGCGTCGCAGCTTGCGAGGCGGAGGAGGGCTGCTGCCGCTCGCGAGCTGGAGGGTCGAGGCAGGGGCGCGGCCTCGGCCTGAGGGCGGAAGGGGCGGCGCGGCCTCGGCCTGAGGACGGAAGGGGCGGCCGCGAGGCGCTGGAGAGGGAGGCCTCGGGCCTGGCCGGCGCGGGACCAGAGGGAGGTGGTCGGGCGCTCGAGAGGAGGGTCGCGAGGCGGAGGAAGCGCTCGGGGGAAAAGCGAGGGAGATCGAGAAGGATATCGGGATCCTGCCAGAGAGATCGACGGGAGAGAGATAGGGTCGCTCGAGCGATGGAACGAGAGGGTGACGGCGGCGCTGGGAAAAAGAGGGAGGAGCTGCGGTTGCGGGGAAGGTTAGCGCTAGGGTTCGCCAGGGAGGTGTTGGGCCAATGGGCAAGGAGGGAGGAGGAAGGGCGACTGGGCCAGCTCGGCTGGAGAGGGCCTAGAGGCCTGGGAAGGAGGAGAGGGATGCCTTCTTTTTATCTCTTAAACAGAAATAAAAGAGAGAGAGCAAAAAAAATAAGAAAAGAAGGCCATGGACAGAAAATAAAGATGGAACATTTTGTAAGGTTTTATGGAATAAAACCAACCCAACAAAATAGTTCCAACAAAAAATAGGGACATGCAAACTAAAACATTTAGCTTGCAATAAAAGGAGTCTAGATTTTGGAGGAGCCTCGATAATTGAGAAAAGAATTATAGGGAGGGTTTTTTTTTGACGGTGAAACTTGAATCAAAAGGTGTCTGGAGAATAAATGCAAGTGTGTTGGGTTATTTCGAAGCAAATGGAATATTTTAATATAGCTCCCTAAATATTGAGAGACTTTTATAAGTTATAAAGAGAAGTCACCTTCCCTCGATTTAAATGGACCGAAGGTCCACACGAATTATTTAGGTTGAGATGCAAAATAAATATGACATGATGGCATGATGACATGATGCAATGCAAAAATAAATAGGGACAATTACATTTGAGCCCCTAGTTGTGTCACACCCGTGTGTTTTGCCCCTAAATTCAAAAAACCCTCGTTTCTGTCCAAGCTCGTTTGCTCTTCTTATGCTTTTGCCCTTTGACCGTTTGACCGCAACTTTGAAAACTTCATAACGAATTCATACTAACTCAGAGAAATGAAAATAAGATATCAAAATGTTCGAAATAACATCACCCATAAGTGCATGTCATTTGCATTCCTGACAATAGTGCTGAAAAGTCTATACCTCAGTTTGAGCTCATATGATATTTTTTGGATTTTCAGCACTTTTGTCATGAATGCAAATGATGTGCACATATAGGTGATGTTTTTCCGATCATTTTGATATCTTATATGCATTTTACTGAGTTAGTATGAATTCGTTATGATGTTTTAAAAGTTACGGTCAAACGGTCAAAGGGCAAAAGCATAAGAAGAGCAAATGAACTTGGGCAGAAACAAGGGTTTTTTGAATTTAGGGGCAAAACACACGGGTGTGACACAACTAGGGGCTCAAATGTAATTGCCCCAAATAAATAAAGCAAGCACAAAAGAACACACGGGCAACCCGGAACATTTGGAATCTTCTGGAATCTTCTGGGACATCGGTCTCGGGCGTCACAACTCTCCCACACTAACAGAGGATCTCGACCCGAGATCCTAGAGATATCACCGGGTAAAAACGGAAGAGGAAGAGGTAAAACAAAGTTGCTTCTTTGACAGACGAGTGAAACCAAAGAACCTTGAGAGGTTGAACAAATTGAAAGAAGAATAGAACAGAGATGAACGAATATGAAAATACTCCGTTAGAAAAGAGTAACAAGGAGCATTACGAGAACCCTTAAGGTTGAAAGACATGAAACAAGAGCTTATGAACCAAAAGAATAAGGAACCGCAATGGTATGGCCAAGGAATAAAAATGACAAAATTTGGGCAGCACTCCGTCTGAAAATGGAAGGAATTAACAAGAACTAGAGAAGATGGAGTGATACTTGATGAAATCAATAAAACACTGCCTCCGAAACAATTGAAAGAATGGCACAAGAGGTAAGAAAGATTCAGACAGCACTCCGGTTAAAAGATAGGCAAAACTTGATAAGATGAGGGAACTTGAATGAAGAATACAACACTCCGGTTAAATAGACTAGAAAAGAAAAAGAACATGATCTCGATAAAACGATATGATGGTCAAAGAGAGCAATATCATCAAGCCTCCAGAACGAAAGAATATAAGCTAGGTCGTTGGAAAGAAAAGAACGGAGAAGAAAAAGACAACTTCTCTCAAAATTGAATTTGAAAGAGCATCCTTACGAAGAAGGGTTTAATGGAGTTGTTGGAAAAATCAACAACGAAAACGAATAAGCTTGATGTGGGCTTATAGAAAACATCTCAGAATTATGAGGTGACAACCAGCCACTAACGAAAACATTTGATTGGATTGAGATCAACAAAGACACGATAAACTTATTTCACCGGAATGATAAATGAAGAACTTGGGTCATTTATAAGCAACATAATTAGCAACAATCCTTAGGGAAGGCTTTTAGGTGAAATACAACCCAAGATAACTCCAACGAATAAATTGAATGGTTGGAAAGATCTCCTGAACAAGGAAAAAGATGGTTTTAAATATCTCATTCCTGACAACTCGTGAATCATGAAACATGAAGGAATTGTCAAAATGACATAACACCACCTGAAAAGATAAGATAGAAAGAATTGCACTTCAAAATGCAAGAAGAAGAAATATTTGAGCTCCTCCAACAAGAATCTTGATGAAGACTTCGAGGATGAATTAAAACATGATGAACCACCATGAAGAACTCCGGTAATGAAAGCATGAGAAGTGAAAGATGAAAATAATAAGATTCAAGGCCTGCGATGAATTAGATGGAGCTGAAACGATATAATTGAAATAACTTGGAGCTCTGGAAAACAAGATGAAGAATTTAGAACCAAGGATATGATATGATGGACAAGCTCCAGACAAAAGAATTAAAATCACCTTGAAGGAATAAGAATAAGAATTATGTCATGCATCTCCTTCACCAATTAAATTGATGACAAGCAACGGATTTGGCATACTACTTATTCTCGTTGGAAAGGATTGGAGAGAGATCTCGGACAAACTTGAGTAATTCTTCAACGAACCACCGGTAGGATTATGAAAAGGAACGAGTGAATTAATATGAAAACAAGGAAGAGTAAACTTGAAAGAACCACCGTAATAAAAAGGAGACGAACGAAGAGGCATCAATGAAGAATAGTTGTAGGACGAAGTTGAAAACAGAGAACGAAGAAATAATCTGAAATGATGGCCTTCGGAGGAACACGAAGGAAAAGAATTCATGAAATGCTTCGGATGGGTATAAAAAGAATTCCTCACAAACGAAACAATAATGAGGATGGCATGAAGCTAGAACCACGAATCTTCAAGAAGACGGGCCAAGATTAAGAGAAACACTTCTCCGGTCTTCAAATGTTGAGAATGAAGACGAGAAATGCCATGAAGAATTTCGAGATACTCCGGAATGAAGAATTAAAAGGTTGAACCAATGATGAAAAATAATTTGAAAGCGGTCGTGGAGAAGGACTGTGACTGATGGGAATCATTCTTACGTCACACTTTAAAATAAATTGAGTATAACTCCAGAAAAATTAGAAGAGTCAGGTAAGATCCTGGGAAAGACCTGTGGGTTAGGGCCCACTCAAAAGAAATCACCGTTGAAAAGATTGCTTAAGAGATATTGCACCGGTAGAATTAAAAGGCTTGAGTAAGATAACAATCCTCAAAAATAATTTGAACGGAATAAGAATGGAATTATGAATCTTCTAAGATCTCATCAGCACTCCGGATATGAATAACAAGAGGAGAATGATTAATTTGTGCACCGGAATAAGAAAGCATGGTGAAATGAGGAAAAGGATAAGATCAACACCGAAATCTTGAATTACATCCACCGGAAGAATTATGAGAACAAAAGAATGATGAACTTGAAGCTCTCGAGCATCTTCACGATAAATCACCGGATAAGAACATTGAAGGAAAAGAATGAAGAATATCACATGAATAAAATGGATATTTCATCTGAGAATTGCTGGCTCCAAGAAGAAGAAGGGTGGGAGGGTGGGGAAAACAAGGACAACTTGGGATGACCAAAAAGGGCACCGGTTGAAAAAGAATTAACATGAAGATCTCGATGGTTAAGAAGGACTAGCACTCCCATAGAAATATGAGAATACCGATTAAGAAAGGTATGGAATCAACATTTGACATCGAAGCAACTCGAATACCAGAATCAAAACAAAAACAAAGGATAGATATACAACATGATCTTCACAATATCATCCGAACAGAGAATTGAACGAATGAATTCCGCAGGTACATCAACTTAACGAGAAGCCACTTGGGAGAAGGAAAAGGTAAATAAAAAAGGAACAAGGATCAGATAGAACAAATACAAGATAGAAGCTTCGTTCGACATCTCCGTGCTGAAAGCTCATGGAACGTGTTACAAAAGGGTTTTGCAATCCCCGGATCAGCATAGCCAAGGACCCTTTAAGATGCAACTCCCGATCAGAACAAGTCCATAAAACCACTTCACTCAATGTAGAACCCCAAACTTCATATCGTGCATCCGTTGGAAGAATGCCTAGAACTACTTGATGAACCCACCTATAGATTTCCGAAAGTTTCCAGTTATGCAATCAGGTGTTGAGGATACACGGGAAGCACCGCGCAATCAACTCTAAACCTACATCCAGGTGTATCCATCCTTCAACACATAACCAGTCTTTCTCGGAAACTGTTTACCTCGGACCGTCGAAAAGCATCCACTATACAAGCTATGGCAATACTCTTGAGCTACCTCCCCAGTACTGGGTGATGTCGGGGTTATCTTGCCACTAACAGTATAGGAGAGTTTTTCGATGTCGGCCGTCTTAAGTATTTAGTACTGCCGCGATATGCTTGTGACAACAATACCCCGAAGCTCAACTCCTCGGGAACATGAGGCATCGAGAACAATATCCTTGTCACAAGAACATCGAAACAATCCCAGAATACTCGCGGGATCCTAAAAAAAATTGGTGCAATTTTTGAAAGTAGAAGAGGCAAGAGTAGTCGTCACGAGTCCTCACCAGAGAGAAAGGGGAAGAGAAGCAAAGAAATCCTACTCTCCGATATATATAGGACTCAAAACATTTTCAGTGTGTGTCTAGACTCAACCGTCAACGATTCGATCAATCAGTGGGGGCTTCTAGGTCGGAGAAGGCTCTGAATACCAACTTGTAATGCCCAGGATGGGACTATACCTCCTACGTGTAGAGGCACGACTTAAAGGTATAAGCCCATCCTAGAATGATCTCAAGTTTGGTATCTTTGCACGACTCATGTAAAAGAGGGATTAAATTGCAAAAGAAGATAGTTGGCTTACACTCGCCACTTCACACAATACAATTCATAAGCAATACATCAATCAAAACATCACAACCCGACTACGGGTGAAGATCAAAAGAAGATACCAAAACAACATAAAGCCACAGGTCAGGATCGAATCCTAGTAGAAACCACTACTGATCGTCGAAATGTCACAAGCATACGGCCAAACTTCATCGAGCTCCCGGTGAAGAACTGATCCAACTCCTGCAGCAAACTCGGCTGAACCTGCATCTGGTGTGGTGAAGTAACTGTGAGCCACAGAGGACTCAGCAATCCCGTTCCCGGGTAACAAGACTATTTAAGCCTTGGGTGAGGACAAGGCTGAAGAAAGAACGAGAGGTGAAGGAACAACAAGAGTCTGCAGCAGCAACTAGCAACTAGCTTACGTAATAGAGAGCGAGAAGAGAAGTGCCTCGGTCGAGAGATGATCACGAAGTGATCCTAGCTAAAGCACGTCAAACATAACCCCACCGTGTTCAACTTCCGAATCCCTATTCGGAAATTGACAGTCACGGTACACACGCTGGTAGTGTATTGGAACATTGTGTCAAGTTTTCTACAACCGGATATTAACAAGCTCCCATCTGCCACATAACCGCGGGCACGGCTTTCGAAAGTTCAAACCCTGCAGGGGTGTTCCAACTTGACCCATTACAAGCCCACGATCCGCGGAGTCGCAACTCCATAGGTGGGAAGACCCGAGTATTCTCGGAATCCCATGCTCAAGTTAAACCGAACTAAGGTAAGGCTAATCCAGCAAATCCTCCCGGCGTGTCGACACCCTGATAGTAGCCGCGCGTATCTAAGTCTCAGGACACGACCGGATGAGTCATCCTACAGGTTTTTACCAAACCTCAAGTTTCCTTGAGGTGGCCCCGCGGTCTGCTCGTTTCGGACCAACACTCATGTGGAGCACTGGCCCGGGGGGTTGAATTAAAATAAAAGGGATAGCTAGTCCACATGCAAGTTTTATTAGTTATTAGGCAAATAGTACCAATGTTGGGACTTGCTGGAAAAGACTTAGCACTTAGCGGTTTATCAAGGGGGTCCCATACACCCCAACCGTGTTAGGAACGCATAATCAAGGAACATAACACCGGTTTATATGGTTCCTAATGGCATGAGTGGAACAAAACACCAAGCAAAAGGCTTAGCCTTCCACCCTTGCCAATATATAGATGATTTCATTTAAGCATTTATATAGTGTGATATAACCCAACCAAACTTCAACATGAAGCAAGCATCTTCAATCTTCACCTGCAACTAGCAATGCTATAAGAGGGGCTGAGCGAAGCGTACTTAGCCAAGCAAAGGTTTGCATAGGTAGGTTGGTTAAACATGGCAATTGGTGACAAGTAGGAGGCTGACAAGAAGACATGGGCATCGAGGCAAAACTATAGATCGAGACTACTAGCAATAGGCAAAGATAGTAATGTTATCGGGGTTCGGTCATCTTGCCTGGGATTCCCCAAGGGAGAAGAACGGATCCATTAAGAAGATGGAGCAACAGAGACGAGCGAATCCTCACAACTCCGGAACGAAAACCGAAGCTATCAAGAGAAGCAAACCGGAAAGAAAGAAACAACATGGTAAACACACAAGCATAAACATGGCATACGATGCACATCCAAGTATGATGCATGTCCGGTTTAATTATGCGTGGCATGGAAAAGTGCACAAACAAATACTACAAGTTAAGTGGAGCTCAATATGCAACGAGTTGCATATTGACGAAACACCACATTTAATTTATTTAGTTGACTCTCATTTAATTACAAGACAAGATTAATTGTTTTTAACATGGCAAGAGGTGAAGCATACGAAACTACACTATTAAGGCAATTTAAATGAGGCCGGAGAATAACAACAACAATATCCGGAAAATCCCATGAGCATGTTTAACAATATTTAAGCAAACAATAATTAAACATTCTCATGTTGTTATCATGATGCGGATGACATGATCAAGTTTTATGCAATTTTATTAAAAGGTTGACTTATGAGGATAAGAAGCACTTGTCACCGTGGTGGAACGAAAGGGTGCCACGGCAACGATCCGAAATGATGCAAAGGCAACAACTCGGTTCCGGTAACTCGTTGAGAGTCCGGTGCAAAAGATGACGGAGATTGAGCGGAACAAGAAGAAAGGTGGGGTGATCCCGTTGCCGGGTTCCCACGAGTCGACGACGAGGCAACCGAGGAGCTCGACAAAAGATCGAAACGGGCACGATGCACACAAGGAAACAACATTTCATACAACCACAACAAGCATCCACGGGTCATCCACGGGGTCGTCTCATTATACCTTTGAAGCGTGTGTTTCGGGGCGGTTCGAGATCGTAGTGGAAGTAGTGGTACTCGCGGTCGTAGAGGAAGTAGTTGTACACGGGTCTTCGGCGACGGTAGACGTTCACGTCACGTGTCGTGGTACTTGCGACGTCGGGGTACACGTTATGTAGTGGTACTTGGTGTCGGCGACGGTAGTGGAAGTAGTGGTACTTGTACATGTAGTCGTTCTCGTCTGTAGTTGTTCCTGTCATCGATGTCGGGGTACTTGGTCGGGTCGCCGTGGTACTTGTCGGTCATGTAGAGGTACTTGGCGTTTCCGGGCGTCGGTAGTCGTACACGGGGGTCGTCGAGCGTAGGGGTACTCATTTCCGTAGATGTTCAAGTCGTTGGTAGTCGAACTTGACGAAAAACTGTAGTTGTACTCGGGTCGTTGCGGGCTTTGGCGTGTAGGCGTACACGGTTCTCTGTCAAGGTCAACAACCCAAGCAACACAAAACAAAACAAAAACTATAGCAGCACGGGACAGCGGCGAGGCCACGCAGCGACAACAACAGCAGGTCTTGGGGCGGCCATGGCGGGGAACTGCTCGCTGGCAGCAGCCGCAACAGAGGCGACCGACGGGGCTGCGCCTTGGCGAGGAGGTGCGAAAAACGAGGCGGCGTTGGCCTTGGCGATGCGCCCCGAGGGGGGGCCGGAGGCGCTGGAGCAGAGGTGACCGCTGGAGGCGCTCGGGCCTGGGGAGGCACGGAGGAGGGAGGCCGCGGCCTGACCGGTGCAGAGGCGGGAGATGGGGCGCGTCGGAGCTTGCGAGGCGGAGGAGGGCTGTTGCCGCTCGCGAGCTGGAGGGTCGAGGCAGGGGCGCGGCCTCGGCCTGAGGGCGGAAGGGGCAGCGCGGCCTCGGCC
Organism: Secale cereale; assembly: GCA_902687465.1. Lineage (NCBI taxonomy): Eukaryota > Viridiplantae > Streptophyta > Magnoliopsida > Poales > Poaceae > Secale > Secale cereale. Next base: position 366,097,573 of record LR738710.1, read on the forward strand.
TGAGGACGGAAGGGGCGGCCGCGAGGCGCTGGAGAGGGGGGCCTCGGGCCTGGCCGGCGCGGGACCAGAGGGAGGTGGTCGGGCGCTCGAGAGGAGGGTCGCGAGGCGGAGGAAGCGCTCGGGGGAAAAGCGAGGGAGATCGAGAAGGAAATCGGGATCCTGCCAGAGAGATCGACGGGAGAGAGATAGGGTCACTCGAGCGATGGAACGAGAGGGTGGCGGCGGCGCTGGGAAAAAGAGGGAGGAGCTGCAGTTGCGGGGAAGGTTAGCGCTAGGGTTCGCCAGGGAGGTGTTGGGCCAATGGGCCAGGAGGGAGGAGGAAGGGCGACTGGGCCAGCTCGGCTGGAGAGGGCCTAGAGGCCTGGGAAGGAGGAGAGGGATGCCTTCTTTTTATCTCTTAAACAGAAATAAAAGAGAGAGAGCAAAAAAAATAAGAAAAGAAGGCCATGGACAGAAAATAAAGATGGAACATTTTGTAAGGTTTTATGGAATAAAACCAACCCAACAAAATAGTTCCAACAAAAAATAGGGACATGCAAACTAAAACATTTAGCTTGCAATAAAATGAGTCTAGATTTTGGAGGAGCCTCGATAATTGAGAAAAGAATTATAGGGAGGATTTTTTTTTACGGTGAAACTTGAATCAAAAGGTGTCTGGAGAATAAATGCAAGTGTGTTGGGTTATTCCGAAGCAAATGGAATATTTTAATATAGCTCCCTAAATATTGAGAGACTTTTATAAGTTATAAAGAGAAGTCACCTTCCCTCGATTTAAATGGACCGAAGGTCCACACGAATTATTTAGGTTGAGATGCAAAATAAATATGACATGATGGCATGATGACATGATGCAATGCAAAAATAAATAAAGCAAGCACAAAAGAACACACGGGCAACCCGGAACATCTGGAATCTTCTGGAATCTTCTGGGACGTCGGTCTCGGGCGTCACATTAGCCTTGCCCGGGGTATAGGAAATACCCAAGTCAAAATCTGCTACGGTCTCCATCCATCTTTGTTGACGGAGGTTCAGGTCTGGTTGAGTAAACAAGTACTTTTGGTGGTCGGTGAATATCTCGCAACGATTACCAAGAAGGTAATGTCGGCACTGTTTTAGAGCATATATGACAGCAGCAAGCTCAAGGTCGTGAACTGGGTAGTTCTCTTCATGAGGGCGTAGTTGACGAGAGGCATAAGCAATCACTCTGCGTTCTTGCATTAGGACACGGCCTAATCCTTGATGAGAAGCGTCGCAGTAAATGACGAAGTCCTTCTTAGTATCAGGTGGAGCAAGCACTGGGGCAGTAGTCAGCTTGTCCTTGAGCGTTTATAAACTTTCTTGACATTTGTCTGTCCACTCGAACTTAACGCCTTTGTGAAGTAGATCAGTCAGAGGCTTGGCGATCTTGGAGAAGTTCTCGACGAATCGACGGCAATAACTGGCGAGACCGAGAAAACTTCTGACTTGCTTGACGTTCTTTGGAGGAGTCCAATCGAGAATGGCCTGATGTCATTCTGGGTTGATAGCAATACCATCCTTGGAGATGACATGCCCAAGGTAGGTTACTTCAGGAAGCCAGAACTCGCACTTGGAATATTTAGCATACAGTTGATGCTCTCAAAGCTTTTCCAGTACCTGGCGAAGATGTTCAGCATGCTCTTCCTTATTTTTGGAAAATACAAGGATATCATCCAGATAAACCACGACGAATTTGTCGAGGTATTCCATGAATATATAATTCATCGGGCGAGAGAAAGTAGCTGCAACATTTGTCAAGCTGAATGACATGACGGTGTACTCGAATGAACCATATCGAGTCAAGAAGGCGGTCTTTGGGATATCCTCTTCACCAACACAGATCTGGTGGTAACCCAACCTCAAGTCGAGCTTAGAGAACACTGATGAACCAGCCAGTTGATCATACAGATCATTGATCCGAGGATGGGGATATTTGTTCTAAATAGTTGCTTGGTTGATAGGATGGCAATCTTGGACCAATCGGTTTGTCCCATCCTTCTTCCTAACAAAGAGGGAAGGTGCTCCCCAAGGATAGCAACTCGGGCGAATGAAACCACTAGAAAGAGATTTGTTGATTTCCTCCTTAAGCTTAATGAGTTAATGAGGTGGCATCTTGTAGGGTCATTTGGCTATAGGAGTGGTGACTGGTTTCAATTCGATGATGAACTCGACAGCTCTAGCAGGGGGAATCCCTGGAAGTTTCTCAAGAAAGACATCTTGGAAGTCGCGTACGACGGGAATGTTTTCAATGCCCTCGAGTGGTGCAGCGTTTAACGCATTCAATGCATAAAGATGTGCCTCAGCATTTTGAACCAGACAAGCTTGATAGCTTACTATCTCATTAGAAGGGTGTAATAGATGGACGGTTTTTGTGCCGCAAGTGATAGAAGCGGTATGCGCTTTCAGCCAATCCATTCCCATGATGAGGTAAATGTTATAAGACCCCAGTACGATGGGAGAGGCATAGAATTCTAGTCCTTCGATTTCAACGAGGACGTCGTAGCAAACCATGGAGGTTTGACATTGGCCCGCGGGGGTGTGTACTAATAGTGAAGTTTTCATGTCCTCACTTCTAATGACATGCATGAATGCAAAATCTTCTCATATGAATGAATGTGATGCTCCTGAATCAAATAAAACGGAAGCTGGTACTGAATTTACGAGGAGTGTACCCATCACAGTAGCAGGCTGGTCTTGAGCTTCATTGAGATCAACATGGTTGGCATGAACACGGCCATAAGGTATGGCATTGTTGTTGCGGGGCTGATTGTCTCCACGGCCAGCTGCAGGAAGTGCCAGTTGGTTATTGTTTTGAGTGCAATCCTTAGAACGGTGACTTGGATGGCCACACCTGAAGCACAGACCATCATTGGGGGCAGAAGCAGGAGCTAGGAGTGGTGCAGTTGGAAGTCTTGGTTGCCTAGGTGGTGGAGGCAGACGAGGTGCAGCATAGAACTGTCTTGGAGCAGGTGCAGTTGGACGGTACACACTGTTGGGAATCCAGACCCTACGCTTCTGTGAGGGAGGGCCCGAGGATGAGCCCGGTTCACGGTTGCGCCTAAGAGAGCCCTGGTGTTCCTGCAGACCAGTTTCAACCTAGATGGCCTTGTTCACCAAGGTGGCGAAACCTCCATAGTCATGCACAAGGAGTGCAATCTTGATGTCAGCTTGAAGTCCATCGTGGAACTTTTCCTGTCGGCGAGCATCAGTGGCAATGTCTTCTTTAGCATAGAGGGATAAGTCCAGAAACTCCCGCTAATAAGCATCCACAGTCTTGTTGCCCTGGGTGAGGTTGCGGAACTCACGCTTCTTCCTATCCATGATTCCCTGAGGAATGAAGCGGGCATGAAAGGCAGCTTGGAATTTTGGCCAAGTGATGATTGTTCCAGCAGGAAATGTACGCCTATGACTGTCCCACCATTGAGCAGTGGGACCCTTCAGATAGTATGCCGCAAATGTGACATAGTTGGCAGCGGCTACTCCAGCAGACTCCAGTTCAAAGCCAATGACACGGAGCCAGTCATCAGCATCAGGAGGCTGAGTTGAGCTACGGTAGACGGATGGGTTGAGATGAGCAAAGTCATTCAGTGTCACTACGCCAGGCTGCTGATTCATGTTGGGGCGAGGGAACTCAGCCATGACAGTCTCCATGAATTGGCGCGGCTCAAACTGTTGGATCATACCGGCCATGTATTCAGGCGGTGGTGGGGCGTTTCCACCACGACCACGGCCAACTGGTCTAACCATCCTGCTAATATATAACAGGGGTAGTTCAGCATTGAGAAATTTGCAAACACAAGAATCATTCATGAATGAAACATGCATAATGAAAGGAGCACGTAAAACACCACATAGTAGTCGACATATATTACAAAAGGGTGCATGCATAGAGTTCAGTACACAGAGTTCAGTACATAGACTAAGGACATCATAGGCGGCACACAGGCTCACGGCAAATGCATCTAATACTAATAAGTAAGACTACATCAGTCCCAGGCGGAACCGTGGAGGTAGGTGTAGCCTGACAGCTGGTAGCACTGTAACGTGAAGTCCTCCACGCCAGCAACCTGGGGGTTGTGGATACTCTGGTGCAGAACCCGACATCCAGGTGGCAACAGAGGACCAAGTGCGGGAGCGTAGCCTCCCACATCTGGCCAACCGACACCATGAGGCATCACGGTCCTAGCTGGGTAGATCGCAGTAGGCGGCAGCTGTCCAGATAGGACAAAGGGGTACAATAGTGTCAAGGCGCGGTACAGGTGCCGACAGGTGGTGTACAACTCTTAGCTAAGAGCCCGGTTAGCTCGATCCAGCCCATCAGCAGGCAGAATAAGGTTCTGATGATGGAAGGGGTCTCGGGTGACAGTGGAGTAGGCAACAGTGTAGTATCCCTCCGCTCCATCGTTGGAGGCTATAGCAATGTGCCTGAAAGGGGAAGTGTCCAACGCCAGATAATCTCCACGAAGGTGAAAGTGCGTTATATCGACTAGAGGGGGGTGAATAGGCGATTTTTATGAATTCTTCACTGAGGAATTTGTTGTTGAGGAAACTCCTTAGCGAAGAACTACTTGCAGTGGAATAAGTACTCAGAAGTAAACATGACAGAATACAAGCATGGTCATCATGAAGAAATGAAGACAAACACAGAGTACAGAAAGTGTAAACACAGGATAACACAAAATGAAGGCAATCAGGCTGAAGAAATTGAACTTAGGAAATTGAGAAAGTCTTCAGTCAAAGTCTTCAAACATATATGAACAAGCACACAACATAGATGTGAGGAAATGAAAGAGTTGAGGAAATAGAACCAGTAAGCTTGGTGAAGACAATGATTTGTTAGACCAGTTCCAACTGCTATCTCAGTTGTACATCTCGTTAGGGCGGCTAGGTATTTAAACCTGAGGACACACAGTACCGGACACCTAGTCAAGGACACACAGTCCAATACACCAAGTCCTCACCGTATTCCCCTTGAGCTAAGGTCACACAGACCTCGCCCAATCACTCGTGGTAAGTCTTCAGGTGACTTCCGAACCTTCACAGACTTGGTCACTCGGCGATCAACAATTCCTCTTGGATGCTCTAGACCATGACGCCTAACCGTCTGGAAGAACCATAGTCTTCAAAGGTAACAAGCGTCGGATCCACGCAGGATCAATCTCTTCAGTGATGCTCAATCACTTTTGGGTTTGAAGGTTTTGGGTTTAGTTTTGGGTTTTTCCTCACTTGATGATTTTCGCTCAAAGTCCTCGGAGGATGGGTTGCTCTTATGACAAGTGTCAGTTTCTCTCGGAGCAGCCAACCAGCTAGTGGTTGTAGGGGTGGATATTTATAGCCTAGGGAGCAGCCCGACATCATAAGACATAAATGCCCTTTAATGATATGACCGTTAGGTAGGTAGATATTTTGGGACAGTTGCTGTAACGGTCGGAAATTTGAGTATCAAACTCCTCAGGGCTATCATGTTCCTCACTGTGTAGGTAATTCGCACTGGCGAATTCCTAACTCTTCAGTCAGAACAAATTCCTCAGAGACCAGAAGAACTTTGTCTCTATCACTGAAGAATATGAGTGAACTGTATGAGATTTCCAATGGCTTCACTCGAAGGGATTGGTAGGTGTAGGATTTTGAGTTAAGCATCACATGGAAATTTTTCCTTAGTATTTCCTCGACCCCCTTTAACAGTACAGTGTTTCCTATGACTCAAGAAAGAGAAAATGAAACTACGAAAACAAAAGTCTTCACGCTTCATGTTCCTCAAATGAATACCAAGTCTTCAAGGTCACACCAATTTCTTCACTTTCAAAGTCTTCTGAAAGTCGTCAGAAATCCAAAGTCTTCAGTCGAAGAACTTCATTTTTAGGGGTCAACTTTCTCTGTAAATATCAAACTCCTCATAGACTTATAAACCTGTGTACACTCATAAACACATTAGTCCCTTAACCTATTAGTGTTCAATACACCAAAATCACTAAGGGGCACTAGATGCACTTACAATCTCCCCCTTTTTGGTGATTGATGACAATATAGGTTAAGTTTTCAACGGGGATAAACATATGAAGTGTAAATGCAGATATTTAGGAATTTGATTGCAAGATATAGAAGAACTCCCCCTGAAGATGTGCATAGTGAGGAATTTGCTTTTGAAGCAACACACACTTGAAGAGTAGAATCATGGATATCTACCCCTATATCTTGTAATCCATACACGCATTTGACATATAATATGAAGAATTTGAAATGCATGATGAAATATGGTGACTGATGATAATGAGGAATAAGCATGCAGAAACATCACAGCAGAAGTATCAGTTCACCATAGAGTTTAAGTTTACAACTCGATCCACAAAGTCATCAGAAGAACGAGAGTTGTAACTTAGCAAAAAAATACCCATATATATATATATATACTCGCTTGAAGACTAACTCAAATTTCTCCCCCTTTGTCATCAAATGACCAAAAGGATTGAAACTGAGGACTAACGCCCCTGAAGAATATCAAGATGAAGAAGGAGCGTCAGCGTTGTTGGGGTCGATGGTTGAAGTAGGGCCTGCCGCAGTGTCGTCCAGGTCTTCATACTCGTCGGTCTCGCGCGATGAAGAATAAGTGCTGGCCACCAAGGGAGGAACCTTGACCTTCTTGTATTTCTTTGGAGGAGGAGCAGACCAGTCAAAGGCATCCTTGAGACCCATTTTCTTCAGATCTTCTTCGCCATAGAGATGAGACAGAACAGCCCAGGTGCGGTTGAGGGTTTCATGTAGGTAGTAATGGTTTTTCTTCACTGCATTATGTGTGGACGTCATGTTGTGAAGAATTGAACCAAACTGACGCTTGACCCATTTGTGGTTGCGATCAACCTTCTGATGAAGACTGAGGAGAAGCTCACGATCAGTCATCACCCTGGGAGTTGTGCCTTGAGGATTTTGCTTAGGAGCGTTGGCGGCAGAGTCATGAGTGGCAGAGTCATCATTGGTGGAATAAGATGCAGCTTTGCAAAACTGGCCATCCAATGGACGAGTGCCTTCATCAAAAACAGCAGTGGCCTTGCCCTTGTCATCAGCTAAGGAAAATGTTCGTTTGAGGACTTCAATTGGGGGCAAGTAGCTGCAATGATTGAGAGTGTCAGCTTTGTAATTCACTGAAGACCTTGTCCTGATGAATCTCATAATCCATGGAGCATAAGGCTTCGGGTTGAAAGGGGACAGTGCTACATTTGCCATTGTCCTCATGAAGAAATCATGGAAGTTGACGGGAATGCCATGGATGATGTTGAATAGCAGATTCTTCATGATGCCAACGACTTCTTCATCATTCGAGTCGTGGCCCTTGATTGGACTTAATGTCTTCGTCAGAATGCGATAGACAGTCCGAGGCAGAAACAACAATTCCTTCACGAGGAATTTGGTCCGTGGGGCTTGACCTAGCTTCAAAGGCTTCATAAGCACTTGCATGTAGTGATCAGTGAGTTCAGTTTCTTCATACATGCAACGTGCTGCTTCATTTGGAGGACTGAGAGGCAGAGCCTGAAGCAATTCAGAGGCTGGAGCTTTGTAGTGAGTGTTTTCAGACATCCAGTCCAGCACCCATGAATTCGCATCTTCAGAATTGCCAGTGATGTGCAGGGTTGCATAAAATTGGAGAATCAGTTCTTCATTCCAATCACATATATCAGTGCAAAACCCCAGAAATTCAGCGTCGTGAAGAACACTAAGGACCGGCACAAAACACGGCAAAGTTTCCATATCCACGTGAGGAATATGCTGATGATCGAAGACTTTGTCTTTATTGTAAAGCACTGAGGAATAGAAATTTGCCTGACTAGCAGTCCAGAAACGCTTCTTCCTTATGCGAGCAGAGTCATAGGGATTGAAATCAGAGAAGAACACATGCTCGCCGAAGAAATCAGCCTTCTTGAAAGATTGCTTCCTTGAGAAAGGATCCTTTGGCTTTGGTTGAGAGTATCAGTCAATTGCATCACTACCTCCGGATTCGCAATCTCATGTTCTTCGGTCTGAGGAATTTCTGGTTCCTCTTTAGTGGCAGTCTTCATCGATTCAGCAGCAGCAGCTATTTCTTCAGCACTAGTGGCTAGAATGTCTTCATGAACAGACTGTGTGGGATGCGTTTCCTCATAGCCCAATGGAATAGTTGGTGCTGGTGAATGAGGAATTTGTTGCAGTGGCGTGAACAGAGGGGAGTTGGGATGCTGACTATCCCAGAATTCATCAGTCATCAAAGGAGTGGCATTCCCAATGTCCACGTTCGAGTCTTGTTCTTCCAATTCTTCAATGCCGACCTCTTCAGCAGTAAACTGAGGCATAGGCGAGGAGATGATTGGGGTTGAAGGGATAGCATCCACTTCAATTTCTTCATTCGTCTGCTCTGAGGAAGCAGCAGAGGGAATGTCTTCATCCGATTCACTTGGAATCACATAATCTTCACCAAAAGGAACAAGGTCCTTTGATGGCATAGATGAAATGGGAACGGCATCAATTAGATTCTCAGCTGAGCTTGTCAATGGCTTCATTTTCTTCGGAACTGAAGAATTTGAAGAAGCTGATGCCTTCCTTTTCTTCACGGCTGCACGCTCTGTAGCCTTCGTCTTCTTCACATCTAATGCAGATGGAAGGATTGGAGTTGGAGTAGGCGCAGGGGCAGCAGAGGAATCTGGTTCATTTTATTCAGACACAACTGATGTAGTTGTCCTGACTTCTTCACAATCTTCAGGCACAGCCTTTGTAGCTTCAGCTGGCCTGCCATTTTCTTCAGGCGCAACACTAGAAGTTGCCCTGGCAATTTCTTCAGCGGCTGGAGTGGAGTCATCAGCCCTAGGATTTTCTTCAGTAGCCTGATGTTCTTCAACGGTGCTGGCATGTCCTTCAGCAGACTGAGCAGATGCTTTAGCCTGAGGAATTTCAATGTGTGTCTTACGAGCAGCACTTGAAGAAAAACCTTTGGTCAAATTTACAAATCTGACCTTGGCTCCCAACCAGTCAGCACGATATGCTTCAAATTCATCACTGAGGGTTTTGATTTCACCTTGAATCTTGACTAGTTCTTCAGTTGTCATGTTGACAACATTTTTCTTCAGGAAGCGCTCCTTCTTGTACTGCGCTTTCTTGGTCTGCCTGGCCTGTTCAAACTTCCATTTTTCTTCGCCTAGAAGGCGGTCAGCATATGACTTTGACCAGGAGTTAGGTTGAAGTCAGGCACAGGAGTGTTTGGGTCCTTATGCCAGAGATCAATGAAATCAAGGATCACCTTGGGATCCAACAGCAACGGTACTTCGCTTCCTTTGGCTCTAGCGGCCTTTTCTTGCCTGTCTCGGATGATTTGAACTAGTTCTTCATCATCAAACGACACTTGGAAAGCAACTTGTTTCTTATGAGGACTTGGGCGAGAGCCTCGTCCTGCAGTTGTCTTTGAGGAGCTTGGGCAGCTGAGGGACCAACTGAGGAACTTGGTATCATTGAGGAACTTGGGGCCGCTGAGGAGCTTGCAGAGGCTCCTGAGGCAATGGATATGCCCGCAGTCCTCTAACATGTGGCAAGATGCACTAGAGCAGATGACTTTGTTGTAGCATCTGAAGACTTTTGCGGAGGAGCTGAGGACTTTGGAGGAGCAGGAGCAGTCTGAGGAATTTTCCGTGAGGGCTTTGAAGAAACTGGCCGTGAGGGCATTGCTGAGGAAGAAGCACTTGGCTTGTGAGCAGGCTTCTTAGCCATGGCCTTCTTAGGCTTGGAAGCAGAAGCCTCAACAGAGGCAACAGCAGCAGCAGAGTCTTCATTGAATTTCCTCACTGCTTCTTTTGCTTGTCTGGCCAACTTGGCCTGGCGCTTAGCCCATTCTTCAAGAAAGTCCTCACCACGTTTAATGCTAGTGGGATCAGCAACTTGGCCATGTGCCAGTGGAGGTCATGGGCAGGGAGGATTGAGTGTGAATTTCTTCATGTATTTGGGATTGACATATCCGTACTCCCTCCACACACGTGCCCATCTCCTCTCTATTCTTTGTATGCGCACTTTGCGTTGATTCTTGTCCTCTTTTCCGAATTTTGCCTCATCAGGAGTGCAATAGTCAGCATAAATGTCTTCGGGTATTTCAAAGGCAGTATTGACCTCAAGCCTCTTTCCTCCTTTATGTGGCTTCTTTCCATCAGCCATTTTCTTCAGATGAGGAATTTGAACAATCGAATTCTCTGAGGAAGTATGCAACTTTTCTTCAAGGAACGCTGCAAATGAGTTAAGTTGATGAGAGCCTAGTTATTCAGCAGCAGACATGAGTACCTGTGAACAGAGTATAGTTGCGAGGAATTTGGAGAGGTCATATGCGTTCTCAGAAGGTTTTGTAAAAAAACAAGTTTGAGGAATTTGACCAGATGAGTCTTGAAGAATTTGACTAAGAGTTCTTTGTCTCAGGTTCCAGAGTTGTATAGATTTAAAAATCCACACAATTGAGGAATCTTGAAGAAAATCATAGCTTAGAGAAATCAAATCAAGAACAGTTGATATGTGAGGTGTTTAGTGTGTGAAGATTTGACGAAGAAAAACACCTTTTGAGAATTTTAAAGAAAACGTTTGAATCAAAGAGGGCAGTAAAAGTAACTTTTAGTTACCCTGGATGAAGAACACGACGAACTGTGGGATGGAGAAGTGAAGTTCGTCTGTGCAGATCTTCCACGCCCTAACTTGGCAGAGGAAGACATCTACGGCGGCGGCGGAGTGAAGAAATCCGCGGCCGGCGCGAGTACGACGGCAACGAGGTCGAGGCAGTGAAGCTCTTCCTCACCGGCGACAATGGAGTAGCGGCGGCGCTAGGGTTGGAGAAGCTCGAGCGGGAGAGTGAGAACGAGCGGAGTAAGAAGTGAAGTGAAGGAAGGGGAGGGGTATTTATAGCTGAGATGAAAAACCGTTCGCCCGAAGAAATAGGACGAACGTGCCCCTGACCCTTCTCATTCGCACGACATGTGTCACCCACGTACTGTGTAGTGGAGATCGTGTGAGATCGTGGGTGAATAGATAAGTATTGTCGTGGGAAGCCGAACGATTTGAGCGGCAAAATCGAAAATTTTGGAAAGGATAAGTTTTAACGTTGCGTTCGCAATTTCTTCAGCTGACAAGGACACAGTGATTGAACAAGTTTCAAATAGAACGCATATGAAGAATTTGTGAATGGAATGGGTTGAGTTTAGCATAGAGGGGGAAGGGTCCGATCACATTCACTTAGCAGAAAAAGCAACATGAAGAAATCACAATAAGTGAATGTTGTAGAGGACATAAACTCATATATATATATATATATATATATATATATATATATATATATATATATATATATATATATATATATATATATATATATATATATATATATAAGAAAAGAGACGGAAACAGTGAAGACAATGAAAAGTTGAAGAATATGAACAACTGAGGAATTTCAAAAACTCAAATTGAAGATTTTCAACTTTTGTGGTGGCGTGACCCACCGTATAAGAATGATGATTTCAGACACCGCGTACAATTGTCATAGGGTTCTGAGAATCAAATTCTTCATTAATTTCTTCACACTTAGAGTGTTATTCTTCATTGATTGAAGAAAAACAAATTCTTCATGTGTTGCACATCTAAGTCATCAATTTTGCATAAGTGTTAGGATGAGTGTCCAATTCAAAGATCATTCGAAGATTCTAAGATATTTAGCTCACACCGCAACTTGCTAAATCTCTTCTCATCCAAGGGCTTTGTGAAGATATCGGCTAGCTGTTCTTCAGTCTTCACATGTTCAATGGAAATGTCGCCCTTCAACACATGATCACGAAGAAAATGATGACGAATGTGAATGTGCTTTGTCTTCGAGTGCTGAACTGGGTTGTGAGCAATCTTGATGGCACTCTCATTGTCACGGAGTAGAGGCACATTCTTCACGTTGATACCATAGTCCTTGAGAGTTTGCTTCATCCATAACAATTGAGCACAGCAAGAGCCAACAGCAATATACTCAGCTTCAGCGGTAGATAGTGATACACAGTTATGTTTCTTCGAGGACCAACACACCAAAGATCTTCCGAGGAAATGACATGTACCAGACGTTGATTTGCGGTCCACACGATCACCAGCATGGTCAGAGTCTGAATGTCCAATGATATCAAAAGTTGAGCCCTTGGGGTACCATAATCCAAGTGTTGGTGTGTGAGCTAGATATCGAAGAACATGTTTCACGGCCTTATGGTGTGACTCCTTCAGAGCAGCTTGAAATCGGGCACACATGCAAACACTAAGCATTATATCTGGCATAGATGCACATAAGTACAATATAGAACCAATCATGGAGCGGTATACCTTATGATCGAAGTCAATACCAGTTTCATCAGTGCACAGATGGCCATTTGTGGGCATAGGAATTTTGACGCCTTTGCAATCATGCATGCCAAATTTCCTCAGTACATCTTTGAGATATTTCTCCTGAGATATGAATATACCATTGCGTTGTTGACGAATTTGAAGACCTAGGAAGAATTTCAACTCTCCCATCATAGACATTTGATATTCTTCACTCATCATATAGGCAAATTCATCACTATAGCGTTGGTCAGTACAGCCAAAGATAATATCATCAACATATATTTGGCACACAAATAATTCACCATCATAAGATTTGGTGAAAAGAGTTGGATCGAGTGAACCGGGTTTGAAGCCTTTCTTCATGAGGAATTCCTTCAAAGTATCATACCAAGCCCGAGGGGCCTGCTTGAGGCCATAGAGAGCCTTATTGAGTTTGAAAACTTTGTCAGGATTCTTTGGATCTTCAAAACCTGGGGGTTGAGCAACATATACTTCTTCCTCAAGCTTACCATTGAGGAATGCACTTTTCACATCCATTTTGATAGAGAATGATATCATGATGGTTAGCATAAGCAAGTAATATGCGAATAGCCTCAAGTCTAGCAACAGGTGCAAAAGTTTCATCGAAATCAGTTCCTTCAACCTGTGTGTAGCCTTGAGCTACAAGCCATGCCTTATTCCTTACCACAAGGCCATTTTCATCTTGCTTGTTGCGGTAGATCCACTTTGTGTCGATGATATTATGCTTGCGAGGATCTGGACGTTTGACCAGTTCCCAGACGTTGTTGAGTTCAAACTGAGGTAATTCTTATTGCATAGCTTGAATCCATTCAGGCTCCGGAAATGCTTCTTCTACCTTAGTGGGCTCTGTGATAGAGACAAAAGCAAAGTGCCCACAAAAGTTAGATAAATGTGAAGCTTTTGAGCGTGTGAGAGGACCTGGTATATTGATGTCGCTGATGATTTTCTCAATCTGCACTTCTTTAGCAATGCGAGGATGAGCTGGTTGTCGTCGAGGAATTTGATCAGCATTTTCTTCAGCACCATTTTCTTCAGCATTTTCCTCAGGTGCAGTAGCTCGACGATCTTCAGGTTCTATAATGAATTCTTTAGCAGATTCTTCGGTAGGAATGACATCCTCAGTAGCCTTGAATTTGATAGTTTCCTCAGGTGATGTTTCATCTATCACAGTAGGCAGGTGCTCTCTTTGCGAGCCGTTAGTTTCATCGAACTGCACATCTACAGTTTCAACAACCTTATGAAGAACGTTGTTGAAGACTCTGTAGGTGTGCGAGTCCTTTCCGTAACCAAGCATAAACCCTTCATGTGCTTTCGGTGCAAATTTTGAGTTGTGATGAGGATCTCTAATCCAACATTTAGCACCGAAGACTTTAAAATAACTCACATTGGGTTTCTGGTCAGTGAGGAGTTCATAGGCAGTCTTCTTGAAGAATTTGTGAAGATATACTTTGTTGATGATGTGGCACGCAGTATCAATTGCATCAATCCAGAAACCACAAGGCGTTTTGTATTCATCAAGCATAGTGCGAGCCATCTCAGCAAGAGTCCTGTTCTTGCGCTCCACGACGCCATTTTGCTGAGGAGTATAAGGAGCAGATAACTCACGAGTAATACCAAGTTCATCAAGATAGTCATCGAGACCAGAGTTCTTGAACTCAGTTCCATTGTCACTTCTGATATGCTTGATCTTCACACCAAAGTTGGTTGAAGCCCTCGAGGAAAATCCTTTGAATACTTCCTGCACTTCATGTTTGTAAGTAACAATGTGTACCCATGTATATCGAGAGTAATCATCAACAATAACAAAGCCATATACAGAAGCATCATTTGAAATTGCAGAATAATGATTAGGACCGAAGAGATCCATGTGAAGTAATTCAAATGGTCGAGTAGTAGTCATGATAGTCTTCGTTGGATGCTTGGCCTTGGTCATCTTTCCAGCTTCACAGGCACTACATAAGTGATCCTTGAGGAACTTGACTTTCTCAATGCCAATGACATGCTTTTTCTTCGCAAGCGTGTGCAAATTCCTCATGCATGCATGACCAAGTCGTTGATGCCATAGCCATCCTTCTGAAGCTTTTGCAAGTAGACACACAGCTGGTTGAGGTCCTGTAGAGAAATCAACAATATACAAGTCTCCTCTCCTAAAGCCTTCGAAGACTATGGAGTTGTCAGATTCCATGATCACAACACAACGATGTTTGCCAAAAGCAACAACCATATCCAAATCGCAAAGCATTGAGACAGACATGAGGTTGTATCCTAAGGACTCGACAAGCATGACTTTGTCCATGTGTCGATCCCTAGTGATCGCAACCTTACCTAGACCCAATACCTGACTTTTTCCTTTGTCAGCGAAGATGATGTGCTTCAGATGAGATGGTGATAAGGGATCATCCATCAAGAGATTCTTGTCACCAGTCATGTGATTTGTACATCCACTATTGAGGACCCACTCAGTGGCTTTGGGTTGATCATCCTGTAGATGAATTAGTGCAGCTTACAAACTCATATACTTCATCAGAGAAGAATATGACATCAAATCAGCAGATCAACTTCATCAAGCAATGCAACAAATAAAGCAGTATGAGGACGTGAGAAATTAGAGTTCATTTCTTCGTGATTAGCCTGCGTCCTTTCAGGCATTTTCAGGTCTCCAGCAAATTCTTCAGACGTTTGAGCACGTTTGGAGACCTGACACTCCAGAAGAGATTAGTTCTTTTTCTTCACCACCCACATCAAAAGGGGTGGCAAAGAGTTCATCACTCTGTGAGCTCCATAAGAGAAAGGTGGCATAGACGCCAGCCCGTTTCGTTTCACATAAGAGGAGTTAGGATAAGTATATGAATAAGCAGAGTAATTCTTTGAGGACTTATGAACATAATGGTTAGAAGAATAATGCACATATTCATAGCCCTTAGCTCTTCCCTGCGAAACAAAGTTGTTAGCACGATGATGTTCATATGAGGACTTTGATCCTTTTGAGGAATTTGATCCATATGAGGAATTGAATCCATCTGAAGAATTTGATCCATATGAAGAATTGGATCTGGGGTTCCTATTCCTCACACGAGGTGTCATGAGGACATTCACTTGAAGATTTTCAAGGTGCCTCTTAGGGACCCAGAGTTTCTTCATAGGGGGACCATTCCTGCAGTTAGTTCCAACATATCTAGCAAATACTTCACCATTTTGATTTCTGAATAGTTTATAGTTGGAGTCAAATGACTCATCAGAAGAATGAGGAGATTCACATGTAAAGCCGGATAAATTGGATGGATCAACTGGAGGTCCCTTTGCAGCAACCCATGAGGTTTTGGGGTACTGCTCAGGCTTCCAATATGAACCATCGGCATTAAGTTTTCTCTCAAAGGAAATTCCCTCTTTCCTAGGGTTCATATTGAGGAACTGTTTTTTAAGCACATCACAAAGAGTCTGATACCCTTTGAGGCTTTTGTACATGCCTGTCATGTACAATTCCCTCAGCCCTGCATTGTCAGTGATACTAGCAATGTCCTCAGATGAGGAATTAGTGATAGCAGAGACAATTGAAGAATTTGTAGCATTTGAAGCATTTGAGCATTCAGGTGAAGAATTAGCAGTTTCTCGTTCAATGCATTTCAAGCATGGAGGAATGAATTCTTCCCGAGAAGTGCTGATTTGTTGAGCAAGTAATAAATTGCGCTCCTTCTGAAGATCTTCATAACTCACTCTTAGCTTTTCAAGATCTTGCTTTCTTTGAAGAAATTCATAAGAAAGTTTCTCATGATTAGATAAGAGAGTGTTATGATGACCTTGAAGGTTATCATACTTGGACTGAAGTCTCTGAAGATTTTCAGTCAAGATTTTAGATCGATCCATTTCTTCACCCAACATATCATCACTTTTATCTAGCATGTTTTGAACCTTATCAAGAGCCTTTTGTTGTTGCACAGCAATCTTAGCAAGTTTAGAATAACTGGGCTTAAGGTTTTCATCAGATTCATCCTCACTAGATTAAGAGGAGGTATATTTGAGTACCTTAGCACCCTCTGCCATGAAGCAATAGGTGGGAGCATAGTCATCATTGTCTTCATCAGCCTTGTTGGAGAAGCCATTTTCTTTAGTGCTGAAGATGGACTTGCTGACGAATGCAGTAGCGAGAGGTAGACTCGCCACACCAGACTCGGATTCCTCAGATTCCTCCTCTTCCTCGTGATCCTCAGATTCAGCTTCACAGTCCATTTCCTTGCCAATGAATGCCTGAGCCTTTTTGGAGTTGTTCTTCTTGTGAAATGAAGATTTTGAGGATTTTGATGATGAAGATTTTGTCGATTTCTTCTTCTTCTTTGCATCAACAGAATTGTAATCCTTGTATTTCTTCTTTTTGGATTCCTTTTCCCACTGAGGACAATCTTGAATGTAGTGACCAGGCTTCTTGCATTTGTGACATAGCCTTTTGTTGTAGTCACTTGATGAGGAATCATTTCTCTTTGAGAACTTTCCAAGGCGACCACGTCTTGAGAACCTTTGGAATTTCTTCACGAGCAATACTAGCTCTTGGCTCAGTTCTTCAGGGTCACCAAGGCTACTACCAGAATCTTCACCTTCAGATTCAGAGACGACCTTGGCCTTCAGGGCACGTGATCTACCATAGCTCGGACCATAGAGATCTCTCTTTTTGGCAAGCTGGAACTCATGAGTGTTTAGTCTCACGAGGATATCAGCAGGATCAAGTGAATTGTAATCACCACGCTCTTGAATCATCAATGCTAGAGTATCAAACGAGGAATCAAGCGATCTCAGCAATTTCTTCACCACTTCATGGTCGGTGATGTCAGTGGCACCAAGTGCTTGAAGTTCATTTGAGATGTCAGTGAGACGATCGAAGGTTTGCTGAACATTTTCATTGTCAAGTCTTTTGAAACGGTTGAAGAGATTGCGAAGAACATCAACTCGAGATTCACGCTGTGTTGAGACTCCTTCGTTGACTTTGGACAGCCTATCCCAGATAAGCTTCGTAGTTTCCAAAGCACTCACTCTTCCATACTGTCCTTTGCTTAGATGGCCACAAATGATATTCTTCGCTTGAGAATCGAGTTGCTTGAATCTCTTCACATCAACGGCATTCACAGAAGGTGATACCGAGGGAACACCATTTTCCACAACATACCAGAGATCGTTATCAATTGCCTCAAGATGCATTCGCATCTTGTTCTTCTAGTAGGGGTAGTCTGTCCCATCAAAGGTAGGACACCTAGCTGAGACCTTGATCATACCTGCGGTCGACATAACTAAAACTCCAGGTGGTTAAACCAAAATCACACTGAACAAGGGAGTACCTTGCTCTGATACCAATTGAAAGTGCGTTATATCGACTAGAGGGGGGTGAATAGGCGATTTTTATGGATTCTTCACTGAGGAATTTGCTGTTGAGGAAATTCCTTAGCGAAGAACTACTTGCAGCGGAATAAGTACTCAGAAGTAAACATGACAGAATACAAGCATGGCCATCATGAAGAAATGAAGACAAACACAGAGTACAGAAAGCGTAAACACGGGATAACATAGAATGAAGACAATCGGACTGAAGAAATTGAACTGAGGAAATTGAGAAAGTCTTCAGTCAAAGTCTTCAAGCATATATGAACAAGCACACAACACAGATGTGAGGAAATGAAAGAGTTGAGGAAATAGAACCAGTAAGCTTGGTGAAGACAATGGTTTGTTAGACCAGTTCCAACTGTTGTCTCAGTTGTACATCTGGTTAGGGCGGCTAGGTATTTAAACCTGAGGACACACTGTCTCGGACACCCAGTCAAGGACACACAGTCCAATACACCAAGTCCTCACCGTATTCCCCTTGAGCTAAGGTCACACAGACCTCGCCCAATCACTCGTGGTAAGTCTTCAGGTGACTCCCGAACCTTCACAGACTTGGTCACTCGGCAATCCACAATTCCTCTTGGATGCTCTAGACCATGACGCCTAACCGTCTGGAAGAAGCACAGTCTTCAAAGGTAACAAGCGTCGGATCCACGCAAGATCAATCTCTTCAGTGATGCTCAATCACTTTTGGGTTTGAAGGTTTTGGGTTTAATTTCGGGTTTTTCCTCACTTGATGATTTTCACTCAAAGTCCTCGGAGGATGGGTTGCTCTTATGACAAGTGTCAGTTTCTCTCAGAGCAGCCAACCAGCTAGTGGTTGTAGGGGGTGGCTATTTATAGCCTAGGGAGCAGCCCGACATGATAAGACATAAATGTCCTTTAATGATATGACTGTTAGGTAGGTAGATATTTTGGGACAGCTAGCGCGTAGCATAGCAACGGTCGGAAATTTGAGTATCAAATTCCTCAGGGCTATCATGTTCCTCACTGTGCAGGCAATTCGCACTGGCGAATTCCTAACTGTTCAGTCAGAACAAATTCCTCAGAGACCAGAAGAACTTCGTCTCTGTCACTGAAGAATATGACTGAACTGTATGAGATTTCCAATGGCTTCACTCGAAGGGATTGGTAGGTGTAGGATTTTGAGTTGAGCATCACATGGAAAATTTTCCTTAGTATTTCCTCGACCCCCTTTAAGAGTACGGTGTTCCCTATGACTAAAGTAAGAGAAAATGAAACTACGAAAACAAAAGTCTTCACGCTTCATGTTCCTCAAATGAATACCAAGTCTTCAAGGTCACACCAATTTCTTCACTTTCAAGGTCTTCAGAAAGTCGTCAGAAATCCAAAGTCTTCAGTCGAAGAACTTCATTTTTAGGGGTCGACTTTCTCTGTAAATATCAAACTCCTCGTAGACTTATAGACCTGTGTACACTCATAAACACATTAATCCATTAACCTATAAGTCTTTAATACGCCAAAATCACTAAGGGGCACTAGATGCACTTACAGAAGGCGTGTCAGAGCAGCGTAAGCAGCATCATGAACTACCATATCGATGGTCACTCCAACACCATAAGCGGTGTGCAACACAGTAGAGGAGTCCTCTTCATGAGAGTAGAGGCAGACGATGGCACGGTACTGCTCCTGGTTAAAGTCCTGGTACTGCTCGTACACGGTGTACTCAGGGTGCCAGCGATAACCCAGATAGGTCATCATCTCAGCTAGCACAGCAGGTGATTCCGAGGCGCCAATAGCCTACGTGTGGCGCACAACCTGCCCCGTGGGTTCCATCTGAAAACAAAGATGTTTCAAAGGAGTCAAATGACAGTGTGGGGATTATGCAAAATATTATTCTAAGAATTAACTATGGCTTATCCATCTTTGGGGTGAGTGGTCTCGGGATCCTAATGTTAGAGTTAGTAAATTCGTTTAACCCGAATAGGAGAGTGTTCAGAGTCCCGGAGTAAAGATCGAGGAGTAAAAGAACCTAGTACCACCCAATGGCAACGTGGGCCCGTAAGCCACACAACCATGTTAGTAAAAGTTTTGCAATGTCTAGACTTGACTTCGTCCAGGGAGTGTGGAAGGGGGATTCCTACAGGCAATCAGCTCTAATACCAACTTGTGACGCCCCCGATTTGACCGTACACTAATCATACACGCAAATGTGTACGACCAAGATCAGGGACTCACTGGAAGATGTCACAACACAACTCTAAAAGTAAAATAAGTCATACAAGCTTCATATTACAAGCCAGGGGCCTCGAGGGCTCGAATACAAGTGCTCGATCATAGACAAGTCAGCAGAAGCAACAAATATATGAGTACAGACATAAAGTTAAACAAGTTGCCATAAGATGGCTAGCACAAACTGGGATACAAATCAAAAGAGGAGCATGCCTCGTGCCTGGGATCGTCCTAAACTACTCCTGGTCATCATCGGCAGACTGCATTATGAGGACATCACTAACAAGGTTACACCCACAGCCCCAACTGACACATATACAGGACCAATTACTAGAGCTCGCGCATGCCAATTAAATTACCAGGTACTTTCGTTTCTTGGTAATGATTCTAATGTTCGTGAGAATATGATTCTGCCTAAATTGGATACATTTGTCTTGCTTACAAATGAAGGGCCTAGCTTGGACAAGAAGGATGAACATTGGAGCAAGATCAAGCATGGAGATGATGGCATGCGCAAGGGGAACAAGAACGGAGTTACAAGTGATGATTTCGGGACTTTGAAGCCACCATAATGAGTGCGTGAAGCCTTGGACGAAATATACAAGATGCCACTTCATAAATTTCGTCCAAAGGCTATTATAGGTGCTGCGTCACCTTATTATTGGGACAGGCCCTTGTAATTTCGAAATACTTGAGTATAGGTTGTTTTTAGAGTCTGTATGTGTGGGGAAACAAGAGTTAGGGTTGGTTTCGGACCCCTCCTCCAAGGGCCACAAAATTCCCCCCTCTTCCCCCATATATACAGCCCTGAGGGCGTCATTTAGACTTCGGGTTTTGTTTAGATTAAAGTTCACCATAGCTGCAACTTCGCGTACTTCGTTTGTGTTCAACAACCACACAAAGACGTCACAGAACCCCACTTGATCAATAAAGCTTGCCTCTTGAATTCGCAATATCCAGATTGCAATCTCAGTTTCTTTCTTGTTCTTCGTTTGCCTGCATGAAACAGACCTTCATGGTCAGGTTGATCATGCTCCGGCGTGGTCACTAACCTCTCAGAATTGGTTTAGCGATTACTAAGGCGCGACGTCCTTGCATGTTCGTAGTCGGATCGTCAAAGTCGACTTCCTCCAAAACGATAGGCACCACCTCATCAAAAGACGGGACAAATTTGCCTCTATCAAGTGGTATCAGAGCTCCAGGTTGCTCGGTGAGATTTTACAGTTTTTCGTAGATTAGATCGAGTCTGTTCTTCATACCTACAGTCCACGAAAAAGCCAAAAAAAATATTAGGGTTAGTTCATCATATCCGAACCAATCTAAGCCTTTGCATAATATTTTTAGGGTTTTGCTTTGTTGAATTTGCGGTTGCATCGTCGTGTCTAGTTGATGGTCTTAGTGTCTAGTCCTTTAGAGTTTCGAGTTCTGTCACATTTTGTCACGTCGCCGCCGCACCATATTCATCGATGCTGCCATACCTCCACCGCTGCCATATCCCACCACCATATATCCACCACCAATCCGAGTTCTTTTCATATTCGGTTTGTTCTCGAGATCCATCTAGTTTCGGATTCGTGTTTCCTTGCCTGCGTAGGTCTCGAAAAAAAAAGTTTGGAGACCCCGCGCAGTTTTTAGGCCAAAATTTCGGCAGGTGAAAATATTTTTTCCCTATCCCGTTTTTAGGCTTTTCTGAGTCTTTTGAGACACGTGCCATCATACTATTTTTTACCGCACTTTTTCGTCGTCGCTGCCCTGATTCCGAAAAAAATTGTCAAATTTTTTCTATCATCTTAGTTTGACTTGGGAAGAGTTTTGAGACACTCGCCATTATAGTGATTTTCGGCAAAAAAAAGAGCGCAAAAAAAGAGGCAAAAAAATCAGAGTGTGCTTTCCCCTTGATTACGTGCAGCGCCGTGATTTTGTTAGTGTTCTAGGCTCGCGTCTCTAGTACGGTCTAGCCTAGGACCAACACAGTACCGTCGTTGAGCGTTTATTCAACTTTGCATCTCTGAACTGATTATTGCTGACCCTTTTTGCTACCATCTTATAAGCCTTCCCAGCTCCACATACATCTACGTCGTGCGTTTGACTCTCCCTGGTAATCGCTTTATCCAAGCTTTGAGAGTTTTGACTACCACGGTTGCCGATCACCACCTGCTGCTGGGTAAGAAGTGGTAAGAATTTGAGATTTGCTTGACGGGTTTGTGACACCCCACCACCACCATTTTCTACTAGTCTGTAGGATCATATTTTTGTGTGTTTCCATTGCTGCTAACCATGCCAGGATCACAAGTCGACGAGACTGACCGGGAGAACATGACGAACAAGGAGTTGCATGATAAATTTCAGCAAATGATGGGTCAACAGGTAGAAGATGTGATGACCAGTTTTGACAACGCACTAGCGAGGATGGATGGCATTGAGAAGTCAATTGACACCAAGTTGGATGCCAAATTCGTTGAAGTGCTTGCGCGTCTACCTCCACCTGCTGCACCATTGCAACAACAACAACAACCACCTTCACGTCGTGAAACAGCCCTCCGCAAAGCGAGACGTGTCACTCTTCAGCCTGGCCAAACTATTGGTGCTGCTGTTGATACTTCTGTGGCTCATGCTGCTGCCGAGGAGGATGACGATTACGTGCGGGATTATGAGGATGAGGTTGATCAAAATCATAACTACGTGCAACAACCAGCACCACAACCACCAGGTCGTCCACATACAAATAATCGCAATGGTAGGGTTGCACCACACCCTCAGGTACGAGATCATGACCATCTCCCTAAACTAAAATTGAATATTCCATCATTTGAGGTTAGATATGTTCCTGATATATATCTTACTTGGGAGTTAGAAACCGAACAATGTTTTACATGTTTAAAATATCCCAAGGAGAGACGTGTTGCTGCTGCTCTTTGTGCTTTCACTAATTTGCTTGTGTGTGGTGGTCTGAATATTGTAGATTATATCCGATAATATTCCAAATACTTGGGCTGCTTTGTAAACTGCTATGTGTACTCGTTGGATTCCACCATATTATCAATGCGAATTACTTCAGAAATTGCAGCGTTTAAGACAAGGAAAAAATTATGTAGATGATGATTATCAGGAATTACGAACTGGCCTGATTAGATGTGGTATTGTTGAGGATAATGAGGCTATGCTTGCACGTTTTATGGGTGGCTTAAATAGAGAGATTCAGATAATTCTATAGTATAAGGAGTATAATAATGTCACTCGTTTATTCCATCTTGCTTCCAAAGCTGAACGTGAAGTGCAGGATCGACAGGCCTTGGCGCAAACTAATTATTCTGCAGGTCGACCTTCATCATGGACACCGCGTGCATCATCTTCTTCGACACGTCCGGCTGCACCACCGCCTACTTCATCCGTTACTTCTAGCCGTGTAAAAGCAAACAGGCACCACCACCATCAACCAGGAGTACACCTTCCGGTCCTGCGCAGAGCTCTTCTTCATCCATGGCATCCAATGGGCCAACACATGATGTTATATGTCGTCGTTGCACTGGTCGTGGTCACTATGCGAGCAAATGCCCATTGCAGCGTGTCATGATTGCTACTGAGGATGGTGGTTATGAGTCCGCTAGTGACTATGATGAGGAGATTTTGGCTCTTATTACACGTGAAGAACATGGTGGAGATGATTCGGAAAATGAGACGCAATACATGGCTCCTGAAGACGCTGACAGGTATGAATGTTTAGTTCCTCAACGTGTTTTGAGTGTGCAGGTCACACGAGCGGAGCAAAATCAAAAGCATAATTTGTTCCATACAAAGGGAGTTGTGAAGGAACATTTTGTTCACGTCATCATAGATGGAGGGAGCTACAATAACTTGGCTAGCATGGAGATGGTGGAGAAGTTATCTCTCACCACAAGACCACACCACATCCTTACTACATCCAATGGTTCAACAACAGCGGCAAGGTTAAGGTAACACGTATTGTTCGTGTGCATTTTAGTATCTCCACATATGCTGATTATGTTGATTGTGATGTGGTACCCATGCAAGCATGTTCCTTATTACTTGGTAGACCATGGCAATTTGATAAAAAATATGTACACCATGGTAGAAACAATCAGTATATTCTTGTTCATAAGGATAAATGTATTACTTTGCTTCCTATGTCTCCTGATTCCATTTTGAAAGATGATATTAATAGAGCTAATAAAGAAAAACAAGAGCAAAATAAGAGTGAAAATCATATTGTGGCAAAAGAATTTGAGCAACAAATGAAGCCTAATAACACACCATCATCTCATGTTGCATCTGAAATTAAATTAAAAAGTGGATGTTTACTTACCACCAAATCTGATATTGATGATCTAGATTTAAGCAAATCTGTTTGCTATGCTTTTGTGTGCAAAGAGGCATTATTTTCATTCGAGGACGTGCCTTCCTCTTTGCCTCCTGCTGTCACTACCATTTTGCAGGAGTTCGCAGACGTCTTTCCACAAGACGTGCCACCGGGATTACCACCTATTTGAGGGATTGCGCATCAGATTGACTTAATTCCCGGTGCATAACTACCCAACCGCTCACCATACCGTACCAATCCAGAGGAGACGAAGGAGATTATGCGTCAAGTACAGGAGCTACTCGACAAAGGTTATATACGTGAATCCCTTAGTCCTTGTGTTGTTCCTATTATTCTAGTGCCGAAAAAGGATGGCACATCGCGTATGTGTGTTGATTGTAGAGGCATTAATAATATTACTATTCATTATCGTCATCCTATTCCTAGGCTAGATGATATGCTTGATGAATTGGGTGGCTCTACAATATTCTTCAAAGTTGATTTGCGTAGTGGATACCATCAAATTTGTATGAAATTGGGAGATGAATGGAAAACAGCACTTAAAACTAAGTTTGGATTATATGAGTGGTTAGGTATGCCTTTTGGGTTAACTAATGCACCTAGTACTTTCATGAGATTTTTGAATGAAGTTTTACGTGCTTTCATTGGAAGATTTGTGGTAGTATACTTTGATGATATATTGATTTATAGCAGATCTTTGGAGGAACATTTGGAACATTTACGTGTTGTTTTTATTGCTCTACGTGATGCACGTTTGTTTGGTAACCTTGGAAAATGCACCTTTTGCACCGACCGAGTATCTTTTCTTGGCTGTGTTGTTACTCCACAGGGAATTGAGGTTGATAAAGCCAAGATAGAAGCTATTGAGAGTTGGCCCCAGCCCAAAACGGTCACACACGTGAGGAGTTTCCGTGGCCTCGCTGGATTCTATAGGCGTTTTGTGAGAGATTTCAGCACCATTGCTGCACCTCTCAATGAGCTTACAAAGAAGGATGTGCCTTTTGTTTGGGGTACTGCATAGGAAGAAGCATTCACGGTATTGAAAGATAAGTTGACACATGCTCCTTTACTCCAACTTTCTGATTTTAATAAGACGTTTGAGCTTGAATGTGATCCTAGTGGAATTGGGTTAGGAAGTGTGTAATTACAAGATGGTAAACCTGTTGCATACTTTTCTGAAAAATTGTGTGGGCCTAGTCTGAATTATTCTACTTATGATAAGGAATTATATGCTCTTGTTCGGACTTTGGAAACATGGCAACATTATTTATGGCCCAAAGAATTTGTTATACATTCTGATCATGAATCTTTGAAGCACATTAAAAGTCAAGCAAAACTGAACCATAGACATGCTAAATGAGTTGAATTCATAGAGACTTTCCCTTATATTATTAAACACAAGAAGGGAAAAGAAAATGTTATTGTTGATGCATTGTCTCGTCATTATACTATGCTTTCATAACTTGACTTTAAATTTTTTGGTTTGGAGACCATCAAAGATCAATATGTGCATGATGTTGAATTTAAAGATGTATTGCAGAATTGTAAAGAAGGGAGAACATGGAACAAGTTCGTCGTTAATGATGGATTTGTGTTTTGTTCTAACAAGCTATGCATTCCAGCTAGCTCTGTTCGTCTTTTGTTGTTGCAGGAGGCGCATGGAGGAGGATTAATGGGACACTTTGGCGTGAAGAAGACGAAGGATATACTTGCTACACATTTATTTTGACCAAAGATGAGACGGGATGTTGAGCGTTTTGTTGCTCGCTGCACTACATGTCAAAAAGCTAAGTCACGACTCAATCCTCATGGTTTATATATGCCTTTGCATGTCCCTAGTGTTCCTTGGGAAGATATATCTATGGACTTTGTTTTGGGTTTACCTTGAACAAAGAAGGGGAGGGATAGCATATTTGTTGTCGTGGATAGGTTCTCGAAGATGGCTTACTTTATACCATCTCATAAAAGTGATGATGCTGCTAATGTTGTTGATTTGTTCTTTCATGAAATTATTCGCTTGCATGGTGTGCCAAATACTATTGTTTCATATCGTGATACTAAATTTCTTAGCAACTTTTGGAGATGTTTATGGGCTAAGTTGGGGACTAAACTGCCTTTTAGTACTACTTGTCACCCCCAAACTGATGGACAAACTGAAGTAGTCAATAGAACTTTGTCTACTATGCTTAGGGCTGTTTTGAAGAATAACAAGAAAATGTGGGAAGAATGCTTGCCTCATATTGAATTTGCTTATAATTGTTCGTTGCATTCTACTACTAAGATGTGCCCTTTTGAAATTGTTTATGGTTTCCTACCTCGTGCACCTATTGATTTGTTGCCTCTTCCATCTTCGGAGAAGGTTAATTTTGATGCTAAACAACATGTTTAATTGATCTTAAAAATGCATGAGTTAACTAAGGAAAATATTGAGCGCATGAATGCAAAATATAAACTTGTTGGAGATAAGGATAGAAAATGTGTTGTCTTTGCACCTCGAGATCTTGTTTGGTTACATTTGTGTAAGGATAGGTTTCCTAATTTGCGCAAGTCAAAGCTAATGCCACGTGCTTGTGACACCCCGAGACCGGTGCGCCAGGTGTCAGCCAGTTATTCACTGTCGTTGCCATGTCACCTGCTTGCGTGTTGCATCTTGCCATGTCATCAGGTGTGTTGCATCATCATGTTTTCAAAACTTGCATCCGTCCGAGTCCGCCCGTCCTCTCCGTTGTCCGTTCTGAGCCCAGACACACTTGCACGCACCCGCGGCGCCTCCGAATATTTATTTTATAAATGGCCGAAAAATGTTCTCAGAATGGGATGAAACTTGGCGTGTGGTCTTATTATAGCATAGGTAGACCGCCTGTCAATTTTCGTCGCATTCGGAGTTCGTTTGATAGCCCAACGGATATATGTAGCGGCACTAGTCGCCGATTTATTCGTCGGGTGTTTTTGGTCTCCGAAAACCCCGCGGGCTGCACTTCTCTCCTCTCCTGTCAGCTCTTGGCCTCTTTGGCAGAGCCCATTATCCCACCTACACTCTCCCTCCACTGCGGACCGTCCGTTCGGGATCTAACGGTTCGAAACGGCCTCAAAACACCCCCAAACCCTAATCCTAACCCTCCCTGCCTATTTAAGCAACCCCCCATGCCAAAAATGGCATCCACCTACCTCCCTCCTCCATTTCCGTGCCTCCCCACTCCTCACCCGCCACCTAGCCGGCCCCTTCCTCAAATTCCGGCGAGATCCAGCCGGATTCCGCCACCTGGCGGCGCCCTATAGGCCAGCCGCCGCTGTAACCAGCCCCGCCAGCCAACCGGGAGGCGACACCACGCCCTCCCCGAGTCAACCGCCACCGCCAGCCTCCAGGGCCCGTACCAGCCCGCCTGGGCCGCGCTTGGCCTGCCCGGGACCCCGATCTGGGCACGAGGCCCGACCGCGTCGTCGTCCCGCAGCTCCCTCTCCTCGATCCGATCTGGATCGAGAGGGATCCTCGAGCCGGCGTCGCCGGCTTGGAGCCACGCCGGCCACCGGAGCCGCCACGCCGGCCACCGGAGCCGCCGCGCCGGCCAGGCCAGTGCTCTGGCTGCCGCCTCCTTCGTTCTCCCTCCTCCTCTCACTCCCTCTCTCTGTCAACTGCAGCTCGCCGGCGCCTCCATGAAGGTCGTCTCCGAGGAGCTCGTCGGAGCTTCTATGGTCGTCGTCGTCGTTGGAATTGGGGCCCCGGGACCATATCCACCGCCACCGCCCCGGGAGCTGCCATTCCCGGACCTCCTCACTGCTTCCTTCGCCCTCCTCGTCGTCGGAGCCGACGTGGCCACCGCCATGGCCGCCGACGGGTCCTCCACCGTGCCCGTACCGACCCAGATCCACCTCGCCCCGGGTCCACGTGCCAGCCTCCCTTCGAGCGCGGACGTGTCCGGGCAGGCGCGGACGTGTCCGCCCCCCCCCCCTCTGCCGTGACACCGCCAAGTGGGTCCCAGACGCCGGACCTGTCCGCCGGGACACGGACATGTCCACTTCTCCCCGAGGTCTATTTTTCTTGCTAAGTCCCCAGTCATGTGTAATAATGTTGCATGTTGTGATGGTTGAAACTTTTTGTGTGTATCTCCAAATGATGCATATGATATGTCTAAATGATCGTGGTGTTATGCTCTACACTTTGTTCCATTGTACCATGCATGTTTGACTTCATCTTGATGCCCTAATCTCTGTTGCAAGAGTGCTACTTGTTATAAACTGTCGTTACTTGTTAATTTGATGCCATGTTTGAGATATGATAACTTTGTGCATGTTTATCCAAATGAAGCATATGATATGTCAAAATGTTCATTGTGAAGTGCTCTACATGATGGTTGCTGTAGCATGCTTGTTTGAGTTCATATTGCCATGTTAATCTC
The DNA here is from genome assembly GCA_902687465.1 of Secale cereale. Classification (NCBI taxonomy): domain Eukaryota; kingdom Viridiplantae; phylum Streptophyta; class Magnoliopsida; order Poales; family Poaceae; genus Secale; species Secale cereale. The sequence continues at coordinate 366,126,250 of LR738710.1, forward strand.
TGTTGCAAAAGTGCATGTGGCTGTTAAGTGCTGAAACTTGTTATGAGATGCTGATTTAACTTGCTCATTGCTATTGAAGTGTTTGTCTTCATGCCACATGTCTAGATGTTTTAGAAGCACAATCATATGATCTTTGCTGTGGTGCAATCTACTTTCCATGATATGCCTTGAGGTGACTTAAACAAGCTTGTAAACATGCCATGTCGTTATTGCTGTTTTATACTTAGTGAAAAAACTGCTAAGTCCGGAATCTGTTATAACCTAATGCTATGTTTGCTTGATGCCCCACTCAAATCCATGCTTGTTTTGGAGTGGCCTATGATCATGTCTTGTTGTCCATGTTATTGTCTATCCATCCATGCTCTTACTTGCACATACGGCCTGCTGTAGCTTATTTATTTCTTCCTCTCAAGTTGCTATAAATTATACCTGTCAGGATTTTATCAGCATGTTCAATTTGGAGTAGCTTGTTGCTATTGATACATGCCTCCTATGGAGTTGAATGGAGTTGTTTGATGTATGCTATGTATACTACATGACCATGCTCTTTATGTTCTTATTAGAGTTGATATGCTTGTTGTTTTGTGCCTCCGAAGGCAGCATCGTGATGATGTTTTTGCCTTCCCAGATTTTGGCTAAGTCTGGATAATTTTATTGCAACTTGCCATGCTTGTTTAAATGTGTTCCAGCAAGCTTTTGAGTGTGTTCTAAGTTCATGCTTGTTAAGCATCATGTCTACTTCACATCCATGCTTCTTGTTATCATGTTTGGGTGTTGTAGCATATATTTACCTTGCTCCAAAGTTGCTATGTGGCTGTTAACTTCAGCTTGTTGTTATATCTTGTTTCATGTGTATCTTTTAGCACGTTGCTCCGTTTTGAGTGTGTCCTATATGAAACTTGTGTGATTTTGCATGTAGAATCATAATATCATGTTGTTTACTTGTTTGGAGTGTGTTTGCTTGATGTTTGGGTGCATCTTGCACCGCTGCCTTGTTTGTCTTGTTTTGCTCATATCTTCTAGGCCGTAGCTCCGAATTAAACAAACTTTATATGAAACTTGACTAGAATTTCGTGTAGATCATCTTGGTGCATGTTAAATTGCTGTTTAACAACTTTAACTTAACGTTTGTTCAGATCTGGACTAATTTCAAATTATGCATATGAGGGCTTACCGGATTTGTTATATGTTGATTCCGGCCTCATTTAAACTTGTTGGCTTGTGTTATTCTTGTGTGCTTCATCCTTTGCCATGTATTGCATCCTATATAGACTTGTCTTGCATCATACTTGGTTGAGCATATTGTCATGTTCTTGTGTTGTGTGTTTACCGTATTGCTTGCTTCTTCTCGTTAGTGCTTGTTCCGTTGCGATCGTGAGGATTCGTTCGTCTACACGTGGTTCGTCTTCAAGGCTTCTGTAATGCCCCGGATGTAATACTTTCCCTTTTGGGTATATAATATATCTCCGGCTTCATCTATTTCCATTTCGGGTTCTTTGTCTTTCGGGTTTTCGTCGTTTTGTTGTGTGAGTGTGTGGCATTCATTCATATCATGTAGACATGTGCATCGCATTGCATTTGTGTTGTCGGTTGCATCCGGTTCCGCGTGTTTCTTCCTGTTGTCCGTTTCGCGTTTCGGAGCTCCCTCACGTGTCCGTGACGCCCCGTAGGCCTACTTTGTTGTTTGGGCGTGTAACGTTACCGGTGTGCCGCGAGGTTGTTGTGTGTGTTGTTGTTTTGTTGTGTGCAACCCGCCTCTCAAATCTCGTCTCGTTTGGACTCCGTTGGCTTTTCCCTCCGTTGTTCGTGTGGGTCCAAAGTGCCTTCACTTCGTGTCCCGGAAACACCCCCACTGCAGTCTACTGCCTTCTCCTAGGCCTTTCTAAACTACCCCGCGATCGGATCCGTCGGATCGCGATCGGAGGGCTCCTAACACCCCCACAACCCTAAACCTAGCAGATCTGCTATTTATAGACCCCCCCCTAGGTCTATTTTGGGCATCCCTATTTCCTTTCCCCTTCTTTCCTTTTTTTTCTCAGATCCAATCTGCCATTTGGGCACTCCTCCTCGAATCCCGAGGGAACCAGCCGATCCGGCCAGTTCCCTCGATCGCCTCCGCAGCCGCCGGCCTTGACGCCCAGGTCGACGCCCGCATCGAGCACCCCCTTCCCTCGATCGATCTGGTCCGGCTGCCGCTCGGTCGACGCGCCAGGACCACTTCCCCCCGATCCAACTCAGCGCCCGCGGCCCAAGCCTCCGCACCACACCAGCCGATCCTCCGGCCCGAAGGCTCGGGACCACTTCGACGGGAAAGCCTCCCGCAGCGCTCGGCTCGTCGCTTCGTCCGGCTGGGCCGACAGCGCCACCGAGGCCCACTCCCTCCTTCAGGCCACCGAGGCCCACTCCCTCCGCCAGGCCAGCGCCTCCCCGCCGCCGCCCTGGGCCGCCTCGACTCGCCAGCGCGGGCCAGCCGCATCCCGCCGCCCGGGGCCAGTGCTCCCTCCGCGCGGGCCAGCTCGCCTCCGCGAGGCCCACCGTTCCCGAGCCGGGCCGCCCTGCGACCGCCTCCCGCTGGGCCGCGACCACCTCCGCGTCGCTGGGCCGCGCCTCGCCCCGACCGCCAGCCGCGCCTGGGCCGGATCCAGATCCGCCACGGGCCGAGGCCCGTTGACCCGTTTGACCCCAGATCTGAGGTTGCCTTTTCCCCACTAAGTCCCAGTATTTTTAATCTGTGATGCAATGTTTGAACTGCCCTAACTTTTTGTCTGTTGCTCCGAATCGCGCATATAGCATGTCCAGACGTTCGTGGAGACTTGCTCTACGTTTCATCTGTTGTTGTCATGCATGTTAGAGATCATCTAGGTGCTTGTTTTGCTGTTGCAAGAGTGCATCATGATATAAACTGCTGCTATGTGATGTTTTTATGTCAACTTTGCCATGTGATATCTTTTAGCTCGTTTGTCCGAATGATGCAAATGACATGTCCACGTGTTCGTCTTGCCATGCTCTACATGTTGTATGTGCTAGGTAGCATGTTAGATTTATTATTGCCTTGTTATCATCGTTGCAAAGTGCCATGTGGCTGTGATGTTATTTCACTTGTTATGAAATGCCATCTTGTTGAGCTCGTTGCAATCGTTGTGTTCACCTCTATGATGCATGCTTGTGTGTTTCGGGATCACCTTCATGTGTATTTTGATGAGGTGCTTATCTCTTGCCATGTTTAGTTTCGAGGTGACTTAAACATGCTCTTTTATATGCCATGATGATATTGCTGTTTTAGGACTTAGTGGTTTTTCACTAAGTCTGAAATCTGTAACGTTCCGATGCCATGTTCGTGTGATGTTCTAGGACAAAGCATGATAGTTTTGGAGTGGATTTTGATTGTTCCTTGTAGTATATATTGTTGTCTTTCCATTCATGTCCTCACATGTCTATTTGAGTGGCTGTAGCATGTTTATCTTTTGCTCCAAAGTTTCAATAAAATTCTGCTGCCAGAATTTTATTGTCAAGTTCAATATGTCCAAGGTCATTGCTATTGATCCGTGACTCCGTTGGGGGTGCACCTTTGGACTTAGTTGTTGTAGTATATGTCTAGTTTGTGTTCATGTCCTTTGCCATGTTATTTGAGTGCTGTAGCTCAATTATTTTGAGCTCCGAAGTTGCTATGTTGCTGTAATTTTCAGCTTTCGCTCATTTCTTGTTTCGGGCATAACTTTTAGCCCGTAACTCCGATTTCAGCGAATCTTATATCAAACTTGATTGTTTTTCCGTGTAGATTCATAATATCAGATTGTTTTCATGTTTTGAGGTGTTTTGCTTGAGTGATGTTTTCCGTGCTCCGTGTGCATTCTTAGTGCATCCATCATGCATTCATCTTTTTCGAGTGCGCATTGCATCTTGTTGATTGGTGCTTGGTGTGATTGTTTTGTTTAGAGCCGGAAGCAGAGTCTGAGTTCGAGTACGAGCACGAGGTTACCAACGAGGTTGAGCACGAGGACCCTTCTTACGATCCGAACGACTTCTCTTCAGGCAAGATGACCGAACCCCGATAACATTACTATCTTTGCCTATTGCTAGTGGTCTCGATCTATAGTTTTGCCTCGATGCCCATGATCTTCTTATCAGCCTCCTACTTGTAACCAATTGCCATGTTTAACCAACCTACCTATGCAAACCGTTGCTTGGCTAAGTACGCTTCGCTCAGCCCTTCTTATAGCATTGCTAGTTGCAGGTGAAGATCGAAGATGCTTGCTTCATGTTGAAGTTTGGTTGGGTTATATCACACTATATACATGCTTAAAATGAAATCATCTATATATTGGCAAGGGTGGAAGGCTAAGCCTTTTGCTTGGTGATTTGTTCCACTCATGCCGTTAGGAACCGTATAAACCGGTGTTATGTTCCTTGATTATGCGTTCCTAACACGGTTGGGGTGTATGGGACCCCCTCGATAAACCGCTAAGTGCTAAGTCTTTTCCAGCAAGTCCCAACATTGGTACTATTTGCCTAATAACTAAATAACTTGCATAGGGAGTAATTAACCCTCTTTCTTAATCAACAACCCCGGGCCAGTGCTCCACATGAGTGTTGGTCCGAAACGGGGGTTCTGCGGGGCCGCCTTGGGGCAACCCGAGGTATCTGGTATACACCCGTAGAATCGCCCATCCGGCCGTGTCCTGAGACTTAGATACGCGCGGCTACTATCAGGGTGTCGACACGCCGGGAGGATTTGCTGGATTAGCCTTACCTTAGCTCGGTATATCTTGAGCACGGGATTCCGAGGATACTCGGGTCTTCCCACTTTGGAGTTGCGACTCCGCGGATCGTGGGCTTGTAATGGGTCAAGTTGGAACACCCCTGCAGGGTTTGAACTTTCGAAAGCCGTGCCCGCGGTTATGTGGCAGATGGGAGCTTGTTAATTCCGGTTGTAGATAACTTGACACAATGTTACTAATACACTACCAGCGTGAGTTCCGTGACTGTCAATTTCCGAATAGGGATTCGGGAGTTGAACACAGAGGGGTTATGTTTGTGGAGCTTGTAGCTAGGATCACTTCGTGATCACTTCTCGCCGAGGCTTTCTCTTCTCGCTCTCACTCACGTAAGCTAGATGCTAGTTGCTGCTGCAGACACTTATTCTTTTCTTCAGCCTTATCCTCACCCAAAGGCTTAAATAGTCTTGTTACCCGGAGACGGGATTGCTGAGTCCTCTGTGGCTCACAGTTACTTCACACACCAGATGCAGGTCCAGCTGTGAGCTATCCAGGTGATGGCACCGAGCTGGATTGGGAGTACGACGAGGAGCGTAGTCGGTACTATGTGCGATACCCGGATGATCAGTAGTGGAGACTCTTACTAGGATTCGATCCGCCTGTGGTTTATTTATTTCAGTTTGGTACTTTGACATTTGGATTTTGCCCTTAGAGGGTTGTGATGTTCTTAATGTATGATGTTTGAGACTTGTACTGTAATTCTGTGACGTGGCGAGTGTAAGCCAACTATTTTCTGTTTACTATCCCCTCTTTACATGAGTTGTGCAAAGATTACCAAACTTGAGATCATTCTAGGATGGATTTATGCCTTTAAGTCGTGCCTCGACACGTAGGAGGTATAACTCCATCCTGGGCATTACAAGTTGGTATTCAGAGCCTTCTCCGACCTAGGAGCCCCCACTGTTTGATCGAATCGTTGACGGTCGAGTCTAGGCACACACTGAAAACTTTTTGAGTCCTATATTATATCGGAGAGTAGGATTTCTTTGCTTCTCATCCCTTTTCTCTCTGGTGAGGACTCCTGACGACTACTCTTGTCTCTCCTATCTTCAAAAATTGCACAATTTTTTTTTAGGAATCCCGCGAGTATTCTGGGATTGTTTCGATGTTCTTGTGACAAGGATATTGTTCTCGATGCCTCCTGTTACCGAGGAGTTGAGCTTCGGGGTATTGTTGCCACAAGCATATCGCGGCAGTACTAAATACTTAAGACGGCCGACATCGAAAATCTCTCCTATACGGCCAGTGGCAAGATAACCCCGACATCACCCAGTACTGGGGAGGTAGTTCGGGAGTATTGCCATAGCTTGTTATAGTGGATGCTTTTCGAAGGTCCAAGGTACACAGTTTCCGAGAAAGACTGGTTATGTGTTGAAGGATGGATACACCTGGATGTAGGTTAGAGTTGATTGCGCGGTGCTTCCCGTGTATCCCCGACACCTGATTGCATAACTGGAATCTTTCGGAAATCTATAGGTGGGTTTTATCCAATAGATCGTAGGCATTCTTCCAACGAATGCAGGTTAGTGAGTTAGGGGTTCTACATTGAGTGAAGGGGTTATATGACCGATGTTACTATCAGGATTTGCATCTTAAAGGGTCCTTGGCTATGCTGATCCGGGGATTGCAAAACCTTTTCGTAACGCGTTCATATGCTTTCAGCACAAAGATGTTAGAACGAAACTCCTCTCTTGTGTTTGTTCCCGTCCATACCTTGTTGTTTTCTTATTTTATCCTTTTGATCCCTATGTGGCTTCTCGTAAAGATTGATGTTATCATTTAACTGAGAAAGTCATTCGTTCCTCTTGTTCGGATGATTTCATTCGTTCTTATTGTTCGAATGATTATTGTGAAGACTTGTTGCAATTCATTCCATTGATTCAGCTTATGCCTTTTGTCAATCAATTGCTGATTCGTGGTCATCTCTTACAGGATGGCTCCGAAAAGGGTTCCCAACGCTAACCCAGAGGTGGAAGAGGTTCCAGAACATCCTCCTTCCCCTCCTCCTCCGCCTGAGGCTTGGAGAGCAATTATGCAGACTACAGCTCAGAATACCCAGTTGATGATGCAGATGATGCAGCAGATGCAAGCTATGCAAGCTAATCAGGGTGTTCCAGGGAACCAAGGCAACTTCTTCAACCAGCCGCACCATGCTACTCTTAATCAGTTCTTGGCCAACAATCCTAAAGCTTTCAGTTACTGTGTCGACCCTCTTGATGCTGAGGACTGGTTAACCGACATAAAGAAGCATTTTGAGTGCAGTAACATGAAGGAAGATGATTATGTGAAGTTTGCAGCCTTCCAACTGAAAGATCAAGCAGCTGACTGGTGGCAGCAGTACAAAGACTCCAGGCCGGGTCAAGTGATCTCTTGGGAGAATTTCTGCAAGGATTTCCGCTCGCACCACATTCCTACAAGTGTCATCGAAGGTATGCGTGAGCAATTCCGCAACCTGAAGCAGGGCTCCATGACAGTCTATCAGTATAATGTCAAGTTCCAAAACCTCGCTCGTTATGCTAAGCAAGACATTCCTGATGCCAAGAGTAAAATCTATCAGTTCCGTGGAGGTCTCAAAGATGAACTTCAGCTTGCTCTCACTTTGTTCGAGCCGGATGAATTCGACAAGTTCTATAACATGGCTTTGAAACAAGAAGCAGCTCAGCTTAAGATGGAGGCTTCTAAGAAGAGAATTCGAGATGCTGTTCACTCTTCCTCATCGTCTCAGTTGGCTGCGAAACAACAGAAATTCTGGCTTCCTCCTCCTCCAGTGATTCGAGCTCCATACAACAACTCCAACAACAAGAACTCTAGTGGTCGTGGTTTCTCTCACCCACCCAACCCGAGCAACCAGTCGAAGAAGCAGTTTCAGTCTCAAGGCTCCAAGTCAAGTGGCTCTCATTTCCATCCTCTCTCTGAAGTGGTGTGTAACAAGTGTGGCTTGAAGGGTCATTATGCCAACAGATGTCCTAATTCGAAGCGTCTTCCTCCTCCTCCACCTGTGAGTTCAGCTATTGTCAGGCATGATCCAAAGGCAGCAAGGGTCAATCTGATAAATGCAGCGCAAGCGGAGAATTCTTCTGATGTCATTCTGGGTAACCTTCCAGTTAACTCTTTTCCAGCTAAAGTGTTATTTGATTCGGGTGCTTCACATTCTTTCATGTCATACCCGTTTGCATCCAAGCATAGTGTGACCACAGCAGCTTTACCGAGACAGTTGGCAGTTTCTTCTCCGAGAAAGCAGATGCATTCCAGTTTATATGCTCCAAATGTTTCTATTCGCATGGGTGATTATCGATTTTTGGCTTCTCCGGGGATTCTTGGCAATTCTGACATCGACCTCATCCTCGGAATGGATTGGCTTTCTCAGCACGATGCTCATATTGATTGTGCACAGAAGGAAGTCAAGATGACTCATTCTGATGAAGATGTGATTATCTTCGCCTCCAGGGATAACACTATCAGACTTTTCTCTCTCAATGATAAGGGCGAAATTAATGCCATATCTCAAATTCCGGTGGTGAACGAATATCAAGACGTCTTTCCTGAAGAACTTCCAGGCATGCCTCCACATCGTCAGGTGGAATTCGTTATTGAACTCGAGCCGGGTACTGAGCCAGCATGCCGGCGTCCGTACAAGCTCTCTCCGGATGAATTGAAGGAATTGAAGAAGCAGCTGGATAAGAAGGAGAGTATGGGTCTCATCAGACCTAGTACGTCTCCGTGGGGCTGTGGTGTCTTATTTGTCAAGAAGAAAGATGGCACGGAGCGTCTCTGTGTTGACTACCGGCCATTGAACAAGAAGACGATTAAGAACAAATATCCGCTCCCTAACATCAACGAACTCTTTGAGCAGCTCAAAGGAGCTAAAGTGTTCTCTAAGCTTGACCTCCGAATGGGCTATCATCAAATTCGCATTCGCGAGGAAGACATTCCCAAGACGGCCTTCAGAACGAGCTACTGTTCATACGAGTATACCGTCATGTCCTTCGGTCTCGCCAATGCTCCTCCTACCTTTTCAAGGATGATGCATTACATCTTCAACCCCTATACTGGCGAGTTTGTGCTTGTGTATCTGGATGATATTCTGGTGTTTTCCAAGAATGAAGAAGATCACGAAAAGCACTTACGTCTGGTTCTTGATCGACTCCGAGAGCATAAATTCTATGCCAAGTTCTCCAAGTGCGAGTTTTGGCTCGATAAGGTTTTGTACCTGGGTCACATCATCTCAGCTGACGGTATTGCGGTTAATCCCGAGAAAGTTGAAGCAATTGTCAACTGGGAAGCTCCTCAGAACGTCAAGCAGCTCCGCAGTTTTCTGGGTCTTGCCAGCTATTGCAGAAGGTTTGTTGAGAACTTCTCCAAGATTGCCAAGCCTCTTTCCAACTTGCTTCAGAAGAATGTCAAATACTTTTGGTCTCCAGAGTGTGAAGTGGCATTCAAAACCCTCAAAGAGAAGCTTGTCTCTGCTCCAGTTCTGACTCCTCCGGATGAATCCAATCCCTATGAAGTTTTCTGTGATGCTTCTCTTCAAGGTCTTGGTGGTGTGCTTATGCAAGATAAGAGAATTGTGGCATACACTTCTCGTCAGCTAAAGCCAAGTGAGAAGAACTATCCCACACATGATCTCGAGCTAGCAGCTGTGGTACATGCTCTGATTACGTGGAGACATCTGTTGTTGGGCAGAAAGGTCGACATCTTCACTGATCACAAGAGCTTGAAGTACATCTTCACACAGCTGCATCTGAACCTCCGTCAGACTCGTTGGGTTGAAATGATCCAAGAGTATAATCCCAGCATCGAATACACTCCTGGCAAGGCGAATGTGATTGCAGATGCTTTGAGCAGAAAGGCATATTGCAACAGCCTTCTTATCAAGCCATACCAGCCTGAGCTTTGTGAAGCATTCAGGAAACTCAACCTCCAAGTTGTTCCGCAGGGTTTTCTTGCAAATCTCCAAATTGCTCCTACCTTGGAAGATCAAGTCCGTGAGGCCCAGCTCAGTGATACCATGGTGAAGAAGGTGAAACATGGGATTGCAAAGGGCACTCCAAAATACAAGTGCTTCCGTGTTGATGAGAGAGATACCTTGTTCTTCGAGGACAGACTCGTTGTTCCCAAAGGTGATCTCAGGAAGCTCACAATGGAAGAAGCTCATGATTCTCTCCTTTCCATTCATCCTGGCAGTTCCAAGATGTATCAAGATCTCAAGCAATCCTACTGGTGGACACGCATGAAAAGGGAGATTGCCCAATTCGTGAATGAATGTGATGTATGCAGAAGAGTGAAAGCAGAACATCAACGTCCAGCTGGTCTTCTCCAACCTCTTCCTATCCCCGAGTGGAAGTTCGACCACATTGAAATGGACTTCGTCACTGGCTTTCCTAAATCCAAGCGAGGAAATGATGCTATCTTTGTGGTGATTGACAAGCTTACCAAAGTCGCTCATTTTCTTCCAGTCAAGGAATCAATCAATGCAGCTCAACTTGCAGAGCTGTACACTTCCAGAATTGTGTCCCTACATGGCATTCCTCAAGTGATATCCTCAGACCGTGGAAGCTTGTTCACATCAAGGTTCTGGGACTCCTTCCAGTCCGCCATGGGCACGAAGATCAGGTTCAGCACTACCTTTCACCCTCAGACTAGTGGTCAAGTCGAGCGCGTGACTCAGATTCTAGAAGACATGCTCAGAGCCTGTGTCATCTCCTTCGGCATGAAATGGGAAGACTGCCTTCCATTTGCCGAGTTCTCTTACAACAACAGCTTTCAAGCAAGTGCAGGCAAAGCACCATTTGAAATTCTCTATGGCAGAAAGTGTCGTACCCCTCTCAACTGGTCTGAAACAGGCGAACGTCAACTTCTTGGCAATGACTTGATCTCAGAAGCCGAAGAAATGTGCAAAGTCATACGTGAGAATCTCAAGGCCGCTCAGTCGCTTCAGAAGAGCTACTATGACGGCAAGCATCGTGATTTGGCTTTCGACATCGGTGATCATGTCTATCTCCGAGTTTCTCCGATGAAAGGCACCCAAAGATTCGGTATCAAAGGAAAACTTGCTCCTAGATACGTCGGACCTTTCAAGATTCTTGGCAAAAGAGGCGATCTAGCCTATCAGCTTGAGCTCCCTCCCAACTTTGCAAATGTTCATGATGTCTTCCATGTGTCTCAACTTCGCAAATGCTTCAAGGCACCTGAGCGCATGATTCCGTTTGAAGAGATTGATCTTCAACAAGACATGTCCTACCGAGAGCATCCTGTTGCAATTCTCGAAGAAACCGAACGCAAGACCCGCAACAAGTCCATCAAGTTTCTGAAAGACAAGTGGTCACATCACACCGACCGAGAAGCTACCTGGGAACGAGAAGATCATCTTCGTTCCGAGTACCCTTCCTTTTTCCAGTCCTAGATCTCGGGATGAGATCTTTTTGTAGTAGAGGAGAGTTTGTAATGCCCCGGATGTAATCCTTTCCCTTTTGGGTATATAATATATCTCCGGCTTCATCTATTTCCATTTCGGGTTCTTTGTCTTTCGGGTTTTCGTCGTTTTGTTGTGTGAGTGTGTGGCATTCATTCATATCATGTAGACATGTGCATCGCATTGCATTTGTGTTGTCGGTTGCATCCGGTTCCGCGTGTTTCTTCCCGTTGTCCGTTTCGCGTTCCGGAGCTCCCTCACGTGTCCGTGACGCCCCGTAGGCCTACTTTGTTGTTTGGGCGTGTAACGTTACCGGTGTGCCGCGAGGTTGTTGTGTGTGTTGTTGTTTTGTTGTGTGCAACCCGCCTCTCAAATCTCGTCTCGTTTGGACTCCGTTGGCTTTTCCCTCCGTTGTTCGTGTGGGTCCAAAGTGCCTTCACTTCGTGTCCCGGAAACACCCCTACTGCAGTCTACTGCCTTCTCCTAAGCCTTTCTAAACTACCCCGCGATCGGATCCGTCGGATCGCGATCGGAGGGCTCCTAACACCCCCACAACCCTAAACCTAGCAGATCTGCTATTTATAGACCCCCCCTAGGTCTATTTTGGGCATCCCTATTTCCTTTCCCCTTCTTTCCTTTTTTTTCTCAGATCCAATCTGCCATTTGGGCACTCCTCCTCGAATCCCGAGGGAACCGGCCGATCCGGCCAGTTCCCTCGATCGCCTCCGCAGCCGTCGGCCTCGACGCCCAGGTCGACGCCCGCATCGAGCACCCCCTTCCCTCGATCGATCTGGTCCGGCTGCCGCTCGGTCGACGCGCCAGGACCACTTCCCCCCGATCCAACTCAGCGCACGCGGCCCAAGCCTCCGCACCACGCCAGCCGATCCTCCGGCCCAAAGGCTCGGGACCACTTCGACGGGAAAGCCTCCCGCAGCGCTCGGCTCGTCGCTTCGTCCGGATGGGCCGACAGCGCCACCGAGGCCCACTCCCTCCTTCAGGCCACCGAGGCCCACTCCCTCCGCCAGGCCAGCGCCTCCCCGCCGCCGCCCTGGGCCGCCTCGACTCGCCAGCGCGGGCCAGCCGCATCTCGCCGCCCGGGGCCAGTGCTCCCTCCGCGCGGGCCAGCTCGCCTCCGCGAGGCCCACCGTTCCCGAGCCGGGCCGCCCCGCGACCGCCTCCCGCTGGGCCGCGACCACCTCCGCGTCGCTGGGCCGCGCCTCGCCCCGACCGCCAGCCGCGCCTGGGCCGGATCCAGATCCGCCGCGGGCCGAGGCCCATTGACCCGTTTGACCCCAGATCTGAGGTTGCCTTTTCCCCACTAAGTCCCAGTATTTTTAATCTGTGATGCAATGTTTGAACTGCCCTAACTTTTTGTCTGTTGCTCCGAATCGCGCATATAGCATGTCCAGACGTTCGTGGAGACTTGCTCTACGTTTCATCTGTTGTTGTCATGCATGTTAGAGATCATATAGGTGCTTGTTTTGCTGTTGCAAGAGTGCATCATGATATAAATTGCTGCTATGTGATGTTTTTATGTCAACTTTGCCATGTGATATCTTTTAGCTCGTTTGTCCGAATGATGCAAATGACATGTCCACGTGTTCGTCTTGCCATGCTCTACATGTTGTATGTGCTAGGTAGCATGTTAGATTTATTATTGCCTTGTTATCATCGTTGCAAAGTGCCATGTGGCTGTGATGTTATTTCACTTGTTATGAAATGCCATCTTGTTGAGCTCGTTGCAATCGTTGTGTTCACCTCTATGATGCATGCTTGTGTGTTTCGGGATCACCTTCATGTGTATTTTGATGAGGTGCTTATCTCTTGCCATGTTTAGTTTCGAGGTGACTTAAACATGCTCTTTTATATGCCATGATGATATTGCTGTTTTAGGACTTAGTGCTTTTTCACTAAGTCTGAAATCTGTAACATTCCGATGCCATGTTCGTGTGATGTTCTAGGACAAAGCATGATAGTTTTGGAGTGGATTTTGATTGTTCCTTGTAGTATATATTGTTGTCTTTCCATTCATGTCCTCACATGTCTATTTGAGTGGCTGTAGCATGTTTATCTTTTGCTCCAAAGTTTCAATAAAATTCTGCTGCCAGAATTTTATTGTCAAGTTCAATATGTCCAAGGTCATTGCTATTGATCCGTGACTCCGTTGGGGGTGCACCTTTGGACTTAGTTGCTGTAGTGTATGTCTAGTTTGTGTTCATGTCCTTTGCCATGTTATTTGAGTGCTGTAGCTCAATTATTTTGAGCTCCGAAGTTGCTATGTTGCTGTAATTTTCAGCTTTCGCTCATTTCTTGTTTCGGGCATAACTTTTAGCCCGTAACTCCGATTTCAGCGAATCTTATATCAAACTTGATTGTTTTTCCGTGTAGATTCATAATATCAGATTGTTTTCATGTTTTCAGGTGTTTTGCTTGAGTGATGTTTTCCGTGCTCCGTGTGCATTCTTAGTGCATCCATCATGCATTCATCTTTTTCGAGTGCGCATTGCATCTTGTTGATTGGTGCTTGGTGTGATTGTTTTGTTTAGAGCCGGAAGCAGAGTCTGAGTTCGAGTACGAGCACGAGGTTACCAACGAGGTTGAGCACGAGGACCCTTCTTACGATCCGAACGACTTCTCTTCAGGCAAGATGACCGAACCCCGATAACATTACTATCTTTGCCTATTGCTAGTGGTCTCGATCTATAGTTTTGCCTTGATGCCCATGATCTTCTTGTCAGCCTCCTACTTGTAACCAATTGCCATGTTTAACCAACCTACCTATGCAAACCATTGCTTGGCTAAGTACGCTTCGCTCAGCCCTTCTTATAGCATTGCTAGTTGCAGGTGAAGATCGAAGATGCTTGCTTCATGTTGAAGTTTGGTTGGGTTATATCACACTATATAAATGCTTAAAATGAAATCATCTATATATTGGCAAGGGTGGAAGGCTAAGCCTTTTGCTTGGTGATTTGTTCCACTCATGTCGTTAGGAACCGTATAAACCGGTGTTATGTTCCTTGATTATGCGTTCCTAACACGGTTGGGGTGTATGGGACCCCCTCGATAAACCGCTAAGTGCTAAGTCTTTTCCAGCAAGTCCCAACATTGGTACTATTTGCCTAATAACTAAATAACTTGCATAGGGAGTAATTAACCCTCTTTCTTAATCAACAACCCCGGGCCAGTGCTCCACATGAGTGTTGGTCCGAAACGGGGGTTCTGCGGGGCCGCCTTGGGGCAACCCGAGGTATCTGGTATACACCCGTAGAATCGCCCATCCGGCCGTGTCCTGAGACTTATATACGCGTGGCTACTATCAGGGTGTCGACACGCCGGGAGGATTTGCTGGATTAGCCTTACCTTAGCTCGGTATATCTTGAGCACGGGATTCCGAGGATACTCGGGTCTTCCCACTTTGGAGTTGCGACTCCGCGGATCGTGGGCTTGTAATGGGTCAAGTTGGAACACCCCTGCAGGGTTTGAACTTTCGAAAGCCGTGCCCGCGGTTATGTGGCAGATGGGAGCTTGTTAATTCCGGTTGTAGATAACTTGACACAATGTTACTAATACACTACCAGCGTGAGTTCCGTGACTGTCAATTTCCTAATAGGGATTCGGGAGTTGAACACGGAGGGGTTATGTTTGTGGAGCTTGTAGCTAGGATCACTTCGTGATCACTTCTCGCCGAGGCTTTCTCTTCTCGCTCTCACTCACGTAAGCTAGATGCTAGTTGCTGCTGCAGACACTTATTCTTTTCTTCAGCCTTATCCTCACCCAAAGGCTTAAATAGTCTTGTTACCCGGAGACGGGATTGCTGAGTCCTCTGTGGCTCACAGTTACTTCACACACCAGATGCAGGTCCAGCTGTGAGCTATCCAGGTGATGGCACCGAGCTGGATTGGGAGTACGACGAGGAGCGTAGTCGGTACTATGTGCGATACCCGGATGATCAGTAGTGGAGACTCTTACTAGGATTCGATCCGCCTGTGGTTTATTTATTTCAGTTTGGTACTTTGACATTTGGATTTTGCCCTTAGAGGGTTGTGATGTTCTTAATGTATGATGTTTGAGACTTGTACTGTAATTCTGTGACGTGGCGAGTGTAAGCCAACTATTTTCTGTTTACTATCCCCTCTTTACATGAGTTGTGCAAAGATTACCAAACTTGAGATCATTCTAGGATGGATTTATGCCTTTAAGTCGTGCCTCGACACGTAGGAGGTATAACTCCATCCTGGGCATTACAGCTTCTTCTTCGTCTTCTTCAGGGATCCGTTCTTCTTCCTTGCGGGATCTCAGGCAAGATGACCATCACCTTGGATACCTTTACTATCATTGCCATGCTTAGTGTCTTGATGCTATCTTTATATGTCGGGCTACCCATCATTATTGTCAGCCCTCTCCTTGTTGCCATGAAACCTCTAACCTTTGACACCTTCCTAGCAAACCATTGTTTGGCTATGTTACCCACCCGCTCAGCCCCTCTTATAGCGTTGTTAGTTCCAGGTGAAGATGAAGATCGTTCCAATTTAGAACTTGTTGTTGGAATACCACAATATGTCTTATATATATTAACACACCTATATATTGGGCATGGGTGTAAGGCTTGGCCTTTTTGCTCGGTGTTTTGTTCCACTCATGCCACCTTAGGCGCCGATAAACCGGCATTATGTTCCTTGATTTTGCGTTCCTTACACGGTTGGGTATATGGGGACCCCTTGACAGTTCGTCTTTGAATAAAACTCCTCCAGCAAGGCCCGGCATTGGTTTTATTGCAACATAATAAAAACTTAATTAATTAATTAATTGCATAGGGAGTTAGCGCTACCCGAGGATTCTTCTACATACAGGGGGGCCAGTGCTAATGGTGTTGGTCCCAAACTAGAGCCACTTGCGGTGCCACCCAGTTATCTGGGGTCTTCGGTTACTGTATGTATTGCTCATCCGGTCGTGACCTGAGACGAGATACGCGCGGCTACTATCAGGGTGTCGGCACGCCGGGAGGTCTTGCTGGACTTGTTTTACCATTGTCAAAATGTCTTGTGCACCGGGATACCGAGCCTGATCGGATTGTCCCTAAGATAAGGGGTAATATTATTATTACTTCTGCTGATCGTGAGAGCTTGTGATGGGCTAAGTTGGGACACCCCTGCAGGGTTATGATCTTTCGAAAGCTGTGCACGCGGTTCTGTGGCGGATTGGAATTTGTTAATGTCCGGTTGTAGAAAACTTGACAGAGGATCCGAAGTAAAACACACAACTGTGTGAGTAACCGTGACTGTCTCTTTTCACTTTGAGAAGAGAACACGGTGGGGTTATGTTTGACTCGTAGGTAGTTCAGGATCTTTAGCGATCACTACTAGTTTGCGACCGTTTGCGTAGATGCTCATCTTCTTCTTGTACTCGTAAGTTAGCCACCATATATATGCTTAGCCGTTGCTGCAACCTCACCACTTTACCTCTTCCATTCCCTTTAAGCTTTGCTAGTCTTGATACCCATGGTTATGGGATTGCTGAGTCCTCGTGGCTCACAGATACTACAATAACAGTTGCAGGTGCAGGTTCGATGACTTGATGCGAGAGCGATATTCTTTGTGTTGGAGTTCTTTCTTCTTCTTCTTCTTCAGTCTTGGGTTAGGTTCCTGGTCGGCAGCCTGGGATAGCAGATGGATGTCGTTGTGCTTTTCATGTTTGCATCCGTAGTCGGATGCCTTGTATTGATGTTGTTGTATTCTTGTGACTTGTATGTATTGTTGTATCCCCATGTATTTATGTAATGGTACGATGTAATGATATCCATCTTGCTAAGCGTCCGAAATGCGGTTGTGCCCCAATCACGTAAGTGTCACGTGATCGGGATACAATCGCATCTTGGGCTTGACAGTGCTGATGGTCCTTTCAAGGTGTTAGAGAAAATAAATGATAATGCATATAAACTTGAGTTGCCTGCAGATTTTGGGGTTAGTCCCACATTTAACATTGCAGATTTGAAGCCTTACTTGGGTGAGGAGGATGAGCTTCCATCGAGAACGACTTCAATTCAAGAAGGGGAGGATGATGAGGATATCACTAACAAGGTTACACCCACAGCCCCAACTGACACATATACATGACCAATTACTAGAGCTCGCGCACGCCAATTAAATTACCAGGTACTTTCGTTTCTTGGTAATGAATATAATGTTCATGAGAATATGATGCGCCTAAACTGGATACATTTGTCTTCCTTACAAATGAAGGGCCTAGCTTGGACAAGAAGGATGAACATTGGAGCAAGATCAAGCATGGAGATGATGGCATGCACAAGGGGAACAAGAACAGAGTTACAAGTGATGATTTCAGGACTTTGAAGCCACCATAAGGAGTGTGTGAAGCCTTGGACAAAATATACAAGATGCCACTTCATAAATTTCATCCAAATGCTATTATAGGTGTTGTGTCACCTTATTATTGGGCCAGGCCCATATAATTTCGAAATACTTGAGTATAGGTTGTTTTTAGAGTCCGTATGTGTGGGGAAACAAGAGTTAGGGTTGGTTTCGGACCCCTCCTCCAAGGGCCACAAAATTCCCCCCTCTTCCCCCATATATACAACCCCGAGGGCGTCGTTTAGACTTTGGGTTTTATTTAGATTAAAGTTCGCCATAGTTGCAACTTCGCGTACTTCCCCCATATATACAGCCCTGAGGGCGTCATTTAGACTTCGGGTTTTGTTTAGATTAAAGTTCACCATAGCTGCAACTTCGCATACTTCGTTTGTGTTCAACAACCACACAAAGACGTCACAGAACCCCACTTGATCAATAAAGCTTGCCTCTTGAATTTGCAATATCCAGATTGCAATCTCAGTTTCTTGCTTGTTCTTCGTTTGCCTGCAGGAAACAGACCTTCGTGGTCAGGTTGATCGTGCTCCGGCGTGGTCAATAACCTCTCGGAGTTGGTTTAGCGATTTCTAAGGCGCGACGTCCTCGCACGTTCGTAGTCGGATCGTCAAAGTCGATTTCCTCCAAACGATAGCCACCACCTCATCGAAAGACGGGACACCTTTGCCTCTATCACTTCACGTAGTAGTAGGCGCCTCCGGTGTAGTAGGAGTCATCATAGGTGGCCTCTGGCTCCTGGGCTCCACCATCTAGTTTCATCATCCGAGAAGAAGGAACAGAAGGGGGAAAAGGGCGAGCAAAGTGCTACTTCTCAAGCTTGCGTTATATTCCCTCGAAGAGGAAAGGGTGATGCAGCAAAGTAGCGTAAGTATTTCCCTCAGTTTTTGAGAACCAAGGTATCAATCCAGTAGGAGACCACACGCGATTCCCTCGCACCTACACAAACAAATAAGAACTTCGCAGCCAATGCGATAAGGGGTTGTCAATCCCTTTACGGTCACTTACGAAAGTGAGATCTGATAGATAGGATAGTATGATATTTTTGGTATTTTTGGTATAAGAACATAAAGTAAATAACGCAAAGTAAAGTAGATTGGAAGATTAATATGTTGAGAATAGACCCGGGGGCCATACGTTTCACTAGTGGCTTCTCTCATGATACCAGAATTCTACGGTGGGTGAACAAATTACTGTCGAGCAATTGATAGAAAAGTGCATAGTTATGAGAATATCTAGGCATGATCATTATATATAGGCATCACATCTGTGACAAGTAGACCGAAACGATTCTGCATCTACTACTATTACTCCACACATCGATCGCTATCCAGCATGCATCTAGAGTATTAAGTTCATAAGAACAGAGTAATGCTTTAAGCAAGATGACGTGATGTAGAGGGGTAAACTCAAGCAATATGATATAAAATCCATCTTTTTATCCTCGATGGAAACAATGCAATACGTGCCTTGCTGCCCCTGCTGTCATTGGGAAAGGACACCGCAAGATTGAACCCAGAGCCAAGCACTTCTCCCATTGCAAGAACTATAGATCTAGTAGGCCAAACCAAACCTATAATTCGAAGAGACTTGCAAGGATATTATAATCATACATAAAAGATTTCAGAAAAGAATCAAATATTTCTCGTAGATAATCTTGATCATAAACCCACAATTCATCAGTTCTCGACAAACACACCGCAAAAAAATTACATCGAATAGATCTCCTCGAAGATCGAGGAGCACTTTGTATTGAGATTCGAAAAGAGAGAAGAAGCCATCTAGCTAATAACTATGGACCCGAAGGTCTGTGGTAAACTACTCACAACTCATGGTGAGGCTATGGTGTTTATGTAGAAGCACTCCGTGGAAGATCCCCCCTCCGGCGGAGCTCCGGAACAGGCCCCAAGATGGGATCTCATGGGAACAGAAGGTTGCGGCAGTGGAATTAGGGTTTTCTCTGTTGCCTCGATGTTTTCAGGGTACATGGATATATATAGGAGGAAGGAGGGCATCGGGGGAGCCAGAGGGGGCCCATGAGGGTGGGGGGCGCGCCCTATAGGAGGAGGCGCGTCCTGGACCCTCGTGGCCGCCTCCTTCGTTCCCTCATGTGTACTCTAAGTCTTCCGTGAAGATATTGTTCCAAAAATAACTCTCGCGAAGGTTTCACTCCGTTTGGACTCCGTTTGATATTCCTTTTCTGCGGAACCCTGAAATAGGCAAAAAAAAATAGCAATCTGCACCGGGCCTTGGGTTAGTAGGTTAGTCCCAAAAATAATATAAAAGTGTAAAATAAAGCCCATTAAACATCCAAAACAGAATATATAATAGCATGGAACAATCAAAAATTATAGATACGTTAGAGACGTATCACAAAGCAACCGTGAGTACTCATCCAAAGTAGTCGCAACCAAGGATCTATACTACAAATGCAATGGTAACAAAGATATGGGTAGTATATGTGGACTGAACTGCAGAAAGCGAGAATAAGAGGGGGATAGCTAATCTTACCAAAGACTACGCTTTTGGCAGCCTCCTTCTTGCAGAAGTAGATGAGAGTAGAAGGTAAGTTCACCAAGTAACATCGTATAACATAATCCTACCCGGCGATCCTCGCGCACATCACCCTGTGAGAGAGCAACCACCGAGTTATATCTGGAACTCATCTGGGTGTGTTATATTAAGTATCCAATTCTAGTTGTCATGAGGTCGGAGTACAACTCTGGGTCGTCCTTTTACCGAGGGACACGTCTATTCTAATAGATTAACTTCCCTGCAGGGGTGTGATACGTCTCCAACGTATCTATAATTTTTTATTGTTCCATGCTATTATTTATGATGTTTTGGATGTTTAATGGGCTTTGTCATACACTTTTATATTATTTTTGGGACTAACCTACTAACCCAAAGGCCTAGTCCAGATTGCTGTTTTTTGCCTGTTTCAGGGTTTTGCAGAAAAGGAATATCAAACGAAGTCCAAACGGAATGAAACCTTCAGGAGAGATATTTTTGGAGAAAATCACGCACGGGAGACTTGAGAACCGCAGAGTAGGGGCCACGAGGTGCCCATGAGGGTGGGGGCATGCCCCCTGCCTCGTGGGTCCCTCGTGAGGCCCCCGATGCCCTTCTTCCTCCTATATAAGACTACGTACCCCGAAACCATCACAAGAACAGAGAAAACCCTAATCCCACCGTCGTAACCTTCTGTTCCCGTGAGATCCCATCTTGGGGCCTGTTCCGGAGCTCCGCCGGAGGGGGGATCCATCACGGAGTGCTTCTACATCATCATCATCGCCTCACCATGAGTTGTGAGTAGTTTACTACAAACCTTCGGGTCCATAGCTAGTATCTAGATGGCTTCTTCTCTCTCTTTGGATCTCAATACAAAGTTCTCCTCGGTCTTCGAGGAGATCTATTCGATGTAATCTCTTTTTGCGGTGTGTTTGTCGAGATCCGATGAATTGTGGGTTTATGATCAAGATTATCTATGAGAAATATTTGGTTATTTTCTGAACTCTTTATGTGTGCTCATAATATCCTTGCAAGTCTCTTCGAATTATCGGTTTGGTGTGGCCTACTAGATCTATAGTTCTTGCAATGGGAGAAGTGCTTGGCTTTGGGTTCAATCTTGTGGTGTCCTTTCCCAGTGACAGTAGGG
Organism: Secale cereale; assembly: GCA_902687465.1. Lineage (NCBI taxonomy): Eukaryota > Viridiplantae > Streptophyta > Magnoliopsida > Poales > Poaceae > Secale > Secale cereale. Next base: position 366,147,475 of record LR738710.1, read on the forward strand.
GAAGCAAGGCACGTATTGTATTGTTGCCATCGAGGATAAAAAGATGGGGGTTACATCATATTGCTTGAGTTTATCCCTCTACATCATGTCATCTTGGTTAAAGCGTTACTCTATTCTTATGAACTCAATACACTAGATGCATGCTGGATAGTGGTCGATGTGTGGAGTAATAGTAGTAGATGCAAGCAGGAGTCGGTCTACTTGTCTCAGACGTGATGCCTATATACAATGATCATACCTAGATAGTCTCATAATTATTCGCTTTTCTATCAATTGCTCGACAGTAATTTGTTTACCCGTCGTAGAATATCGCTATCATGAGAGAAGCCACTAGAGAACACTATGGCCCCGGGGTCTATTCTCAACATATCAATCTACATCTAATTTACTTTTTCCGTTTTTACTTTCTATTCTTATAAACAAAAAATACCAAAAATATAAACTATCATCTCTATCAGATCTCACTTTCGTAAGTGACCGCAATGGGATTGACAACCCCTTATTGCGTTGGCTGCGAAGTTCTTATTTGTTTGTGCATGTGTGAGGGACTCGCGCGTGGTCTCCTACTGGACTGATACCTTGGTTCTCAAAAACTGAGGGAAATACTTACGCTACTGTGCTGCATCTTCCTTTCCTCTTCGAGGGAATACAACGCAAGCTCGAGAAGTATCAAGAAGAATTTTTGGCGCCATTTCCCGGGAGGCTTACGCAAAAGTCATATACCAAGTACCTATCACAAACCCTTATCCTTCGCATTACATTTTTTTGCCTCTCGTTTCCTCTCCCCCACTTCACCCTTGCCGTTTTATTTACCCTTCTTCTGTCGTGTGTTTATCGTTCGCTTGCTTCTTGTTTGCTTGTGTGAGTTGGATTGCTTGCTTGTCACTATGGCTCCACCTATCAGTGTTGACCCTCACCTCAAGAGGTTGGAGGAGATTAAAAACAATGTTAGGAATTTTATGACTATACAATTTGAGCACAATGATTTTTTCAGAAGCGAGCTTAAAGAACAGAATAAAAATTATGGAATACATGAATAAGGACCTTGATGATATGTCTAAGGAATTTTATGGCTTGAAATATGAGTTTGCCCATCTTGAGAACTTAATAACTCAAATTTCGGATAAACAGTCCACCTTGATCAATAAGATGGCTTCTAAACTGGAAGAGCATGAAAATAAAGATGAAGATGTGAAAGTTATTGATGTGCCTCCTATTAGATCCTTGTTTTCTAGTATAAATCTTGATGAAGATAGGATTGGAGATGATTCTGCTTTAAGGTGTCCCAATGATTCAGAGTTTTTAGATCTTGATGCTAAAATTGTTAAAAGTGGGAGTGAAGAGATTAAAACTTTGCATAGTGATGAACCCACCACTTTGGATTTCAAGGGATTCAATTATGATATTTGCTCTTTGATTGATTGTATTTCCTTCAAAATAAAGCTTTCACCAAACACATAGTTGATGCTCTGATGCAATCTTATGAAGAAAAACTTGAGTTAGAAGTTTCTATCCCTAGAAAGCTTTATGATGAGTGGGAACCTACTACTAAAATTAAAATTAAAGGTCATGAATGCTTTGCTTTGTGTGATTTGGGTGCAAGTGTCTCCACTATCCCAAAAACTTTGTGTGATTTGCTAGGGTTCCATGAGCTTGATGATTGTTCTTTAAATTTGCATCTTGCGGATTCCACTATTAAGAAACCTATGAGAAGGATTAATGATGTTCTTATTGTTGCCAATAGGAATTATGTGCCCGTAGATTTCATTGTTCTTGATATAGATTGCAATCCTTCATGTCCTATTATTCTTGGTAGACCTTTCCTTAGAACAATTGGTGCAATTATTGATATGAAGGAAGGAAATATTAGATTCCAATTTCCGTTAAGGAAAGGAATGGAATACTTTCCTAGAAAGAAAATCAAATTACCATATGAATCTATTATGAGAGCCACTTATGGATTGCCTTCCAAAGATGGCAATACCTAGATCTATCCATGTATCGTGCCTAGCTAGGGGCGTAAAATGATAGCGCTTGTTGGGAGGCAACCCAATTTTATATTTTTTTTGTTTTTGCTGCAATTAGGAAATAAATATTTCATCTAGCTTCTGTTTGGATGTGGTTTCATGTTTTGTTTAGTGTTTGTGCCAAGTAGAACCTTTGGGAAGACTTGTATGAAGTTCATGTGATCTTGCTGTGAAAAACAGAATCGTTAGCGCTCGCTAGAATGGTCATCAGATTTTACTGGAGCGTGATATTTAGTTGATTCTTTTTGCAGATGATTGATATACAAATTCCTCACGTTTATCAATTTAGTTTTAATTTTTTGGAGTTACATAAGTATGCGAAACCTTTAGATTACTACAGACTATTCTGTTTTTTGACATATTCTGTTGTTCGTGTGTTGTTTGCTTATTTCAATGCATCTATGAGTAATATTGGGAGGTATGAACCATATAGAAGTTGGAATACAGTAGGTTTAATACCAATATAAACAAAGAATGAATTCATTGCAGTACCTTTGAGTAGTGGTTTACTTTCTTATACTAACGGAGCTCATGGGATTTTTGTCTAAGTTTTGTGTTGTGAAGTTTTCAAGTTTTGAGTATTGCTTTGATGGACTATGGAACAAAGAGTAGCAAGGGCCTAAGCTTGGGGATGCCCATGGCACCCCAAGTAAAATTCAAGGACAATCAAAAGCCTAAGCTTGGGGATGCCCCGGGAAGGCATCCCCTCTTTCGTCTTCATCTATCGGTAACTATACTCGGAGCTATATTTTTATTCACCACATGATATGTGTTTTGCTTGGAGCGTCGTGTATAATTTGAGTCTTTGCTTGTTAGTTTGCCATAATTATCCTTGCTGGACACACCTATTTAAGAGAGTTGAATATGGCCTAGGAATTGTTAGAACACTCTATGTGCTTCACTTATACCATGTTTAACAGAGGGTGTACGGGTAGGCGAGAAGGCTCGGTTTGAGAGCACGTTCTCGAGATCCTTGAATTGGTCCCAAATTCTGTTCATAGTCGTGTATCACCAATTCAAGGCACCATGCTAAGTTGTTTGAGTTTTCGACAAGTTTGTGTTTTTTAGAGTTTTCTTGTGAAAAAAGCACGATAAATGGTCGGATGTGACACAACTTGCATACGGTGTTGGAATTCGTTCAAACCTCGCATGGATGCCTCCACGGGAATGCCCACTTGCTTGAAAATGTTGGATTTATTTCATGCATGTTCAAAAGTACACCATGTTCAATGGAGGATGTTCAGGTAGGCTAGAAGGGCCCGTCCAAGAGCATGTAGCTTTTCCTAATTTCAATAATTATCTTATTTGCATTTTCTGACATTATAAATGAACATGAACATCTTCTTATGTCCTATCCATTTCTTGAAATCTTTGAACATTTTTTGAATTTGAAATTATGTATAAAAGTTTTACAAACTTGAACATTTTTCCAAAATTGTTTAAAAAATCTTAACAACAGGTGAAAATTCTTGGAAAAAACTGAAAATACATACTTAAAAAACATTATAAATTTTGTTTGGAACACAAAAAAATTTTAAATTTGTGAATGAAGAATTCAAAAAATGGGAACATTTTCGAAATACCAAATAATTGTTAAAAAATTAAACAATATTTGAAAACAAGAAATGTTTTGGGTATTCCAGGCAATATTTAGATTTTGGAATATGTTTCAAAAACTAATAATTTTTAAAAAGGAGAAATATAATAATCAAATTAATAAAAGAAAAACCAAAAAATGAAGAAAAAAACTTATTCCTTACCCCAGCTAGGCGAGGGCATCACTCCCATTGGGTGCCTGATGGGTCGACCTAAGTATTCGGGGTTTGAAGAATTTCACTGAATTTTGAAAACAAATGTTCAATATTTGTTTTTTTGCATATTTTTGAAACAATTACTAAAAAAGTTAACGATTTTGAAAACAAACTTCTGAATTTGATGTTTTAATTGGATTTGGAAATAAGTTGTGGAATTTCAAAAAAGTTCTCAGGTTTTGACAAAAATTTGTGGATTTGAAAACCTTCATGCATTTGAAAAAATTCACGCATTTCAGAATTTTTTCCATGTATTTTAAAAACTTCATGAATTTAAGAAAAACATGATTTTAAAATAAAATTCATGTATTTTTAAAAAGTAAAAAGTAAATGAAAAAGGAAGAGAAAAATAAAATAAAAATAGAAGAAAAAACCTCTTGAAACAAAAACCAATAATGCAAAAGAAAAGCCAGAGAAGAAAGTCGTGTGTTTTTTAGCACTAATAAGTGTGCACGTGCAATGCACGTATCGTAGAGTTATGAAATAGAGAGAAAATTGGATCGCTAGAAGGGGAGCGGTGGCATAAGTGTCAAGGAGGAGGATTGATTATTGCCGCGGCCATGCCTGTAGGTTTCCTCGGTATTTCTCAGCTACTTTTAGTGACTCCTTTGATTATGTTGGACTATTGTAGAAAATATTATTGGGTTTTTTGTGTACAATCAATAATCAATAATTGGAAAACATGTTCGTGCTGGATGGAAGAGGCAAAAAAGTTCCAAGGTAAGATCTGAAGCTTCCTTGAACTGAAGGTTGGTTATGCAAGCAGTTAAAGTTAGGATCTAGTGTGTCATTTAGGACCTGAAGCTTCCTTGAACTGAATGTACGTGCTCGTATCAGATCGTCGCCGTGTAGTGTTGCAGGCCCACGTCGCCATCGTTCGTTCCTCGGTACGAGAAGACCAGGTCAAACCAAGAGTCGAGCCGTCGAAGACGACGAACACTCAAATAGGTGAATGAAAAGAAGGAAGTGATGGAAGTCAAGGAACGATCGGAATCAATGTCCGGGTTTGATCGATCATGTGAACCGAACAAACATGGAAAGGAGCGATTTGGTTTCCATGTTTGTCTATGCCTACATGCGAATATGGGCCATGCCTTTTTCTTATTTCCTTCTATGTATGCAGTACATAAGGCTCGGTTTCAAAAAAATGATGGCGTAGTTCATGGTAGTTATTGCTAATTGATATTTTTCCTTCTATGTATGCAGCACACAAGGCTGAATTTCAAAAAAAATGATGGCGTAGATCATGGTAATTCTTACTAATTGATATGATTAAAATAGGCCTAGTTTGGAGCGAGATTGTGGTAATTATTGCGTAATAATTATGGCGTAGATCATGGTAATTATTGCTAATTGATTATGGTAAATGATGTGATACAACATTGAGGCAATCTGGTCCATTGCGAGATGCCAAATGTATGGCTGAGATGTAATGTTCCTGCCACAACTCGATTGTTTAATAGTAGTGGAGATGCATCTATGAGTAATATTGGGAGGTACGAACCATAGAGAAGTTGGAATACAGTAGGTTTAACACCAATATAAACAAAGAATGAATTCATTGCGGTACCTTTGAGTAGTGGTTTGCTTTCTTGTACTAACGGAGCTCACGAGATTTTTGTCTAAGTTTTGTGTTGTGGAGTTTTCAAGTTTTGAGTATTGCTTTGATGAACTATGGAACAAAGAGCAGCAAGGGCCTAAGCTTGGGGATGCCCATGGCACCCCAAGTAAAATTCAAGGACAATCAAAAGTCTAAGCTTGGGGATGCCCCGGGAAGGCATCCCCTCTTTCGTCTTCATCTATCGGTAACTATACTCGGAGCTATATTTTTATTCACCACATGATATGTGTTTTGCTTGGAGCGTCATGTATAATTTGAGTCTTTGCTTGTTAGTTTGCCACAATTAGCCTTGCTGGACACACCTATTTGAGAGAGTTAAATATGGCCTAGGGATTGTTAGAACACTCTATGTGCTTCACTTATATCTTTTGAGTTGAATAGTTTTGCTCTAGTGCTTCACTTATATCTTTTAGAGCACGATGGTGATAATATTTTGAAGAAATTATTGAACTTTCATGCTTCACTTATATCTATTTGAGAGTCTATTAAAACAACATGGTAATGTGTTTAGGCTATAAAACTAGTCTTCACATGATAGACATCCAATATCAATGTAGTAAAAACCTTCACACTAAGTGCATTGAATATGATGAGAAGTTGGATGCTTGATAATTGTTTTAAGATATGAGTATAGTGATATGAGAGTCATGCTAGTGGAGTTATTATGAAATTGAGAAATACTTGTGTTAAGGTTAGTGATTCCCGTAGCATGCACGTATGGTGAACCGCTATGTGACGAAGTTAGAGCGTGAGGTATTTGTAAAGTTTCAACCTTTGTGTGGAGGTCGGGGGCGCGCGATGGTTAACTCCTACCAACCTCCCCCCTAGGAGAATGCGTTGATTGCTTTGTTTTGATGACTCATAGATTTTTGCAATAAGTATATGAGTTCTTATGACTAATGTTGAGTCCATGGATTATACACACTCTCACCCTTCCACCATTGCTAGCCTCTCTTGTATCGCGCAACTTTTGCCGGTACCATACACCCACTATATATCCTTCCTCAAAACAGTCACCATATTATTCCTTAAAACAGCCACCATACCTACCTATCATGGCATTTCCATAGCCATTCCGAGATATATTGCCATGCAACTTTCCACCGTTCCGTTCATATGACACGCATCATATTGTCATATTGCCATGCATGATCATGTAGTTGATATCGTATTTGTGGCAAAGCCACCATGCATAATTTTTCATACATGTCACTCTTGATTCATTGCACATCCCGGTACACCGCCGGAGGCATTCATATAGAGTCATACTTTGTTGTAGTATCGAGTTGTAATATCGAGTTGTAATGAAAGTGTGATGATCATCATTACTAGAGCATTGTCCCATGGGAGGAAAGGCAAAATCAATAAAGCCCCTCCACACAAAAAGAGAAAAGAAAAAAAGAAGAAAAAAGGGACAATTGCTATTATCTTTTTTCCACACTTGTGCTTAAAAGTAGCACCATGTTCTTCATGATAGAGAGTCTCATACTTAGTCACTTTTATATACTAGTGGGGATTATCATTATAGAACTTGGCTTGTATATTCCAACGATGGGCTTCCTCAAATGGCCTAGGTCTTCGTGAGCAAGCAAGTTGGATGCACACCCACTAGTTTCTTTTGTTGAGCTTTCATACATATTTAGCTCTAGTGCATCCGTTGCATGGCAATCCCTACTCACTCACATTGATATCTATTGATGGGAATCTCCATAGCCCGTTGATACACCTAGTCGATGTGAGACTATCTCCCTCCTTTTTGTCTCCTTCACAACCACCTCTCTATTCCACCCATAGTGCTATGTCCATGGCTCACGCTCATGTATTGCGTGAAAGTTGAAAGGTTTGAAAGAATAGAGCATGAAAACAAGTGCTTGGCTAAAATCCGGGTTGTGCATGATATGAATATTTTGTGTGGTGAAGAGGGAGCATAGCCAAACTATATGATTTTGTAGGGATAACTTTGTTTAGCCATAGTATTTTGAGAAGACATGATTGCTTTGTTAGTATGCTTGAAGTATTATTATTTCTTATGTCAATATAGACTTCTATCTTGAATCTTTCAGATCTGAACATTCATGCCACAATTAAGAGAATTACATTGAAAAACTATGCTGGTTAGCATTCCACATCAAAAATTCTGTTTTTATCATTTACCGACTCGAGGACGAGCAGGAATTAAGCTTGGGGATGCTTGATGCGTCTCCAACGTATCTATAATTTTTTATTGTTCCATGCTATTATTTATGATGTTTTAGATGTTTAATGGGCTTTGTCATACACTTTTATATTATTTTTGGGACTAACCTACTAACCCAAAGGCCCAGTCCAGATTGCTGTTTTTTGCCTGTTTCAGGGTTTTGGAGAAAAGGAATATCAAACGGAGTCCAAACGGAATGAAACCTTCGGGAGAGATATTTTTGGAGAAAATCACGCACGGGAGACTTGAGAACCACGGAGTAGGGTCCACGAGGTACCCACGAGGGTGGGGGGCACGCCCCTGCCTCGTGGGCCCCTCGTGAGGCTCCGGATGCCCTTCTTCCTCCTATATAAGCCTACGTACCTAATTCCACTGCCGTAACCTTCTGTTCCCGTGAGATCCCATCTTGGGGCCTGTTTCGGAGCTCCGCCGGAGGGGGATCCATCACAGAGTGCTTCTACATCATCATCATCGCCTCACCATGAGTTGTGAGTAGTTTACTACAGACCTTCGGGTCCATAACTAGTATCTAGATGGCTTCATCTCTCTCTTTGGATCTCAATACAAAGTTCTCCTCGGTCTTCGAGGAGATCTATTCGATGTAATCTCTTTTTGGGGTGTGTTTGTCGAGATCCGATGAATTGTGGGTTTATGATCAAGATTATCTATGAGAAATATTTGGTTTTTTTCCTGAACTCTTTATGTGTGCTCATAATATCCTTGCAAGTCTCTTCGAATTATCGGTTTGTTTTGGCCTACTAGATCTATTGTTCTTGTAATGGGAGAAGTGCTTGGCTTTGGGTTCAATCTTGCGGTGTCCTTTCCTAGTGACAGTAGGGGCAGCAAGGAACGTATTGTAAATTTGCCATCGAGGATAAAAATAACGGGTTTACATCATATTGCTTGAGTTTATCCCTCTACATCATGTCATCTTGCTTAAAGCGTTACTCTATTCTTATGAACTCAATACACTAGTTGCATGCTGGATAGTGGTCGATGTGTGGAGTAATAGTAGTAGATGCAGGCAGGAGTCGGTCTACTTGTCTCAGACGTGATGCATATATACAATGATCATGCCTAGATAGTCTCATAATTATTCGTTTTTCTATCAATTGCTCGACAGTAATTTGTTTACCCACCGTAGAATATCGCTATCATGAGAGAAGCCACTAGAGAACACTATGGCCCCCGGGTCTATTCTCAACATATCAATCTACATCTACTTTACTTTTTCCGTTTTTACTTTCTATTCTTATAAACAAAAAATACAAAAAATATAAACTATCATCTTTATCAGATCACACTTTCGTAAGTGACCGTAAAGGGATTGACAACCCCTTATCGCGTTGGCTGTGAAGTTCTTATTTGTTTGTGCAGGTGCAAGGGACTCGCGCGTGGTCTCCTACTGGATTGATACCTTGGTTCTCAAAAATGGAGGGAAATACTTACGCTACTGTGTTGCATCTCCTTTTCCTCTTCGAGGGAATACAACACAAGCTCGAGAAGTAGGAGGGTGCACCACATAACCCAGCACGCTCGATCCCATTTGGCCAGACACACTTTCCTGGGTCATGCCCGGCCTCGGAAGATCAACATGTCGCAACCCAACCTAAGCACAGTAGAGAGGTTAGCACGCCGGTCTAAGTACTAAGCGCGCAGGGGTTTGGGCCCATCGCCCATTGCACACCTACACGTGCGAGGGCGGCCGGAAACAGACCTAGCCGCTCCTAATGCCAGAGCGGCGTTCCAGTCCAATCCGGCGCGCGCCGCTCAGTCGCTGACGTCAAGAAGGCTTCGGCTGATATCACGACGTCGAGAGCCCATATCTATTCCCACGTAGCTGGTTAGTGCGTATAGGCCAGCGGCCAGACTCAGGTCAAATATCCAAACTCGTTAAGCGTGTTATTATGAAACAACCACGGACAACGACCAGGGCCAGGCCCACCTGTCTCCTAGGTGGTCGTGACCTGCCCTGTCGCTCCGCCACAAAGATCCACACAGAGGGCCGCCGGGAAAGTATGTCCTTTCAGCCCCCAATCCGTGAATCAACCGCGGGTACTCAACGAGCCGACCCGACTTTAGTCACATCATGTATGAGGTATCATATGTATGTAGCATATACCCGTGATCACACCCAAAGTGATCACATCCCGATAGAATAGCAGGGCAGACGGACAAGGGTGTAGGGCCACTGTTGGAATACTAGCATCCTATACTAAGCATTTAGGATTGCAGATAAAGGTATCAACAGTTGTAGCAACAATGACAGGCTATGCACCAGAATAGGATTATTCGAAAGTAGTAACATGTTGCACTACTCTAATGCAAGCAGTAGAGAAAAGAATAGGCGATATCGAGTTGATCAAGGGGGGGGGTTTGCCTGGAAGCTCGGCGGCGAAGGAGGGATCGTCAACACCATAGTCGATCGGGGCAGCAGCAGCGTCGGTCCCGTAGTCTACCGGAGAGAAGAGGGGGAAGAAATAATGAATACAATGCAACAGATGCATGACGATGCATGACATGACATGTAGCGGTGGTAGGTGTGCCCTAACGCAGTACCGGGTGATACTGGCGAAGGGGGGAAACATCCGGGAAAGTATCCCCGGTGTTGATGTTTTCGGACAGACGGACCGGAGGGGGAAAGTTGCATGTTCGCTATGCTAGGGACACGTGGTTGACGAACGGTCTAAGTATTTAGATTCGTCTCAAAATTCTGAGCAACTTTCATGTACAACGTATTTTTATCCGAGTTACGGATTATTTTATATTAATTTTTAAAGTTTTAAAGCATTTTCTAAATTATTAGTATTAAATTAATTCGAAATTATTAATATTGCATCAGCATGACGTCAGCAGTCAACAGAGGTGTTGACTGAGTCAAGCTGACTTGTGGTTCCCGCATGTCATAGACACATATCTAACTAATCATATTAATTAGATTAGTGAGTTAATTAGTTTAACTAAACAGAGTTATTTAGGTTAGTTAGTTAACTGAATTAATTAAGTTAATTAATTGCTTAATTAATTATCTTTATTATTTTTAATTTTTTATACTCTTTTTTTTTCTAACGTTCTGGGCCGTGGGGACGTTCGGTCAGTGGCTCAGGGGGAGACCTGGCGGGGCGGAGCGGGCATGCGGGTAACGGGCGCATGGGCGCCAGCCCCGCGGGGCACCCGCCCAGCCCGATGGGGAAGGAACGAGCGCCGGGGCGCCGGCGACCGTGGGGAGCTGCGTCGGGCATGCGGCGGTAGGGGAGGGAGTCTTCGACGGGCGGGGCCAATGGGGCGCCGGCCGTGGTGGCGACCGACAAACGGCCAGGCCGTGGGGCAGGCAGCTGCGAACGGCAGCCGCAGGGGCGCACGCAGCCGCGGGCTACAGGGGCAACGGGAGGAAAGCAGGGTCAGGCGAGCGGCGGGCGCGGAGCGTACGGCGAAGGGGACGGGACGGGGGCGGCGGAGCGGCCGGCAGCGCGACCAGCGTCGCGGCGCGGTGAGAGGTGGGCGCGGCACGCCGCGGGGATGCGCGGGCGGCGAGCGGCACGAGCGGCAGCAGCACGCATGGCCAACGCGAGGCGGCGTGGGCACGGGCAGCGGCGCGCAACAACAGGCAAGGAGCGAGCGGGGCGTGTGTGCTCCAGGCGGGCGCGAGGCACGACGCGATCGGGATGGTGAGTGGCGGCGGGAGGCCGCATCTGTGGATGCGCGTGAGGAGACGAGGGCGCGCGGGCTTGCGGGCGCGCGACGGATGCGGTGAGCGCACGCAGGGGCGGGGTGAGCAGGGGAGGAGAGGAGAGGGAGGGGTCTCACGATGGTTCATAGGGATCGTGACAACGGGGCTTGTGGAGGTCGACGGGGACGATAACGACGTAGGGGAGGCAGTCCGACGAGGTGGTGCAGCGCACGGCGACGAGGCGACGGGGACGACATCTAGCGGCATGCCCCGGACGATGGGATCGGGTTCGATCCCGAT
>LR738710.1:366159140-366175405 GCA_902687465.1 Secale cereale
GCTGGGTCTTGGCCCAGTAGGGCAGGCCAACTGGGCCACGGTTGGCCCAGTGAGGGGGGGCTTTTACTTTTCTTTTCCTTTATGTTTTGTATTTTCTTTTTCTTTTCCTTAGTATTCTTTTCTATTTTATTTATTTTTAGAGTATTTAGACATCTTCTAAAAACATGTTTTCTCCTCCATAATTACCAAAGCAATATTTGTCACACTCTGAACATTTTGTTTTTAATGTTTGAAAACTTTTATTGTTTGCTAAGATTTTAAATTTAAATTCAAAACGTTTCTGGACTAACACGAGATTAGTAACAGTAACTAGATGAAGTGGCATCATTAGCATAGGTTCACTGTAGTTTAACTATCCGGGCGTTACAGGGGCGAAGCTGCAACAGGGAGGAGCTGCAGAGGAGGCCGGATAAGGGCCTTGGAGGAGGCGAGGCAAGGAGGCGCAGTGCAGGTCGTCGGCGAGGGAGAGGGAGGTCTGGCTCGCTGGAGCGATGGATGGCAGTGCAAGGGCCGGCGCGACACGGGGCAGGGGCTCGCCGGAGCAGGCGACCTAGCTGGGGCGGCGCGGTCGCAGGCGTGGCAACGAGCGGTGTCAGGGTGGTGCTAGGCGACAGGAGGTGGCTCAGTGCGGGAGGAAGGCACTTCCGTCGTTGGAGCTCGAGGGCGCGGGCTCCATGGCTGCTCGGGGTCGAGGTCTGAGGAGGGAATTGGGGGCTGGAGCATGGGGATCGAGGAAAGGGGCTCGCGAGGTCTTCCTGGTGGCGCGAGGGGAACGAGAGGGAGTGGTTGTGGGAGCGAGGGGATAAGGAGAGGTCCAGGTGGGCTAGGGTTAGGAGGGGTGCGGGCTGGGTTGCAGATGGGCCAGCCTGCTGGGCCCTCTTCTCCCTCTCCCTTATTCTCTTTAGCAGAAAAAAGAGAGAAGAAAAATAAAGAGGGTTAGGGAAAGAATTTGCGCATGGGGTTAATTTTCCTGGACTCACAAAAATGTGACTGATCCAAGAAAATTTGTAGTTGGCATGGATGCAATATTTAGTTCAAACTCATTTGAATTGAATTCAAATGGTTTGAACTAGGACAATTTTTGAAGTGTCCAAAAATGTTACGGATTTTTGGAGGAACCTCGATAAATGGAGAAATAATTATAAACAAGGTTTGGAGGTGAAACTTGAAGCATAAAAGACAAAAGATTAATTGCAAGTGTGTTTATGAGTGATTCCAAATTAATGGAATATTTAGTATAGCTCCCTAAATATTGGGAGGATATGTTTTAAAGAGAAATCATCATATGACATCCCTCAATTTTAATGGATTGAAATCCATGCAATTTATTTAGTTACATTTTAAAAAGGGTTGTATGATGACATGATGCAATGATGAATGCAATGATGAAAAGCAACAAGCAAAGTAAATCATACGACAACAACGAAATAACTGGAAGGCTTCTGGAGCGTCGGTCTTAGGGCCTCACATATTAGTACCGTATATGCTACTCTTCTTACTACTGTTGTTATCTTGCTCTTTGTTGCTAGGATACGTGAGTGCATGTGGCATGCAAGTAGGACATTCCTGAATGCCAGAAATAGTAGGTCCAAGTAGGACATGTGAGTGGTGGCTTCTTCTGATCTGTGTTAGCACTGATAACTGTAAGCACCGATCAGGGTAACACTGATCATGTGTTAGTACTTAGTAGTGATCATTATACTGTGTTCAGTGAGCATACATGATGTCCTAATTGTTAGCTTTCATCATGTGTCATATGTGTTGCTAAGTGATATCCATCTTGCTGACAAGATAATGAAGATGGAGTGGGACACAGCCGGCGGTGGTGCGCAGGTCGTCGTCAGCGCAGAGGACGTGGAGGACCTGATCCCCACCGACATGTGACTGAAGAGCGTGGTGCTCCCTAGCAGGGTGGAGTACATGAGGATGTTGCTGGGCACTGGTACGAGGCCGAGGACCGGCCACGAGGAGGGTGCAAGGGAACCTATGAGGTTCTACGTGCAGATCGCCGACCATGAGGACATCGCCATGCTCATCACCCCGCGTAAATTCAGGCCGACGATGAAGCAATGGTTGGTCAGCGACCCTCCTCGCGTCGTCAGCCTCTCCGCTAACAACTGGCGCGAGTTTTCGCTGTAGGTCCAAATGTTTAGGGACACATGGTGCTGGGAGAGGTTGGGCGTAAGGTCGTCCCCGACGACCTTGTAGTCTTCAAGCTCTCCGGCCTGGGGCTCAACGTGCATATCTACAACGCGAACAACTCCAACACCTGCATGGTGCGCTGTATGAAGCACAATTGCGTTGGCGACATCACTCAGGCCCTTTAGTTCGCCTGTCAAGTTTGATCTCTCATGCTCGTGGTCTGAATAGAAGTAGTATAGGTTTCAACTAAGCCCAATCGTCTCTTTTGTTACCAACTTGTGTATATTTTGCCCAAGGAACAGCACCATGGTGTCTAGCAGGGGCATGAGATGCCTGCTGTTTTAAACTCATGCCTAGTAGCTTATGATATGCTTGTTCTTTGTTTGTTTTTGCTTTGTTCTTACTGTTTTTTCTGCTGTTGTTGATCATAATGTGTTGTGTGTGTTGTGTGCTGTTAAATGGGTGGTAAGTCCACCTCTTTTGAAAAGGTGAACAGATTAAAAATTTACACACAATCCAACAGCTGTGTTTTGCATCTACTCACACCCGAAGCACATTTAGATACATTATAACCGAGCACCTTTCCTGTCCTTTCAGATCATTAACATTTCTAGCCATTGGATCTCGTCATTTTTAGGCTTATATGGCCGTCTGTTTTGCTCTTAATCGCGCCCAAATCACACGTACACCTGACGAACGCTAACCTTCTCGGGCCGCTGCTCCGGCGTTTTTTTGGGTACGTAAGATTCAATTCGGCCTACTGGGCCTGCTCGCGACCCTGGTCTCTTTCGCTCGCGTGGCGGCTCTTCCCATGGACGACCGAGCTAGGTCGCGAAGGCAAATTTGACTATTTTGACCTGTTGTGGCAACTAATTCACATAATGAACTGCTCGCGAAACTAATTCACAGCCGTAACCCTTTTGTGTAGCGCCTGCCACGACGGCGCTGCACCCTACTGTGCAGCGCCTGCGTTGGAGGCGTTGCACACCTGTCCACCGTGGCAGCCCCCTGGCCCCCACCCGGCCGTGCAACGCCTCCCACTCAGGCGCCGCACATTGTAATGTGCAGCGCCCCCGAGCCAGGCGCTGCACAACCACTTATCCCTTCGCCGCACGCGGGCCCAATCCCCACCCTTGCAGTTAACCCTTGCGACTGATGCATCCTCTCCTCCCCCCTTCTCAATCTCAATCCCAAAAACCCTCAGATCTGAAGCTTTTGTCCGTGGATTTCTTCCCCCTTCGATCCTACAAGGTACACTCCTCCGATCCCCTTCTTTCTATCCATACATTTTCTCTTTTTTGGAAGATTTGTGTAATTCTTTTTAGATTAGATTAGAATATTGCATATGTGGGATTTGTGATTTGTAGATGATTATGTTAGATGGTATTAGATGTTAGATGGTATTTGATGGTATTAGATGGTATTAGATTATGTTAGTGTAGTTAGTATTCAAGTAGTGTTAGTTTAGTTAGATGAGTTAGATGAATTTAGGAGAGGGGGAGGATGATATTAGTGTAGTTAGTATTGAAGTAGGCTTAGTTAGTTAGTATGTATTGAAAAAACTCTTCTATGTTGGAAACCTACATTATGTTAGATGGTATTAGATGTTATTTTAGATGAGTTAGGATGCTATTTTAGATGAGTTAGATGTTATTTTAGATGGAAACCTACATTATGTTAGATGGTATTAGATGTTATTTTAGATGAGTTAGGATGTTATTTTAGATGAGTTAGATGTTATTTTAGATGGAAACCTACATTATGTTGGAAACTCTTCTATGTTGGAAACCTACATCGTGTTGAATACCTTTTTTCAAAAAAAATCAAATGGTTAGGATGATGGAGTGGCTTCTCGATGATCACTGGGACAAACAACACCGGTCTTACGCTATGTCCGTGGATCAACGGGTAATAATGAAATTTGCCGTTGATAATTATTCCGTTAATTTTCAAACACATACCCCATATTTAATGATTTATTTGTTTTGCTTGTAGGAACTTGCACCTCTGAAGCTTCGGGCTCACAGAGTCAACCTTGGGTGAATGCGCTACGATGAGCGCTACACACCGTATGTTAGGGAGGCAGGACTTCTCCCTTTCATTCAGTTGGTCAGCCGGTCGACGCCACCCAACAATGCTGCGGCACTCACCGCGCTCATTGATCACTGGAGGCCGGAGACGCACAGTTTCCATCTGCGGACCGGGGAGATGACGGTGACGCTTCAGGATATAGCAATGATCACCGGTCTTCCTGTCGATGGCAGTCCTTTATGTATGAGCACTGATTCAGAAGGGTGGCGTCAGCAGATGGAAGTCCTTATCGGCATGGTTCCTCCAGAGCCTCAAGAACCAGAAGCTGAAGGCAAGAAGAAGGAAAGAGTCGCAGCCGGTGCCCCTTACACCTGGATTACTACGCACTTTGGTACTTGCCCTTTGGAGGCTGATGAGGACACGGTGAGGACACATGCTCGTGTCTACATGTGGTATGTTATATCCAGGACTTTGTTTGCTGATGGCACAAGCAAGAATGCTCCATGGATGTGGCTGAAGGCGTTGACCGTCTTCGATAGCAAATGGAGTTGGGGTATGAAGTTGTTCATATTTCACCTCATTGTTCATAGTTGACCGTCTTAGATAGCAACTGGCTTACTTGTATAGACAGGTATGAAGTTGTTCATATTTCACCTCATTGGTACATGCTGAATGCGATCTTGCTTTTAATACGATCATGTTCTTTTTTATGTGCAGTTGGACGAAACCAGTTGCAGGCTATCTGGAGGTATCGGTGGTTGTTTGCTCGCTCTTTCCATATGGAGCTGGGAGCGTTTGCCGGTTGGACGTCCGAAGACCGTGAAGTACGAGCCTTGGGACGAGAAACAGGACCCACTACGGCTCCCCACTTGGGCTTACAAGTGGGATGTGTTAAATGAGATGACGGATGATCCATCGGTCATGTACAAGCTCTACAGGAGCGAGATGGACGCCATCACGGCTGAGCAGGTTAGTCGATATTGCATAAGTTTTTATCATGCTTATATCTTAACTAGATATCAATTTTGCATTTTATCCCCTTTTGCAGGTTGTATGGGAACCGTATGGCAGCGGAGAGAGTTTTGGGAACCCTATTGAGTTCGCGCTGAATCCGATGTGCACTAGGGATAGGGAACTCTGGCATATGCGGTGTCCACTCATATGCAACTGGGCGGTCGAGGTTCACCTGCCACATCGGGTGTACCGCCAGTTTGGTTTGTTCCAGATATTCCCGCCGGAATGGGAGGACACGGACCGACTGCTACACGCGTAAGATATAACTAACCTTGAGCACCTAGCTGCTTGTCGGCCTCATCGTTGGTTCTAATAGTATGTTTATAACTTCCAGGTTGGATAGGAAAAAGCAGCGCAAGATCAAGGACTGGGCCAAGCATCACAGGAAGTATGTTGTGCAGTGGCAGTATGCTGTTGATCAAGCTAGGCGCAACAAAGGAGCCCCGCTTCGTGAGCACAGCCCGTTGGCGTTCAACAACTATCTCACATGGTTCCTTGCAAGAACCCGTGTGGAGGTATGCAAGCCGGCGTATGCTGAGGATTTTTCATCCATGGACATTTTTCATCTTCACTTGCACATGCAACCGTGTAGCGCACATTGATGTCCGAGTGCACCACCTTGTGTGGACGATAATGTGTAACCGAGTAGTTGTCCAGCCACATCTTCATTTCCAACAAGGATTCGAACTTAGACCCTTTAGCCATCCGGTTGTCGTCACCCATATCACGGTGAGAGCTTGGCCTAACACCGAGTGATACACATTGGCCACCATCTACCACGGCTTCATCCGCGAGACTAACATCCTTGAACAATTTATTCCGATGATCCCGACGGAATACCTTCTCAAAAGCTTCGGCCTCCTTCACCGTGAACCCCTCCGCATCAACTTCTTCATCGGGACCATCGTCATCCGAGTCCGATGCATATGCACGGGAAAAAGGTATGGATTGGTCCATTGTCTCTTGCAAATGATATTTGTCGAGATCACCCACATTGTTGGCATGGAGATCAACTTCATTGTCATCGTCCGCATAATCATAGTTGTCCTCTTCCTCTTGCAAAGCTTTTCATCTTGGTTGTTTGTAAACGGACTCAATGTTTGATGCACTTCTTGGGTCAAAAGAGGTTCATCAATTTCATCTCGCATCAAGGGTGGTGGCCTACTATGAACCAAAGGAGGTTCATCAATTGCATCTCGCTTAAAGGGTGGAGGGCTACTATGAACCAAAGGGGAAGGTTCCCGGTTCAAGTCCAAATGCAAACTTGAATCAACCTTCTTCGTTGCAAATAACTCAAGAGCCTTGTCAAGTGATTCGGCCACCGTTTCCTTGTATGCAACCCAACGTTGCTCCGAGTTGACGCGCATTGTCTTCCAACGGACGTGCATTCCAAAGCCTACATTATGCCTTCCCTCCAACTCAACGATATCACTAAGGTCCATCCAATTCAATTCTTTCCTAACTTGTTGCAAGAGCTCCGCATAGCTAGGACTACTATCAAACACAATGTCAAGCTCATCCGGGTCCAGTTCAATATTTCCTTTCAAAAATGCGTCTTTGTCCCCATGATGAACAAACACACATGTTCTTCCCATCCCTATAAGCACTCCAAAAACACAAGGTAACATTGCTTTCATGAGTACTAAATGCAAAGATTAACAAAGAATGGAAACCCTAATATATATATCAAACAACCCCATAACCATAACCCTAACCATAACCCTAACCATAACCATAACCATAACCTAACCCTAACAACAAAATAACATCACCCATAAGAACACACATAGAACACCCCAAATCACTAAATCTCACGTCTCCATTCAAATCACTAGATCCAAGCAAAACTAGCAACATTTGAGCAATTTGATAACATTTCTTGGATCAAAACAAGGGGATCGGAGGTGATTACCTTTAGGGAGGGCTTGACTCCGAAATCCACGGACAAATTCTTCAAATAAGAAAGATTTGAGAGAGGATTTGAGAGGGGAAGAGAGTGGGAGAGGGGCCTAAGCTCGGGTGGGGGAGTGGGAGAGAGTGTGGGTGGGGGAATGGGGGTCCAGCACGGCTGCTGGATAAATGGTTGTGCAGCGCGTGGCTCGGGGGCGCTGCACATTACAATGTGCGGCGCCTGAGTGGGAGGCGTTGCACGGCCGGATGCGGGCCAGGGGGCTGCCACGGTGGACAGGCGCGCTGCACAGGGTGCAGCGCCGTCGTGACGGGCGCTGCACAAAAGGGTTACGAGAGTAAAATAGTTTCGCGAGCAGTTTATTATGTGAATTGATTGCCACACCAGGTCAAAATAGTCAAATTTGCCGATCGCGAACGATGCGGGAGCGACGGCCATGGCGATCCTGGCGGCTGGGCACGAATCCTACGCCCTACTGCGACGCAGCCTTCCCTGCATCGCCGCCTATCACGACCTCAAGCAATGGTGCACCTCCCTCTTTCTTAATCTCTAGCAGACTAGCAGCAACGCCCACCGCTAAGCGCTAGCTTCCCAGGTAGCAGCACCCCCTCGGTCTACATGAGTGCTCAGATCCGTCCATGAATGTGGAACGCCACCGCCGCTGCCATCCAGGGCCCTAAGTTGCCGCAACTGGCCTTATGGCTCTGGATCAAGGGGATTTGGGCTGGATCAAGGGGATTAGATTTGGGCGTTTATCTATGCATCTTGACACCCTCCTCCTCTAGACGTTGATGTCAAATCCCCTCCTCGCAAGGTAACCAGTCAATCACCTTCATACAACTTTGCAATTTTTTTTTTTGTCTTTGTCTTCCACTCACCCCCGTACGATATTTCATCCAATCTGTGAATTCTCTCTGTTCTGGTGGAACCAGTTGCAGGTCAAAACGTTGTGCTATGAGGAGGTAAAGGAAAATATTTATGGAGGAACTTAATGTTCAGGTATTGGTAGTTCTTTCTAATAATTTTGCCATGGTGTCATTTGATTAATATAGGTAATTGGTTGTTGCAAAATATAATTATGGTTTGCTCTTTTCAGCTTTAGTGATATCATGCCATCATCCTCATAGGTGTGTTCTGCACGTCATGTTCTTTGTAGCTTTCTTGTGTGGAAACAACCAACTAGAAAAGGCAGGAAGAGTGATCATGTTTCAGTACTGCACACAAGAAGTTACCCGCTCTGAGCTTTATTTTATGAAGCAGACTTGAATCATTGGTCCAAGTGGAAGAGAGTGTTACTGTCAGACAGTATTGGTTGCTGTTGCAGGATTACAGTAATAATTTATTAGCTAGGATTTTTTGTCAGTCGAGCATTTTCTGCTAGACGTGTATGGCATTTGGAATCCCTTCGGTCCAAATCAATTTCTTATCTATGTTCACTTCTATGGCGATTCCATTTTTTATACTATTGTGATTCCTTCATGCTTCTTTCATTGGTTCATATTTTATTATGATTAATTACATGACAAGGAAGGTTTATATTTATCATATTTTTGGTAGAATCGGTTCTATGTCTGTTTGTTCCTCTTCGTTCCTTCGAGTTGGGCCTAAAATAAGTTCAAGTTCCATTGTTGTTTACTTCAGCAAAGCCATGCCTTGTTGTATCAGTGTGTCGGTAGACCTCATCTCCCACTATGCACGTGAGTTGCTTTGAGAACCATGGCAAAACAGATTACAATGTAGTTTTGCTAGATTCCTAACGACTTCACTTTGTTTGCATGTGGATAAACTAATAGGCGAGCTCTCTAACTGCATTTTGACTTATCTACTTTAAGAGTAGGCCTAAGCGTGCATGGCCAAAACTTTTGTATCGTCTACCTGACAAATCATAAATTTGTTACATGTAAATATTTTGATGTTCTAATCTGAATGCAATCAGTTGTTTTATATTGTTATTCTAAATATCAAGGTAACCGATTACTTTGGGTAATTCTAATATCTGATTCAACAATTCCTTCCATGTTATAAATCAAACAATTTCCGTGTATACCATCTATTGAGTTTCAGACGGATGCTAATATAGCAATTGAACACAAACTTGGTTCCACCGTTAGTACGTGATTCTCAAGTTTCTCAGCTGGAAAGATTTAGTACTTACCACTTGCTCTTCATATAGTTTCCCCCTCTTCTACAGATTAGCTGATTAAGTGCCTG
This sequence comes from Secale cereale, assembly GCA_902687465.1. Lineage (NCBI taxonomy): Eukaryota > Viridiplantae > Streptophyta > Magnoliopsida > Poales > Poaceae > Secale > Secale cereale. The sequence goes on from LR738710.1 coordinate 366,168,448, forward strand.
AAACCAAACCAAATTCTATATATGGTGGAGTAAGCAAATTATCAAGTACAGTATACTAGAGTCTGTGAGCATCTTGAATTCTGTTGAAATGTATGTCAACATTCAAAATTTATTCTTTACCTCGTTGAGTTATGAGTAGCAGTAGTACTACATGAAGATTGTAAACTAGGTACGTTTTTTTCTTTTGCTCTCTAGAGTACAGACTCAATATGTAATATTTGGACAAAGTTTGCTTCTTCTCAGCAACAATTTTGCTTGCATGCGGATGGACCCAAAGGGGACTGAAGTGGAGCTGAGAGGCTGAGTGAGCTGGTGGTGTGAGCTCCCCCGTTGACTGCCGCTCCGGCACCAGCGGCCACCGCGCCGCCGCTGCCTGCGTGGGCGCGGCGTCCACCCACTTGTCGTGCGCCACTCCGGGCACGGCAGCCACACTCTCTGGAGCTCCGCCGTGCAGATTGAGGTTTTGTCGTGAATCTCCTGCGCTTCTGGCTTCGTTGCAAAGGTGCAGCTGACATCCAGGTTAGTTTCCTCCTTGGTGTAGAGTGTAGACGGAGCCACAACCCCTTCCCTTGATGCTTTCCGCTGTCCCAACCCTTGATGCATTAGCAACCTGCGCTCGCCTCCCTGTTTCCTTGGCTGCCTTTTCGGCTGAAGCTAGTTCCATGGATGGTTGTTCTTTCGAGTGTGCCATGTTGGCAAGGTACGGCTGTGGCATCGTCGCTGCGGTGGTTGGCCGCAGCAGGCCCGCCGGCGTGCTCGCCGTCGTTCTAAACGAAGGCATCCTGCTCTCGTCTAGGGCGTTCGCCTCCCTCTTGGTCAACTGGTTTGGCGGTTTCGCCAACGGCTACCGTGTCAAGTCGCGCCAGTGTGGCGTTTTCCTTTTCCAGGTGGCACATGAGTGCATCGCCAAGGAGATCGTGCTCCGCGATTCCTGGAAGTCGGGTATCATCACCGTTAGCATGTCCCTTTCTACTCCCTCCGTTCCGAAATATTTGTCTTTCTAGACATTTCAATGAACTACAACATATGAATATATGTAGACATATTTTAGAGTGTAGATTCACTCATTTTACTTTGTATGTAGTCACTTGTTGAAGTAGCTAGAAAGACAAATATTTAGGAACGGAGGGAGTAGCTTAGATCCTTCTGCCTGTCAGGACGTGTCGCGTGTATCCCGCTCTGGATGCTATGATGCACGTCGCCAAGCTTGGCTCGCTAAGGGCATGTACAATGGTTGCTAAGATAATCTTATCTTAAGTTTTGCATGTAAATTAGAGATGACAAAAAAACAAGTCTACAATGGGTCATCTCTTAGCCTTATCTTCAATAATTAGTTATTCCTAAAAACATGGTGAGATAAATTGTGCTAAGCTATCATCTCTTGTCTTTGCTTAAATAAGCTAAGACAAGCCTTCTCTTATGATTTCTCTCTCCTCCACCTCATCATTTATCTTACGTGGCATCCTTAAGCTAGAACCATTGTACATGCCCTAATGCGCTCTTGCCGTCAGTCCTGGGGCCTCGTCCGTGCACGTCCGACTCGGCTCTTGGAGGTGGCCTCTCGATTGCCCCCGCTCCGCATGCCCAGGTTTCCGGGAGGCCTGGTGTTGGCTTGCATGCGGGACGCTCCGCCTCTTGCAACGCGACACCCGAGAGCACTCAATTGTCTGACAGCTCCCCCCTTAATTGCCCTCAACGCGCTGGCGCCGCCGCCCTCTGGCCAATCGTTGGACGTTCAAAGCTCTGATCTCGCCGAGCCCGTTTGCAACGTTTCGACTGACCTCTCTTGCTCCCTGCCTGCCTCCCCGTCTGTGCAAGGCTACGCCCCCTACAAGGAGGCTTTGCTCTCTCCTGTGTGTAGGCTTTCGTCTCCTGGCGCCTCACGGACCGCACCAAATCTGCTTTTCAGATATGGTAAGCCCAAAGATATGCACAGGCGCTGCTATCGTTGCCTCTCCTATAGTCACCGACAACAGGATTGCCGGGATCCGGCTGTTTGCTGGTTTTGCCGCTCGGTTGGCCATCTTAGGTTTCAATGTCCTTTACGCTTCTTGCGTCTCTCCTCCAAAAACCATCCCACCTCTTTAAATTCTGGGGCCTCTGGCGCTAGCATTCATCCATCTGCTTCTGCTCCTGCCCCCCCAGCGCCCCAGTGCTCGCTGCTAGCTCTCACCCGCAGCCTTCCACGGCCATGGAGCCGGTTGTGCACGGCCGCCCAACCTCCCTCGACGTCCACTATCCCATGGTCTCGGACCAGAACTCCCTTGTCTGCCTCGTCAATATCACCCCTCCCAGGCCTGCTTATCTACCTTGGCTCAAGCGCGTCTTCCGCCACCACCTCGGCATCTCGGCCATCCGGTTCGCCGGCAGTGTTGTAGGCACTGTCTTTGTGGTGTTCCAGCGGGAATCTGAGCAGGCCGCCGCCATTTGCTTGGGTAACCGCGCGGTCTGGATCCTGCCACACAATGCGGGCGACAACGCTTTCTCCTTCTCCTATCGCCATGTGGTGAGCATCTCGCTGGAGAAGTTGCCGTTGGAGTTGCGAAACAGGCGGGGAGCGTCGGCGAGTGTCGCTGGCTTCGCCAACCTTTTCTGTGTAGAGCATGCTAGCCTACACGGCAGTGAGTTCTCCTGCATCTTTGCGCTCGTCAAAGTGGAAGCCCTTCATCACATCCCTCACCACCTCGCCTTCCACCGTGTGGACGGCAACGACATCTATGCCGACATCATCATCAACAAAATCTGGGACGTGGCCCGCTCGCTAGGTGCCCCCACCGCGCCGCCACAACCGTCCGGCCAGGTTGGGGAGGAGGGCGCCGGCGGGTCGTTCCCTCCCAATCTGCCTCGTCAAGGTCACGCCCACCCTAGGCCTTCCCTGGCCCGCTCTGAGGATGGAGACGGCATGTCGGATAGGGCCTTCAGGGCCTTCCTACACCCCCCACATGGCTTCGTTTGGGGACTGCATGGCCATGCTCAAACTGACTGTCAAGCCAAAGCAGATCAAGCCCGCCCCCTTCGCCCTTCAAACGTTGGCGCAGATCGACCATGAGGATGAGGCGCGCCAGTGCCTCCATTCCTCGCTGATGGCTGCCGAGGTGCGCACGCCGCGCGTGATGGTCTCCTTCGACCCCGACGAGCTGCGTTTCTCCTTCACGCTTGAGCTGTGCAATCGTCGTGCGGTTGCAGGGTCCATCCCAGTGCGACCGCTGACGGTGGACGATGGCTACTTCCCCTGCTTCAACTACCTCACGGAGAAGCTCGCGCGGGAAAGCTGCCGCTCGCTCCTCTTCAGTTTCTGGCCCAAGCTCCTGGATGGTAGCCTTTGCTCTCGCACCTTGCCGCTGCTGCGCACTGTCGAATGCAAACACCCGCCAAAACCCAATGTGCCATTTGGCCTGCTACCCACATCAGGGCCGCAACTTTCTTCTTCAAGAGGTTTTTTCCTCCCCGTTGCGGCCCACTTCCTGTCTCAGGCCCACATGCAGGCCCAACAACTCCTCACCACCCGGCCCATCTGCTCGCGGCCCGCCAGCCGCGTCCCTACACCTGAGCCTGGCATCCTCCCCTGTGGCCAGGTCTCCCCTGTGGTAGTCACCGATCTCAAGCACGGGGCGTGTGCTGCGCTCCCGCCGCAGGTCGCTACTGTGTTTTGCAGTTGCCGCGATCCACCTCTCGTGCCTGCCCCCGGTGACCTCATCTCCTCCACCCCGACGCTGCGGCTCCTGGCTCCTTCTGGGGCAACCAACCGCCCGCGTGTGCCGGTTTGCGGGGCGCTCGATCTGAATCTGGCACCTGCCGCTGTTCTGCTGGAGACCGGTGCTGGCTCTGGAGGTGCGGGTCATGAGGGGCAACACGAGCACGTGGTCGGGCCGCCTGCTACGGCTGCTGCATCCCCTAGGCGCAGCCCGCGCATCCGGACCGCGTATGATGGAGTGCGTATTGGCTCCGTCGAGCGGGCGGCCAAGCGGAAGGCTGCGGCGGCTGAGGTTGGCTCCGGCAGCGGCCCCTCCCGCCGCTCCAGTTCCAGTTCTTCTTCCTCGCGCCGCAAGAAAGGCTGCGGCGGTTGCTGGTCTACTGGAGCTGCCGCTGTTGGCGACTCCAACGCCACTGACAAGGGGAAAGCTCAAGCAGATCGCCGAGAGTTGTGATCTCAACGTCTCAACCATCCTGGAACAGGCCAAGATCCGGGCTGCATCTTCTGGTTCTTCTTCTGGCACGGTGGCTTCCGCTGAAGGCAGCACCTCCTCTGCATCCTCTGTGCGTGTCCTCGCCAACCCATATGTGTAATTCTTCAGTACTGGTAGCCGCTCGCCTTCGGGCTAGTATGGCTAAGCTGGTTTCAGTTATCTGCATTTTTATGTTGGCTAGTTATGTTAGTCTTTATCAGGTCGTTAGTCTCTCCAGGGGAGTCTGTAGTGGTAGCTCATGTTGTATCAGGTTTAGTAGGCTTGCTCCTGCCTCGTTTGGTCTCAATCTGTATCAGGTCTGTCATCATGTGTTTCAGTCAATCCCAATGAAATTTCTCTTTTGCATCACTCTGTACACGCATATGCATTTGCTCCATGTTTGCTCCTTTCTGGGTTGTGTGCTGTTTCTTGCATCATGAGGATTCTAAACTGGAATGTCCGCGGCCTTGGCGATGATGACAAGTGCTCGTTGGTTCGTGACGTTATAACCTCTTGCTGCCCCAGCATTGTTTGCCTGCAGGAAACCAAGTTGCCCGCTCTCTCCCACTTCAAGTTGAGGTCCTTCCTGCCTGTAGTTTTCAAAGACCACGCTGCCATGCCATCTGATGGTGCTGCTGGGGGTATCCTGGTCGCTTGGGATTCCAACTGCATTGTGGGTCAAGTCCTTGCAACACACCAGTACCATGTCACCATTCAGATGTCCTCAACAACTACTGACAGCTCCTTCATCCTGACTGCTGTTTATGCAGCATGCCTAAATTCCGAGAGGCCGGCCTTCTTTGACGCTGTCACTTGTTGTGCTGCAGAAGCAGGTACCCCGTGGGTGGTTTTGGGCGATTTCAACATGTATCGTTTCGCGCTTGAAAAATCCCGGGGCAGTATCAACTGGAATCTTATGGAGCAGTTCAACTCTTGGATCAGAGAACATGGGCTGGATGACATCCCAATCGACAACAAAGTGTTCACTTGGACCAATAAAAGAGCCTCACCTACTCTGGTACGGTTAGACCATGTGTTGGTGAACGCTGCTTGGAATTTAAAGTTCCTATGGACGACTGCTTCGTGTGTGTCTGCAGTCACCTCTGATCACACACCTCTCCTAGTGCAGTTTCAGAAAGATGCACCAAGAAGCAGATTATTCCACATGGAGAACTTTTGGCTCGAGGTGGAGGAAGCTAGAGAAATCATCCAGGAAGGCTGGTCCAGGGGCACTAGACCTTTCCAATCCTCTGCTTTACTCATTAACTTTAAGATGAGAAGGGTTCGAGCAGCCCTAAGGCAATGGTGTAGACGCAAATCCAGTCTCAGGCTGCTTACTGACAACAACAAGCATGTGGTGACCTATCTGAATGCAGTTGAGGAGAGAAGGCAGTTGTCTGTGCTAGAGTTGGTGCTCCGAGAGTTTGCTGCAGCCAAGGCTGAGCAACTTATTTTGTGGCAGACTGCCATATGGCGCCGGCGGGCTAAGCTGCGCTGGTGTGTATCCGGAGACGAGAATTGCAATTTCTTCCATGCAGCTGCAAACTCCCAGGCACGCCGTAACAACGTCAGGGTTCTAGTCCATGAAGGGGTGCAGCATTTTCAAAACAGCGAGAAGCTTAGCATTGCAACCAGATACTTTGTTGACATCATGGGTCTTCCTGCCCCCTCCTTGCCTACGGTTCAGCTTAGCACCTTGTTCACTCCAGTTGATCTCTCTGAGCTTGTGAACGAGTTTTCGTGGGCTGAGGTTGTCCAGGCTATTGATTCTTCTCCAGCGAACAGAAGCCCTGGCCCTGACGGTTTCACAAACGAATTTTACAAGGCTTTCAAGCATTTGCTCAAAGATGACCTCCTCAAGTTCTTCACGGATTTTCATGGCAACAAGGTGGCCCTGGAAGGCATCAACACCGCATTCATCACGCTGCTGCCCAAGAAGGACACACCCTTGGAGATGCGTGACTTCCGGCCCATCTCTTTGGTTCATAGCGCACCCAAGCTAGTGTCTAAGGTTCTAACGAACAGGCTTCAAAGGCAAGTCCCTGCTTTGGTGCACCCGTTGCAATCTGGTTTCTTGGAAGGGCGCTCGATAGTTGAAAATTTTGCTCTGGCGGCTGATTTGGTTCAAACTGCACATAAAAGGAAAGTGCCGGTGATAGCCTTAAAATTGGACTTCAAGAAGGCCTTTGACTCTGTTAGCTGGGCCTGCCTCACCCAAGTCCTCGAAGCGAGGGGTTTCCCCCCACGGTGGATTCAATGGGTTCATGCGCTCCTCTCACGGGTCGATCAAGAGTGCTGCTTAATGGGGAGCTGGGTGATCCCATTCTTGCCAAGAAGGGCTTCCGGCAGGGTGACTCGCTGTCTCCATACCTCTTCATCCTTGTTGATGTTGTGCTCCAACGGCTCTGCTGTATGCATTTTCGGAATGGCACCCTACTGCACCCCCTAGGATCGGATGATTTCTTCCCAGTCTTGCAGTACGCGGATGATACGCTGATTATCTTCAGAGGTGAGCTGCAGCAAGCCAATGTGATCAAGGATATTTTGTCTGCTTTCTCTAAATTCTCAGGTCTGAGCATCAATTTTCATAAGAGCACCATGATCCCTGTCTGTGTGGAACCGGATGTCGCCTCTGCAATTGCTCTTGCGCTTGGCTGCCAAGTCTCCTCCTTTCCGTGCACTTATCTAGGGCTGCCGCTGTCCTTCCACAAGCATGGCATGCTGCTGCCGGTCATCCACAAGGTTGATCGCCGTCTATCAGGTTGGCTGGCCACTTTTCTCTCCCTGGGGGA
>LR738710.1:366175510-366210509 GCA_902687465.1 Secale cereale
AATTCAGTCCTGGCAGGCAGGCCTACCTATTTCATGGCTTGCTTTCCATGGCCCCTCAGAGCCTTTTTCTGGCAGGGTAAAAGCAAGGTCAAGGGAGGTCATTGCCTTGTGGCTTGGGATTCAGTCACTCTAGCACACTGCAATGGTGGTTTGGGTATACAGAATTTGGAGGCTCATAATCAGGCTATGCTTTGCAAGTTCGCAGCCAGGGTTCTTCAGTCTTCAGATATACCGTGCTTCCGCTGGTTTGCGTCACAGTACTGCCAGGGTTCTCTGCCACATGGGGCTGGTTACAAGGACACTGCCATGTGGAAGGGCTTCAAGGACTGCCTTCCTTTGGTCATTTCCTGCTCGCGCTGTTCTGTTGGGGCTGGCTCCCATGTCTTCTTTTGGTATGATCAATGGCTGGACTCTGGCTGCTTAAGACATAAATTCCCAACCCTGTGCTCGTTCGCTGTCAACCAGTTCTGCTCCGTTCAGTCTCAATTCACTGAAGGAAGCTGGGATGTGCGGCTACGGCCAAATTTATCCCACACGGCTGCCCAGGAACTTTTGGAGCTCAACCAACTGCTTACGAATGTGACTCCTAACAGCCAGCACTCGGATGCCCGTGTGCCCTCGCTTGCCAGCAAGAAGCTTAACACAAGCTACTTCTATCAGTTGCTCACGTTCCGTGGTGTGCGGTGGGCTTTCGAGTCATGAATTTGGGACCCCATTATTCCCATCAAGCACAGGGTCTTCCTGTGGTTGGTTTTCTGGGGCCGTTTGAACACAAAAGATAACATGGTGAAGAAAGGCTGGACCATGGCTGCTCCAATCGCTGGTTGTGACCTCTGTCCGGCCATGGAATCAGCTGATCATTTGCTGCTGCGTTGCCGCCATGTCAATACCCTTTGGGAGAAGCTTCTGTTGGCTGCCCTGGCACGTGACTCGCCTAATGTTAAGCACTTCGTATATCATGCTGCAGCTCAGCTGGCTGACAAGCGCAAGTGGAATGTTGTGTTTGCTGCCTGTGCGGTAACCCTTTGGCACGCTAGGAACGATCGAGTCTTTAACCAGAAAAACTGGACGTCTTTAACCAGAAAAACTGGACGGAGCCCTACTTCAGGTTCTATGCAGCTAGCCTGATTGGCCTTTGGTGCAACAGAGCTTCGAAGCCGCAGGATAGGGAGGTTTTGCAATCTTGGGCTGTTATGATCGAGGACTAGTAGGATTGTTGCTCTCCCCCCCTCCCTCTTCTTTCTGACCCTCTCTCTCTCTGGCTCTGGGCTGCTTGTGGCCTTTGCACCTGGGTGCACAATACAAACACATGTACTAGCACTCCCTTCAGGCTCACGCCTGTTTTGAAATATAAGGTAGGCCTCGAGCTACCTTTATCTTCAAAAAAAATGTAATATTTAATAAACTGACTTCAAGAACACAAAGGTCAGTTCCATACTTTCATTGGATTTTCCCACTACTCATAAATACTCATGTTGCTTATTACAGATCGAAGGTATGCCAAAAATTTAATTAGAAAGCAATGTGTGCTACAGATTCCTTTAAATGTCTATTTCTTTAGTACGTCTCCCCTTGGTATATAATTCATAGAAACAAATTCTGAATAGCTCTAGCCGGGTATAAATTTAGGAGCTTTTTTGTATTGTCGAACAAGGTCACCGCAGGGGGAGCGATAGCTCTGTGTCAGATGAAAAAAAGTTACGCAAAAGGCGAGCTTGCCAATCAGGCTAGACTGTTCTCAAACTTTTTTAACAAAATTGCAGAAAGCTCTGTTCTCAAACTTTTTTAACAAAATTGCAGAAAGCTTGGTTGTTGCCAGTTGAACAAATGTTATGTTGTCAAAAAGGATTCAAGTTTCATCTTTTCTGTAGGTAGTACTCATGCAACACTCTTTGCTGAAATTTATTTCAGTCCTAATTGCATAACCAAGTCATGATATCTAGCTTGAGCAGCTCAAGGAGGTACTGAAAGCATGTAGGTGCGCTGACATTTTACGGATGTTCACATTTATTTCACTTATAACTTATATTCCAATAATGTTTATCTTTCATCTTACACATGATGTCTTAGTTATGCTGTCTGTACCGGGAGTTCTACTTTTCTGTCTGTGATGCAGGCGGTTCCTGATTGGTTAACATTTCAGTTTGGACCTTATTTAATTCGTGCAAGTCTAATGACACCCTTTTCAATGCTGGTTCATTTTGGTAATGCTTTTCATGTATCAAATGGAATTGATGGTCTGCCACGTTGTTACATACAACTTTCAGTACGGTTATTCTCTAACAAAACAAAAAATATATTAAATATATGATTACTATATATCTCCACGTTGCCTGTATGTTAGTGTGTAGAATACCGTTAATTGATATTTCAAAATTATAATCTAATGACAACCTTTTCAATGCTGGTTCATTTTGGTAATGCTTTTCATGTATCAAATGGAATTGATGGTCTACCACGTTGTTACATACAACTTTCAGTACGGTTATTCTCTAACAAAACAAGAAAAAATATTAAATATATGATTACTATATATCTCCACGTTGCCTGTATGTTAGTGTGTAGAATACCGTTAATTGATATTCCAAAATTATAATCTTTGTCAGCACTTTTGTCCCATAAATGTGACGCGCTCGACAAGAAATGACCAAGTGCATTAGGCTCACCTATATCTTATTTGTTTCCAAACATGACGGCCCTTCATAGAGGCATGTGAAGATGTCTTATCTAATGATTATTTCTTATTATTTGTCTTGGCGGTATTGATTAGTTCTATTTACTATCTAAATATTTTTGTATGTTGTTATACCAAGCCAATCTGTATGTGTGAGCCTTGCTTTTACCGTTCGTCATATTACTGAATAATGAACAATTATATTTGTGCAATTTAATATGTTTTCATGGGATCTTATATTTACAAAAAATCCTAATACTTCATTGTACAATAGATGAGCGCAGCAACACGAGGCATCAATGATCTAGTACACACATGCAACCAGACAACATGCATCCAGCTGGGCCTTGATGCAATGTAGATAATTAATCAAACATACAAATGATGGTTTTGGGGTCTGCACATGCTCAGCCAGGCCCAACTAAAACAAGTATGCACAAAGTGGCATAAAAACGATGTAGATAACCAAACACACCCATATGCACTCTGTTGTAGGGTGAAACCCTAGGGGGGGATCTTTTCACACTTGGAGGGAAAAAAAAAAGGAATAACACACAAGAACACAAGACACAATTCACTCAAACAAACCCAATATCACATCCACTAGAGTAGCACACAAAGGATCCACAAGATTACAAGATCAATCCAAGGAAATAAGCACGACGGTAAGGTTCTTCCCACTCCTAGAGGAGGTGAGGTCTTGCAATCCAAGAGGATTCTTCTCCCTTGGGAGGTCTTGCAATCCACGAGGATTCTTCTCCCTTGGGAGGTCTTGATCTCCTCACGGAGGGGATACAAGGAGCAAAGCTCTCAAGGTCTCTCAATATCTTTGCTAACCCTCCAAAAGACATGGGGGAGGTCTATTTATAGTTTATGCTACGAAGGGGTACGAGGAGAGAGGGATACAGGGCCAATGGCCGCAGGCTGCACGCAGGCGGGGCGGTAGTACCGCCCGCTCGAGCGGTAGTACCGCTTAAGGAGCGGTAGTACCGCTTGTTCCGGACTGGCCAGGAGCGGTAGTACCGTTTTGGAGGAGCGGTAGTACCGCCCGTTTCGGGTTGGACAGGTCTTCCTTTGCTTCCACGCGATCCGGGCTGAATGGGTTCTCCTTTGCTTCCACGGGATCACCTCCTTGGTAACTGAGAATGCACAGCATCTCCTTGTGAGGTAGAACCCAATCCTCATGCGAATCCAAACGAAACTCGAAGAGGGGGGAATTCACCTCGTCCTCGATAGCGCGTGCATGTGCTCTAGTCATCGGTCCCTTGAGCGCTTGTGCCGATGACGGGGTGTCCATGAGGATGCTTGACGGATGCTCCGCATCATCTCCCCCCCCCCCCTTGGGGAAGATCCGTCCACGGATCGTGGTCTTCATCACCATGGTACTTGGCCAAGTCTTGGACGTTGAAGATGTCGCTGACGTTGTACTTGTCACGTGGTATGTCGATCTTGTAAGCGTTGTCGTTGTAGCGTGTGAGCACCTTGAATGGTCCGTCGGCTCGTGGAAGAAGCTTGGACTTGCGTTCCTTGGGGAAGCGTTCTTTTAAAGGTGTAGCCAAACGAGATCGCCCGGATGGAACACCATTGGTGTTTTGTTGATGTTGAGCTTGATGGCGCGGCGTTGAACTTGACGCTCGGTCATGGAACGTGTTTCTTCATGCATCTTCTTGAGGTGGGCTGCTCTTGCACTTGCGTCCATGTCGGCACGTTCTTGAAGCGGGAGAGGAAGGATGTCCAATGGTGACAATGGATTGAAGCCGTAGACAACCTCGAAGGGGGACTTGCCAGTCGTAGAGTGTCTTGCGCGACTGTAGGCGTACTCGACGATGGGTAGGCACTCCTCCCACTCCTTTATGTTCTTCTTGATCAACACGCGTAGGAGAGTGGCAAGCGTCCGGTTGGTGACTTCAGTTTGGCCATCAGTTTGCGGGTGGTATGCCGTGGAGAATAGTAGCTTGATGCCGAGCTTGGAGCATAGTGTTTCCCAAAAGTAACTCAAGAACTTGACGTCACGGTCCGAGACAATCGTCTTTGGTATGCCGTGTAGGCGCAATATTTCCCTACAAAAGAGAGTCGCAATATGTGAAGCATCGTCTATCTTGTGACAAGGAATGAAATGTGCCATCTTGGAAAATCTATCAACAACAACGAATATGGAATCCTTTCCGGTGCGAGTTCTAGGTAATCCAAGAATGAAATCCATGCTAATGTCTTCCCAAGGATGGAAAGGGATGGGAAGTGGCATGTGGAGGCCATGGGATTGAGTTTTTGACTTAGCTTTGCGGCATGTAGAGCACCGGTTGGTGAAGCGGGAGACGTCAGGGAACGTCTTTGGCCAAAAATAATTCTTGGTGAGCGTAGCGAAAGTCTTGTCGCGTCCGAAGTGTCCCATGAGCCCTCCTCCGTGAGATTCCTGCAAAAGGAGCAAACGAAGCGAAGACTCGGGAATGCAAAGTTTGTTAGCTTTCATGAGATATCCATCCTTGATGTAGTATTGCTCCCAAGAAGTATGTGCTACACATTTGGCATAAGGATTTGCAAAGAAAACATCATGCTCATATAAGTCTTTTATGTGCTCAAAGCCAATAACATTCAACTCAAGTTTGGTAACAAGCATGCATTTGCGGGAAAGGGCATCCGCCACAACATTTTCTTTGCCTTTGATGTACTTTATTACATAGGGAAAAGACTCAATGAATTCACTCCACTTAGCATGACGCTTGTTTAACTTCGTTTGACCCTTGAGATACTTGAGTGTCTCATGGTCCGTGTGAAGAATAAATTCAAGGGGTCGAAGATAGTGTTCCCAAACACGTAAAACTCTCACCAAAGCATAGAGCTCTTTATCATAGATGGGGTAGTTAAGTTGTGCGCCGGATAGTTTTTCACTAAAATACGCAATTGGGCGTTTCTCTTGCATGAGCACGCCACCTATGCCGGTACCACTAGCGTCACAATGAATCTCAAAAGGCTTATCAAAGTTGGGTAGGGCAAGAAGTGGTGCGTGCGTGAGCAAGTGTTTGAGCTTAGTGAACGCGGTGTCTTGTGAAGGACCCCAAACAAAGGGTGCGTTCTTCTTGCTCAAGGCGTGTAGAGGCATAGCGATGGTGCTAAAGTCCTTCACAAAACGTCGATAGAAACCGGCTAAACCAAGAAAGCTACGCACTTGTTGAAGGTTCGTTGGTTGAAGCCAAGTTTTAATTGCTTCAGTTTTACTTTCATCAACGTGAACACCTTGTGAAGACACGACAAATCCTAGGAAGACAACTTTATCAACACCAAAAGTGCATTTCTCCATATTAGCATATAATTGTTGTTTGCGAAGGGCTTGCAAAACCATATGGACATGATCAACATGTTCCTCAAGCGACTTGCTAAAGACTAGAATGTCATCAAAGTAAACCACTACAAAGACGCCTATATAAGGTCGGAGAACAAAATGCATAAGACGCACGAATGTGCCAGGCGCTTCCGATAAGCCCATCGGCATGACCAACCACTCATATAGCCCAAACTTGGTTTTGAAAGCAGTTTTCCACTCATCACCCTCTTGAATGCGAATTTGATAATAGCCACTTTTAAGGTCAATTTTGGAAAAGATGGTGGCACCATATAATTCATCAAGCATGTCATCTAGGCGTGGATGTAATGCCCAGGATGGAGTTATACCTCCTACGTGTCGAGGCACGACTTAAAGGCATAAATCCATCCTAGAATGATCTCAAGTTTGGTATCTTTGCACAACTCATGTAAAAGAGGGATTAAATTGCAAAAGGAGATAGTTGGCTTACACTCGCCACTTCACACAATACAATACATAAACAATCATCATACAAAACATCACAACCCGACTACGGGTGAAGAACCAAAAGAAAGATACCAAAACAACATAAAGCCACAGGTCAGGATCGAATCCTAGTAGAAACCACTACTGAACATCGAAACGTCACAAGCAAACGGCCACACTCTTCAACGAGCTCCTGGTGGAGCACTGAACCAGCTTCTGCATCGAACTCGGCTGAACCTGCATCTGGTGTGGTGAAGTAACTGTGAGCCACAGAGGACTCAGCAATCCCGTTCCCGGGTAACAAGACTATTTAAGCCTTGGGTGAGGACAAGGCTGAAGAAAAGAATATGAGGTGAAGGAACAAACAAGAGTCTGCAGCAGCAACTAGCACTAACTTACGCAAAAGAGAGCGAGAAGAGAAGAGCATCGGTCGAAAGATGATCACGAAGTGATCCTAACTAAAGCCGATCAAACATAACCCCACCGTGTTCAACTCCCGAATCCCTATTCGGAAATTGACAGTCACGATACACACGCTGGTAGTGTATTGAATCATTGTGTCAAGTTATCTACAACCGGAATTAACAAGCTCCCATCTGCCACATAACCGCGGGCACGGCTTTCGAAAGTTCAAACCCTGCAGGGGTGTTCCAACTTGGCCCATCACAAGCCCACGATCCGCGGAGTCGCAACTCCATAGTTGGGAAGACCCGAGTATTCTCGGAATCCCGTGCTCAAGTTAAACCGAACTAAGGTAAGGCTAATCCAACAAATCCTCCCGGCGTGGCGACACCCTGATAGTAGCCGCGCGTATCTCGTCTCAGGCCACGACCGGATGAGCACAGCGTACAGTGGCCGAAATACCCAAGTTGCCAAGGGGGGCCCCGCACACGACTCTAGTTTGGACCAACACTCAAATCGAGCACTGGCCCAGGGGGGTGGAATTAAGATGAAAGGGGTAGCTAGTCCCATTCAAGTTTTATTAGTTTGTTATTAAGCAAATAGTACCAATGTTGGGACTTGCTGGAAAAGACTTAGCACTTAGCGGTTTATCAAAGGGGTCCCATACACCCCAACCGTGTTAGGAACGCATAATCAAGGAACATAATACCGGCTTATACGGATCCTAACGGCACGAGTGGAACAAATCACCAAGCAAAAAGCTTAGCCTTCCACCCTGCCAGTATATAGATGATTTCATTTTTAAGCATTTATATAGTGTGATATAACCCAACCAAACTTCATCATGAAGCAAGCATCTTCAATCTTCACCTGCAACTAACAATGCTATAAGAAGGGCTGAGCGAAGCGTACTTAGCCAAGCAACGGTTTGCGTAGGTAGGGTGGTTAAACATGGCAATTGGTTACAAGTAGGAGGCTGACAAGAAGACATGGGCATCGAGGCAAAGCTATAGATCGAGACTACTAGCAAGAGGCAAAAATAGTAATGGTATCCGGGTTCGGTCATCTTGCCTGGGATTCCACAAGGGAGAAGAACGGGTCCAAGAAGAAGACGGAGCAACAGTCGAGCGGATCCTCACAACTCCGGAACGGAACCGAAGCTAACAAGAGAAACAACCGGAAAGAAAGAACAACACGGTAAACACACACATCATAAACATGGCACGATGCACAAACAAGTATGATGCATGTCCGGTTTAAATATGCATGGCATGGCAAAGTGCACAAACAACACTACAAGTTAAGTGGAGATCAATATGCAACGAGTTGCATATTGACGAAACACCACATATTAATTATTTAGTTGACTCTCATTATTTACAAGACAAGATTAAATGTTTTTAACATGGCAAGAGGTGAAGCACAATTAAACTACCTATTTAAGCATTTTAAATGGGGCCGGAAAATAACAACAACAATTCCGGGAAAAATCCCCATGAGCATGTTTTAATAATTATAAGCAACAACAATTAACATTCAAGGTTGTTAACATGATGCGGATGACATGATCAAGTTTATGCAATTTTATTAAAAGGTTGACTTAAAGGATAAGAAGCATTGCCACCGTGGTGGAAAGAAAAGAGTGCCACGGCAACGATCCGAAATGAGGCAATGGCATCATATCGGTACCCGTAACTCGGTGAGGGACCGGTGCAAAACAAAAGGTGGAGTGAACGAGTCAAACGAGATGAAAGAGGTGGGGTGATCCCGTTACCGGGTTCCCACGAGTCGGTGACGAGGCAACCGAGGAACATGACAAAAGGTCGGAACGGGCACGAAGCACACACGGGAGACATTCATACAACACAAGCAAGCATGCATCTCACGGGTCACGTCTCGGGGTATACCTTCGAAACACTCGTTTCGGGACGGTTCGAGACGTAGAGGAAGAAGGCGTAGTTGTTCTCGCGGGTCGTAGAGGAAGTAGATGTACACGGCCGTAGAGGGAAGTAGTCGTTCACGTTCGGAGAGGAAGTAGCCGTTCCGCAACTCGTAGAGGAAGTAGTTGTTCCGTTCGTCTTGGCGGTAGTTGTTCACGGTCATCGGTAGTCGTTCGGGCGACGGTAGTGGTACACGCGACGGTAGACGTACGGGTCGTCGTGGTACTTGTCGGTCACGTAGAGGTACTTGGCGTTCGACGGCGTCGTGGTACTCGTTCACGTAGTCGTACACGGATGTAGAGGTACTTGCTCCGTAGCCGTTCACGAGCTCGCCTTCCCGTAGATGTTCGGTCGTCGATTCGTTCGGTCGTTCATGTCGTAGTTGTACACGGGGTCGTCGTCGAGTAGTCGTTCCGTTCTCTGTCAAGGTCAACACCAGCAACCAAACAACACAAAAAAAAGAAGAAACAACAGCGGCAGCACAGCGAGGCAGGGGCCGCGGGATCCGGTGGCCGGAAGCGGGGCTCGCGGCAAGGCAGCAGGGGGCGGCGCCCAGAAGAGGCAGCAGGGACTCGCAGCTCCGGGCGCTCCTAGGCGCTGACGAGGAGATGGCGAGGCGGCCACGGCAGCAGGTCGCAGCAGAGAAGAGGCTCGGCGGCGCGGGCCTGCGGTGGATGACGGGGAAGGCGGGCGCGGCGGCGGAAGGACGCCGGAGGACGGCCGCGGGCGAGGGACGCCTCTGGCTAGAGGGAAGTCCCCGGCGGCCTAGGCGGCTCGCGGCGCTGCACTGGAGCGACCCGCGCGGCTCATGAAGGAAGAGCTCGCCTCCTGGCTCGCGGGTGACGACGAACGGAGGCCGCAGGCGCCATGGTGAAGGAGGAGAATGGAGGCACTCGGGCCTGGCCGGTCGGACGAAGGAAGGGCGCTCCGGCTCGGCGCCGCGGGAGCCTGAGGCGAGGCACGTCGCTCGGGGACGGGCGCTCGGGCAGGGGTTCCTGGCCGGGGGCGCTCGGGCCGCTGCTGCTGGCCGACCGAAGGAACGGGGCGACGCGGAGAGGGTTCGAGGGGAGCGGCTTGCACTGCGCTGGAGAGAGCGGAGGGAGATCGAGGCGAAGGGAGACAGAGAGGGAAAGGGGCGCTCGCGAGAGAGAGATCGGGATCGGGGAGATGGGGCCACGAGAGGCTGGCGGCGGCTGGGAGGACTGGGAGGAGAGATCGATCGGGACTGGAGCTAGGGTTCGGTATGGAGTAGTTGGGCCGAATGGGCCAGAAGTGGGAGGCGAGCCGGGCTGCGGCCTGGGAGGAACAGGAGGAAGGCGGCTGGGCTGCAGACTAGCTCTTTCTTTTATAGAAACTGCTGTTGTTTTCTAAAAAAAACAACAAGAAGAAGGAAAGATAGAGGTGCTAGAAATAGAGTTAGAGCAAGGGTAAAAATTCCCTGGACTCACAAAAATGTCAGGGATTTAAATAAAATAGAAGGAGGTTTTTTGGAGGAACCTCGAGCAACGAGAAAAGAATTATTGGCAAGATTTGAAGGTGAAACTCGAAGTGAAAAGACATGGGGAAATTATGCAAGTGTGTTATGGTGATTCCGGAGCAACGGAATAATTATTAATATAGCTCCATAATATTTGGAGGATATGTTATAAAGAGAAGTCACCTTCCCTCGATTTAAATGGACCGAAGGTCCACACGAATTATTTAGGTTGAGATGCAAAAATTAAATGACATGATGGCATGATGCATGATGCAAAAAATAAATAACACAATCACAAACGAACACACGGGCAACCCGGAACATCTGGAATCTTCGGGCATCTTCTGGAATCTTCTGGGACGTCGGTCTCGGGCGTCACAGTGGAATAGGGTGACGGTATCTAACGGTGATAGCATTTATCGGACGACAATCGGAACACATGCGAAAGCTACCATCTTTCTTAGGCACGAGAATAACGGGAACTGCACAAGGACTTAAGCTTTCACGTACATGACCTTTGTCGATGAGTTGTTGTACTTGATGTTGTATCTCCTTTGTTTCCTCCGGGTTGACGCGGTAGGGAGCCTTGTTCGGGAGTGGTGCGCCGGGTACGAGGTCGATGCGGTGTTCGATGCCGCGAAGTGGAGGTAGACCCGGTGGTAGCTCATCGGGAAAGACGTCCGAGAATTCCTGCAACAAGTTAGACAACACAAAAGGTGGATGTGGTGAAGTGTTAGTTGGTTTGGCTTCCCCTTTGCATAGAAGCACAAGGTGGAAGACGGACGATGGGTTCTCACACACTTCTCTCATCTCACGTTTGGTGGCTAGGAGGACTAAGTTTTTCTCTCTTGTCGAAGAAGCGCTCAATTTTGGCTTGTGGCTCTCACTTTCTTTTTGGTGGATCACTCTCTCACTAGGATCTTCACAGTGGGTGGATGCTTGCTTATCGGCGATCACTTGGCTTGGAGACATTGGTCGAAGCACATATTCCTTGCCTTTCATCTTGAAGCTGTAGTAGTTGGTTCGACCGTTGTGGATGGCTCCACGGTCAAATTGCCAAGGTCGTCCCAAGAGGAGGTGGCACACCATCATGGGAACTACATCACACTCCAAGGTGTCCTCATAGGCGCCGATCTTGAAAGAAACTTGTACCGTGTGCTCCACTTGAATGGTGCCGGAGTCGCTTAACCATTGTACCTTGTATGGACGAGGGTGCTTCTTCTTGACCAAATGAAGCTTGGAACATAGCTCGTCACTTGCCAAGTTGTGACAACTACCTCCGTCGATGATGACCTTGACGGATCGTTCGTTGATGCCGGCCTTTGTGTGGAAGATGTGGCATCGTTGGTCTTCGTCTTGATTGTGTTGGAGTGTCAACACCTTGGATACCTTGTCACAAAACACTTGATCATCTTCGTCTTCGTTGATGCGCCGGTGCATGGCCACATGCTCAATAGCTTCCACTTCATCTTCACTCATCGAGTCATATGTGCCGTCGTCGTTGAAGATCATGGTTCTTTTGTTGGTGCACTCGAAGGACTTGTGACCTCGGCCACCACATGTGAAGCACTTGAAGGAACTAGTCTTCTCGATGTCGTAAGGTGGTGCCGAAGGTGAGGGAGTCTTGGGTTTGTAGTTGCTTGCCGGAGAACGAGTCGAGGAAGGTGTAGTTTGCTTGGAACTTGACTTGTCGCCGGTACTTGGTGATGCTCTAGCTGAGGTAGGAGGTGCCGAAGTCGCGGGTGCCTGAGAGTAGGAGCCGTAGGTCTTGGACGAGTATTTGGCATACTTGAAGTCATCCTGGACTCGTCGCTTGGCCTTGGACGCTTGATGAACTAGCTCGAGAAGGTTGGAGTATGGTTGGAAGTCGGCAATCCGCTTGATTGGGTGATTGAGGCCGTTCAAGAAGCGGGCCATTGTTTGCTCGTCATCTTCCTTGACATTGGCTCGTATCATAGCAATCTCCATTTCTTGGTAGTATTCTTCCACCGTCTTCGTGCCTTGTTTGAGAAGTTGCAACTTCTTGAAGAGATCACGGGTGTAGTGTGTAGGCACGAAGCGAGCTCGCATGACATTCTTCATCTCTGACCAAGTTGTAATGGGTGGTTCACCTCTTGTATGGCGTCGCTTGATCGTTTGTTCCCACCAAATGAGGACATAGTCTTGAAACTCGAGAGAGGCCATGGCAATCTTCTTCTCTTCTTCGAAGTTGTGGAGGCGGAATATCTTGTCGACCTTTAGTGCCCATGAGAGGTATTCTTCAGGATCGGTGCTTCCGGAGAACTTGGGCATAGTGAACTTTAGCTTGCCGAAGCGTTGCTCTTCGTCATGGTGATGATGGTGGTGTCGCTCATGACGAAGTGGTCGCTCCACGAAAGCGTGCTCTTCACGAAGGTCTTGCCGTTGTTGGTGTCGTGGCACGTCGTTCCCATGTCGTCGTTCTTGCTCTGCTTCGCGGTGAGCGGCTTCCTCTTGTCGCTCTTGATGAAGTTCTTCTTGTTGACGTACTTGGCGGTTGCGGTCGGCGAAGATGCGCGAGGAGTCACGAAGAGCTTGTTGTGTGGTTCGTGCTTGATTGTCACGCCGTTCTTGTGCTTGCGGAATTGCATCGTCATCGTCTTATGCTTGATGTGGGCGTTGTTGCTCTTGGCGGCGCCCTTGTTCACGTGTTCGAACTCGATCTCGTAATCCGTTGTCATGGAATGGATTGTCCGAAGAATGTCGATCTTGATTGACGCATTGTTGGGCTTGCCGATGACGTGGAGGACTTGCATCCGTGGAAGGGTAAGCCGAAGAGTTGTCACTTGTGCATCGACTTGAATGGCGCCGTCTTGATGAATGAGGCGGAGACGTGCGGTTCACCAAGATGTGGCGGAACTCCTGCATTTGCGTGCGGAAGTTGGAAGCGAGTTGCTCGATGCGGTCGCCCGAAGCTTCGCTTTCTTGATGAAGAGCTCGTTGGACGCCGAAAAGGCGAGTCTTGGTGACGTAGTTCGGTGCTTCCACTAGATGCTCGTCGGTCGGGTCGGTCGAAGAACTTGGCCTATCCATCATGGAAGTAGTAGGTGAGTAGGAAAATGAGAGAACAATACCAAGGTTACCTCTTCCGAAGATTGAAAATGTAACGAGTTTCACTCAATGAAATGCCACAATAGTAGAATTGGAACCGGGTTTGTTCCTCACAACTACAAGTAAATAGGCCTATGGAGTAGCTTGGTTAGGATGGTGAAAATTTCAAACAAAATGTTAGTCAAGATATCGATAAGGTTGAGAAGATTCACAAAGATGCACGTAAAGCAAAAAGATCAAAGCGAAGAGTATCACTAGGAACACACGCACGGAAGATAGATGGGATCCGCACAACCAAGGGTGAGTGCAAAATGCTCTTGTTGTGCGAATACTAGAGAGACGCTAGCTCGATTGCTCAAATGGGCGAGATACGCTTTGTGCACCAACCTATGAGAGAAACGTGCCGTCCTCGATCCCAACTATGCTATGTATGCGGTGACCGAGATGGTATGAATATGTAAAGTGGCTCAATGCTATTGCTTATATGCTCATTGTTGCTCTCTCTTTTGCTTAAAAGCTTTTTTTTTAGAGTATGATGCTCGAGCCGATGATAATATGAGACAAGTATGTAAGATATGCACGGGAGAGACTTATGGCACTAAGATGATAACATGATCACTACGGTGCACAAGAGCGTGGCCCGGCAATTCTCAACTCGCTAGTCTCGATAGGTAAGCAACGCAAATGGCTCGGGCTATCAATGCAAAAGCAAAAGGTAAGTGTCGTCGAGGTTACCGTCCTTGCTTACGGTTAGCGGCGAAGATGATTCCGAGGCGATGATGTCGATGTCAAACGCTCCTAAGTAGCCGAAACACCTTAGGAAACGCCAAATCGCAACTCGAAACGTGTCAAATGCGGAAGGTGTATGTGGGGCGGTAGTACCGCTTGACGAAACGGTAGTACCGCTTGGAGTAGCGGAAGTAAAATTTTAGTGCCGCTTGACGAAGCGGTAGTACCACTTAGTAATGCAGACCTAAAATTTTAGTACCGTGTGTAATGCGGTAGTACCGCATGTACAGGCGGTACTACCGCTTGTGTCGGGTAAAATCTGCAGTTCGAAATCAGGGCGAATTTTGGGCGGAAATGGATGGTTTCGGGGGTAAAATTCGATGAATTTCGTGGTGAATGTGTGGGGAAGTGGTGGAGGGGCTAGATCCACGTGCCAAACGTCAAATCCATGGACCAAAACAACCAAATCTCACAATATCCAACAAATTGCAAGACAAATTTTAGGGCTATTTTTGTGGGGATTTTCTAAATTGGGTAAGAGCACAACAAAAACAAGCTAGAAAGTGGGGGGATGGGACTCCAAGATGTGAATCAACCTTGCTCTTGATACCAAGATGTTGTAGGGTGAAACCCTAGGGGGGATCTTTTCACACTTGGAGGGAAAAAAGAGGAAGAACACACAAGAACACAAGACACAATTCACTCAAACAAACCCAATATCACATCCACTTGAGTAGCACACAAAGGATCCACAAGATTACAAGATCAATCCAAGGAAATAAGCACGACGATAAGGTTCTTCCCACTCCTAGAGACGGTGAGGTCTTGCAATCCAAGAGGATTCTTCTCCCTTGGGAGGTCTTGCAATCCACGAGGATTCTTCTCCCTTGGGAGGTCTTGATCTCCTCACGGAGGGGATACAAGGAGCAAAGCTCTCAAGGTCTCTCAATATCTTTGCTAACCCTCCAAAAGACATGGGGGAGGTCTATTTATAGTTTATGCTACGAAGGGGTACGAGGAGAGAGGGGTACAGGGCCAATGGCCGCAGGCTGCACGCAGGCGGGGCGGTAGTACCGCCCGCTCGAGCGGTAGTACCGCTTGTAGGCGGTAGTACCGCTTAAGGAGCGGTAGTACCGCTTGTTCCGGACTGGCCAGGAGCGGTAGTACCGTTTTGGAGGAGCGGTAGTACCGCCTTTTCCCGGTTGGACAGGTCTTTCTTTGCTTCCACGCGATCCGGGCTGAATGGGTTCTCCTTTGCTTCCACGGGATCACCTCCTTGGTAACTGAGAATGCACATCATCTCCTTATGAGGTACTACCCAATCCTCATGCGAATCCAAACGAAACTCGAAGAGGAGGGAATTCACCTCGTCCTCGATAGCGCGTGCACGTGCTCTAGTCATCGGTCCCTTGAGCGCTTGTGCCGATGACGGGGTGTCCATGGGGATGCTTGACGGATGCTCCGCATCACACTCTCAAAAATAAAATGAAACGAGGATCCCCTGCTCGTAGGGTTGTAAGTACTCACTTTTGGATCGGCAAACAATAATCCACTCAAACCGCACCGGTGGATGATGGTGGCACGTCCAAGAGGCTGTGGCCACACGACAAATCCCCAACTCGACGGCATCTTCGCCTTCCAAATAAATTTGTGCTTTCCCTTCCCATCTTCATCGATTCCTCCTCTCCGCGCTCACACAATTTATACTATTCCTCGCCCAGTGGCTCCATCTTCCCAGCTCCGTCCTCCTCGTGTTTCCTACTGCTTTTGCGGCGACGAGGCCACGGCATGGCCGCCACGTCCTGCGCGCTAGTCTCGGCCCTCGTAGTCGGCCGGCGCCGCGGGCCGTCCCGCCAGCGCGCGGCGGCCGCAGGTGTGGTTCGATGCTCGCTTGACAGCAAGGTCTCCGACATGGCCATCAACGGTGAGGACGTCTCTTTGAGTATCTAATCCCTATTTTGGTATCGGAATGGCACAGATAAGGCGAATTAGTTCATCCTTGTGAACTTTGAGCGCAGTAAAGATTTTTTGGACTATCAGGAGGGCAGGGGCTCTGAATTTCCTTAGTGACTGGACCGGGGAGAGGGGCAGTTCCAGAGGGGTGATCGGGCTGGGAATAGCTTGCTTGGTGCGCCACAGTCCAGATCTCCTTGGAGGTGGTGCAGGTGCCGAGATGGCTTCATCTATCTGAGAGGCACCTCCCAGTGATAGTTTGGTAAGTAGTGCTTGACTGAAAACACCCTCAGTGTTTCTGTCAGCATATCTTACTTCCACTGTCAGCTGGAAGGGGGCCTTGAGGATAGAAGAGATCATCTGAGCAAAGTCCTCCATATTCAACAGAGGCCCCTCCTTGAAAAGAATCATCCATTTTTTTTATCTTCACCAGAATAAGCCACCATATCTGTTTCCTTATGCTCCATAATGACATGTGAATTTCTATATTTCCACATGCTCCATATGCACAGAGTTCAGGGTGATATGGTTCTTATGTGAGTAATTCACAAGAAAAGAAACTGGAAGTGTACCTCCAAATCTGTTTTGCCACAGTACAAAAAAAATGCTTAATAGATTCTTGCTCAGTGCAAAGAACGCATTCTGGAGGTTTTTCAAACCCTCTCTTGCTAAGATTATTGTTAGTCATAAGTTTGTTGTGGGAGAGGAGCCATATGAAGATTCGAAACCTCGGAGGAACAACACTGGACCAAATAGATGGAATAAAGATAGTCTGGATCCCTCTAAAGTTGATGATACTATATGATGATCCAGTGGTGTAATCCCTTTTAGATTCATACTGCCAAATCAGTGAGTCCCCACAGCACCATAAATTTTGGACAGAGTTGTGGATGGAATCGAGAATTTGGCCTTGTCTGGCACCTAAATATTTGAATTCCTTCTGTATGTCGTTAGTTCCTCTTGGGTTCAATAGCTTTGACCCGGAGTGCCATATCCACTAACGAACTTATTGGAGAACTGGTGTAGCAGAGGAATGGGTTAATTAAATCCTTATGAGCTCTTACACAGCCTAATTTGGTCGGAGTTTTTTTTTTTTTTTTGAGAAACGTCGGCACTTTATTAATCAAGCAACATAATTACAAAGAGTCTCCCGGATACCGGAGCAGAACGAAAACAACAGAGACCACTAGAGTTCATAAAAGACTTAGCAAGAACATGAGCTAAAACATTATAATGCCGACGAACATGCTTAAAGATCGCAGAAGTAATTTGGCCGGAGTTGTGGCTGCAATCAGGTATTAGCTAATCCTATATTGCTGAATTCATGGATCAGTTGTATGCAGACCATGTGTTTTTAGTTGGTCCCATTTTGGTTCTCAAGAACCTCGTCCTAGTGCCATTGACTGGAAGAAATCTTGATTTGCGTATTTTGCCTTTTCTGTCTGCCGCAGCACCAAAAGGACTGTTCCCGCCGGAGCCTGAGCACTACAGGGGCCCGAAGCTCAAGGTCGCCATCATAGGTGCCGGCCTCGCCGGCATGTCCACCGCAGTAGAGCTCTTGGACCAGGGACACGAGGTTTGTGCGAAAATCATGTTCCTCCTGGAAAAGCAGTGTCATTGTAACACTGCCAAAATTGGTGTGTCGACCTTTGCAGGTTGATTTGTATGACTCCCGAACTTTTATTGGCGGCAAGGTTGGTTCTTTTGTCGACAAGCAAGGGAACCATATCGAGATGGGGCTGCATGTCTTCTTTGGTTGTTACAGCAATCTTTTCCGCCTCATGAAGAAGGTACTGTTTTCAATCTTAGATTGTTGGAGAAACAGCCAGTGTGGAGTGTGCTTTTACTATTGACTACCTTGAGTAGCCATGGAGACTCTTTGCCAAAAGAAGCAGCTATGGACATGATTGAGATATTATAACCTGAAAAGTTTGGAATTGGGTCTGTATACTTCAGAGTTAAAATAATTTAGCCTATCGCATGGATAATCCTTTTGTCTGTATGAAGCATGTAAATTTTGTTGTGGCTGTGTGATTGGTACATGTGCAATATTGTCCTTACTTAACAGTATTAATTGTTGGTGAAATTTTCTATTTTCTATTTCAGGTTGGGGCTGATAATAATCTACTAGTCAAGGAACATACCCATACTTTTGTAAATAAAGGGGGCATTGTTGGTGGTATGTTCATTTATCATATACTGAAGTACCTATCTATCATAGGAGGAAACATGGTCTTAGGCTTAATGTTAAACTCATTCTTGATTACTTTGGAGTTTCTGTAATATAATTGAAAACTATAATGTTCCAATTTGTTTTAGTTTTTTTTTGGAAAGGAGGATGCACCCCGGCCTCTGCATCTGGGTGATGCATGCGGTCATTTTATTAATTATTCACAAAGACCTTACAAAGTAATACATGAGTAAGCCCGAAGCCACCATCTTGACGACACCTGTCGCTACTCCTATCCCCTTCATGAAGGGGTGCTGAATGTCCGAGCCAAATACCAAACAAACATCGCAACAAAGCCTAACATCTAAAGCCAGATGCCCCATCCAAGCCACAAAGCCGGGACTGGTAGACACACCGGTCCGGCGCACTCTTAGTGGGCACCACACGCGCACGCTGCAAGGGCCGTCACCTCCGTCTTCCATCGATCCATCCTCAAAGCATATATTGACGCATCAACCTTGTCAGGCCTCTCTGTCACCGACGCCACCATGACACCAGACAACGCCGTCCTCCTGCGTGAGTCCATCGCCACACATCGGACGCCGAGCCTCCACTGCTCCACGCTGCCGAGATCCACCGCCATGAATATGTAGAATGAAACACTGCTTCATCGAAGATGCCGTCCATTGGTCCCTCGAGCTCGAGTGCACCTCCAAGAATGCCGCCCCCAAGGGGGAAACGACACAAGATTGCCACCATCATCCGATCAACTGATCTAGGGTTTCCCCCGGAGGTATTGGGTGGGGTTGGGAGCTTCACCTTGATGATGCCTTCATGAAGGAAACGATGATAAGGGCGTCGTCATCACCGGCTCCGACCACCGACCGAAGACCAGGTTTTCACCCGGATCCATCCCAAGAAATCCACCCAACAACCTGTGCACCGTCTCGACCGCCTTCAAAGCCCCAGATCTAGCTGCCTAGATCCGGCGACCAACCGCAACAGCAGTGCTACCGTAGGAGCCCTGGCGCACCGCCACTGCCCGAGTGTGCCACCATTGGAGCCTGGGAGGAGGGTTCCCACCCCACCTCGCCAAACCGCGAGAGCCACCGAGATGGATCCCGCGCGCTCGTCACCGTCTCTGATCCAAACCAATCCGTGGCAAAAACCACCAGATCACCGACGTAGATCCTCCTTGGACAGGGACTGCACCACGCCATGCCACCGCGGGAGCCATGCCACGCCATGTTTCGCCGCGGCCTACCCGCCGAGCCGCCGGCCACCGCGACCAAGGCCGCCATGACCATGCGAACCCACCGAGCGGCCAGCGGCACCTGATCTTCCACGAAGCCCATCAATTTCGCCTCCTCCGCCCAGCACCACGCAGTCGCCGGAGGCGAACAGCCCCGGCGCCATGGGGTGACCCCGCCTCACCTCATCCGACGCGGGAGGGAAGAGGGCCTCCGCCGCCGCCGTCAGCCGCCCGGGCTTCGCCCGGCGACATCCTCCAGCGGTGATGGGGATGGATGTGCTCGTCGGCGCGGATTAGGGTTTCCACCCGAGCCGCCCTAGCGGGGGGGGGGGGGGCAATTTGTTATAGTATAGTTGAATTCTGAAGTAAAAATGCAAATGTTGTATGTGTTGGTAGCTTTGTGCCATAATGTGGACTTTATTGGCCAAACCAGCTGAACTCATATTTGCTATGCATATTCACATTTACTTATTATTGGAGGTTTTCATAGCGCTCGCTTTTCTGTGTAGAACTTGATTTTCGGTTCCCTGTGGGTGCTCCATTACATGGTATCCAAGCATTTCTAAGAACTAATCAACTCAAGGTAATCACTTCAGAATTTCATTTGCTACTACCACACAGAACAATAAAATCATATGAAGTAATTTGGCTTTGCAATTTGTTTCCCTTACCGTTTGTAATTACACATTGCAACTTATTGTAACATTTTTGCCTTGCACTTTATTAATATCGTGCCCATGATTCTTGCAGTATCTCTCTATTTGAATCTGCAACTTAACTGTAGTTTTGTATGTTATTCCCTCTGAACATCTTCTGAAGTTCATCTGAAAGCATATCTTTTCAGCCCATGCCACTATTTTGTGAAAGTAGTACTCGGGCACCTCAGCACTCCTTTTTCATTAGGTCACAATGCAATCAGCTGAACTGTGGGCAAATATTTCTCGAAAGCATTAACAGTTGATTACTCTGTTAACTGTAGCAAGCTATTCCCTTTGAAAATAAATAGCTTGCAGCTCATGCTAATTCCAGATACAGCACAGTTTCTTACTCCCTCCGTAACATAATATAAGATGTTTTTTTTGACACCATAACAGTGTAAAAAATGTCTTCCATTAAGTTACAGAGGGAGTACAATTTGTGTGTTCTGTTATTCTCCTGTCTGATGGATAATCAAAGCATTGCAAAGTCCTCACAACTGCCTATTTGTGCAAATACCTTAAATAGTACTCACTCTGTAAACAAATATAAGAGCGTTTAGATCACTACTTTAATGATCTAAACGCTCTTATATTTCTTTACGGAGGGAGTATATGCCTAATTCATGACCGTCCTATCTCCAGGTTTATTGAGATCTGAATTTTCTGTCTGAACTTGTAGCAAGTGAAAGATTCTATAAGCGTGAGCGCAAAATAAGCACTGGAAGTCTTGTCAACTTTGCCCGTTGCTTTAGTTTGCTGCATATTGCTTTGTCAGATTGGTAGGAGCTAGGGCCCTACCGGGTCTTGGCCGGAGTTGGTACGGGAAGGAGGGAGGTTGGCGAAGGCGCGGTCGCGGCGGCCGGCGTGCGGGCGCCGTCTCGCGCGGAAGGAGAGGCGGCGGCAATGGGAGATGGCGGCGGCTAGGTTAGGGTTTCGGCTCCTCGGGGAGCCGGGCAATAGGATATGACTTATTGCTTAATTCCAAAAGGTGTCTTACAATCTGTTTATATAATCCCGATGCTAATAAAAATAAGATAACTTGGGCTAAGCCCCTAACTAGACGCGCCCATTGGGCCTCCTCCGGCTATAAGTGACGCCGGTCATAACATCTCTCCCCGCCTGCGCAAACAACTCGTCCTCGAGTTGGAAGTCTGGAAAATGTTGGCGGAACTCCTCGAGCTTCTCCCACGTGGCATCCTCCTCTAGAAGGCCTTGCACTGGATCAACAAATGCCACACTCCGCGACGCTGCTGTACCTGCAACACCTTCGCTGGTCCTGGAAGAAGGCGTCCGTCGGAGGTCGGAGGTAGCACCGGCGTGGCCGCCGGCGGGTCTCCGTTGAAGGGCTTCAGCAACCCCACATGAAACACGTCATGGATGCGGGCACCGGCCGGAAGCTGCAGGCGGTAGGCCACCTTATGCGCTCCACAGAAAACGGCCCCGCGTAACGAGGGCCCAGCTTGCGCTTAGCGCGCGGGTCTAGGGACTGCGTGGAGCGGTGAAGGAGGCGTAGCCACACCCAGTCGCCCACCGCAAACTTCGCCTCGCGGTGATGGTCGTCGTAGTACCGCTTGGCCAGCAGCTGGGCCTGGAGAAGGCGTTGGCGCACCTCCGCCAGCATCTCGTCCCGGCTGCGAAGAAGGTCGCCCGCTGCCTCCGTCCTAGTCGTTTCAGGGTCAACCGACAGGATGGGCCGGGGCGGTCGGCCATAGACCACCTCGAACGGCGTGGCGCGCAGGGCGGAGTGATAAGAGGTGTTGTAGAAGTACTCCGCCCATGCAAGCCAGTCCACCCAAGCACGGGGACGATCACCTGTAACACAACGCAAATACATGGCAATCACCTTGTTGACCACCTCGGATTGGCCGTCCATTTGAGGATGGAAAGCCGTGCTCAGGCGGAGCTTCACGCCCGCCATCCGGAAGAGGTCGAGCTAGACATGCCCCGTGAACACTGGGACCTAGTCGCTGACGATCAAAGAGGGAAACCTGTGTAGGCGGACGATGCCGTCGAAGAAGGCACGAGCCACGGAGGCGGCGGTGTAGGGATGGCCGAGTGCGATGAAGTGTGCGTACTTTGAGAAGCGGTCGACCATCGTGAGGATGACGAACTTGCCGCCCACCTTGGGAAGGCCCTCAATGAAGTCCATGGAGATATCGGCCCATACTTGAGAGGGCACCTGTAGAGGCTGTAGCAGCCCAGTCGGGCGCAGTGTCTCCGTCGTGTTACGCTGGCACATAACGCAAGACCGCACCCAGTCTCGGACCAGGGCCCGATCGCCAGGGATGTAGAAGTCGGCGCGGAGACGGTGGAGGGTCTTCTGCACACCCTCGTGGCCGGCTGTGTGTGCCAGCAGCAGAACCTGGTGACGGAGGTCGCCGTGATCCGGCACGAAGAGGCGGCGCCCATGCAGGAACAAGCCATCCGCCAAACGCCACGACTCCTCCAGGTCGCCGGCGTCGAGGCGCTGCTGAAGGAGCAGAGCGTCCGACGCGTCCGCGGTTGCCCTGCGGATGTCGTCGATGAGGGCGAAGGAGGGGCCCCAGCGGATGCAGAGAGCCGCCCCGTCGGAGTCACCGGCGTCTGCGTCATGGTCGGTGTCACGGCGGGACAGGGCGTCGACCACGGTGTGAAGGCGGCCCACGATACTCGACGGTGAAGTCGAAGCCAAAGAGCCTTGATGATCCATTGGTGCTGCGGCACGATAGAGAGCCTCTGGTCCAATAAGAACTTGAGGCTGTAGTGATCCGTGCGAATACGGAATTACCGCCCCCACAAATATGTCCGCCAGTGGCGCACGACCTGCACCAAGCCAATGAGCTCCCTCTCGTAGGCCGCGAGCTTATGATGGCGCGCGGCGAAGGGCCTGCTGAAGAACGCAAGCGGCCCGTCGCCCTGATGAAGGACGGCGCCGAACCCCACACCGGACGCGTCGCAATCCACCATGAATGGCCGGTCGAAGTCGGGCATCTGGAGAACGGGACCCGTCGTGAGGGCCCGCTTGAGGGCCTCGAATGCATCAGTGGCCTCCGCATCCCAGGCGAAGGTGTTGCATCGCAACAGGCGCGTGAGTGGGGACGCGATGAGGCCGAACTCCCGGATAAATTTCCGGTAGTACCTCGCGAGGCCTAGGAAGTCGCGGAGAGCACGCGATGAGTGCGGCGTCGGCGAGGCCGCGACAGCCGCCACCTTGTCGGCGTCCATAGCAACACCCTCGGCCGAGATGACGTGGCCGAGGTAGGCGACTGAAGGCGTGCCAAACGAGCACTTCGAGCGCTTAAGATGAAGATGGTGCGCTCGAAGCTCGTTGAAGACGATGGCGACGTGCTGAAGGTGCTCCGCTCACGAGGCGCTGTAGATAAGAATGTCATCAAAGAAAACAAGCACAAACCGACACAAGTAGGGGCGGAGGACGTCGTTCATCAAGGCCTGAAAAGTCGCCGGGGCGTTGGAGAGCCCAAAAGGCATCACCAAGAACTCGAAGTGGCCGTGATGAGTTCGAAACGCCGTCTTCGCGACTTCGTCCGGGTGCATCCGCACCTGGTGGTAGCCCGAACGGAGGTCGAGCTTGGTGAAGAAGCGCGCCCCATGTAGCTCGTCCAGGAGCTTGTCGACGACCGGAATAGGAAATTTGTCCAGTGTCTGAGCGTTAAGGGCACGATAGTCGATGCAGAAGCGCCACGTGCCGTCCGACTTGCGGACGAGGAGGACCGGCGCCGAAAACGACGATGTGGAGATTCAGATGATTCCCAAGGCGAGCATGAGCGCGCACTGCCGCTTCAGCTCGTCCTTCTGCAGCTGGGGGTAGCGGCAGGGGCGCACCGCAACCGGCGCCGTGCCCGGCAGGAGATGAACGCGGTGGTCATACACCTGGGCTGGCGGAAGACCTTGAGACTCGTCGAAGAGGTTCCGGTGCTGCTGCAGAAGATGATCCAACATAGGGTGCTCGGGCTCGGCCGTGGTCGCGGCCAGCTGCAGCTGCGGCATCGTTGGTGAGGCGCCGCCCACGCCCTCCCACCGGATGCGGTGACCCAGACGCCAGAAGGTCATCGTCATGGCGTCGAAGTCCCAGAGGATGGGACCGAGGGTCCTCAAGAAGTCGACGCCGAGGATGAAGTCGAAGCAGCCCAAGTCGATGCCAGCGCACGTGATGGTGAAGTGCTCGTCGCCGATGGTGATGGGCACGTTCCGCGCAAGCCCATGGCACCGGAGGCGGTCGCCGTTAGCCACGGTGACCCGGAGTTGCTCCCCGCCCGTCGGCCGGAGCGCTAAGCGGCGCATGGTCGACTCGGGCAGGAAGTTATGCGTGGAGCCCGTATCCAGGAGGGCCACCAGGCGCTTGCCGTGGATCATCACCGGCAAGAGCATAGTCCGCTCGTCGCGGATGCCCGCGAGCGCATGGAGGGAGACCACGAGAGCCATCGCCGGAGTGGGCGCCGGTGCGACCTCCGCAGCCAGTGGGGTGGCCACGTCGCCGACCCCGTCAGCGGCGGTATCCTCCTCGATGTAGTCGGCCGCCTCCAAGTAGAAGAGCCGCGGGCAGACGTGGCCCGACACGTAGGGCTCGTCGCAGTTATAGTAGAGCCCCTGACGGCGGCGCTCGAGCTGCTCGGTCGAGGTGAGCCGGCGGAAGGGGCGTTGGCCGCCGGAGTGGTGGGCGCCTTGGCGGCCAGGGGCGGACGGCCAGGCACAGGTGGTGTCGGGGGTGGCATGGCTAGCTGTCGAGCGCCCCGAGACGGTGATGCCTGTTGGAAGGCCTGACGGCGACGCTCGAGCTGCTCGGCTGAGGTGAGCCGGCGGAAGGGGCGCGTGGCCGCCGGAGTGGTGGGCGTCGGGGCGGACGGCCAGGCACATGTGGTGTCGGGGGTGGCCTGGCTGGCTGTCGGGCGCCTCGAGACGGTGATGCCTGCTGCAAGGCCTGCGCGCGACGCTCGAAGGCGCGGGCGTAGTACATGGCCGTTTGGAGGTCCTAGGGTCCCCGAAGCTCCACGTCCACGCGGATATGATCCGGCAGACCTCCGACGAAGAGCTCGGCCCGCTGGCGAGCCGTCACGCCGGGCGCGTGGCACGCCAGGGCCTGGAAGCGGTCAGCGAAGTCCTGCATTGTGGAAGTGAAGGGAAGGCGGACTAGCTCCGCCAGCCGACTCTCGTGTATCGGCGGCCCGAAGCGAAGGAGGCAGAGCTCGAAAACGCTCCCATGGGGGCATGCCGCCCTCGTCCTGCTCGAGGGCGTAATACCACGTCCGTGCGGCGCCCCGGAGGTGATATGAGGCGAGCCAGGTGCGGTCTGACGCGAGCGTGCGTTGCCCTCGGAAGAACTGCTCGCACTAATTAAGCTAGTTGAGGGGGTCCTCGGTGCCGTCGTAGGTGGCGAAGTCCAGCTTGGCGGAACGCGGCGGCGTGTGGGTATGGCCGCCGTGGTGGTACGACTCGTCGACGCGGAGTAGTGAAGGGGTCGGCGTCGAGTCGGTGATGATGGGGGGCCCCGTGGGACGGCGGCCCGTCGAGGCCAGCATAGGGACCCGCGGAGCTGGAGGATCCGCCGTACTGCAGGGTCGGCGCTGGCTATGAGTGGATGTGCGGCGGTTCCGAGGCCATCGTGACCGGCTGCGGCAACGACCCGGCCAACCAGGCCGGTAGAGGTGACGGCGAGGGCGGGAACCGGACCTGGTGGATCGGGGCTCCCGCCGGCATGCTCGGAGCCGGCCCGGAGCTGAGCGGTGGTGGCGCCGGCGGCTGCAGCCGCTGCTGCAGCAGGGCGGCGGACGCGGCGGAAACCGCCAGGGGCTGCGACTGCCACGGCAACCCGGGCGGGGTGGTGGTGGGTGGCGGCGGCAGCTGCAGCTGGGGCTGCAGCGGCCCTGTGAGCGTGACGGATGCCGCTGGGTGGAGCGGCTGCCACGGGAGCAGCAACGGCTCGGTGACGGCAGCCGGTGGCGGCCCGTAGGGGCCGGCCAAGTAGAGGCGGATCCCCTGGACCGCGGTGGCGAGATCGCGGAGTGCCCCGGTGACCTCCTCCGGGGTGATGACGGTGGGAACCGACGCGGCGGATGTGACCGGCACCGGCAATGGAGGGGCGCCGGCCGTGGTGGCCATCGGGAAGGTGGTGGCGGTCGGCAGCGGGGCGGTTGAGGTGGGCGGTGGTGAAGACATGACCGGACCTAAGCTACCTGATACCAAATTGGTAGGAGTTAGGGCCCTACCGGGTCTTGGCCGGAGTTGGTACGGGAAGGAGGGAGGTTGGCGAAGGCGCGGTCGCGACGGCCGGCGTGCGGGCGCCGCCTCGCGCGGAAGGAGAGGCGGCGGCGATGGGAGATGGCGGAGGCTAGGTTAGGGTTCCGGCTCCTCGGGGCCGGGCAATAGGATATGACTTATTGCTTAATTCCGAAAGGTGTCTTACAATCTGTTTATATAATCCCGATGCTAATAAAAATAAGATAACTTGGGCTAAGCCCCTACCTAGACGCTCCCATTGGGGCTCCTCCGGCTATAAGTGACGCCGGTCATAACACAGATGGTTTAATTGTATGTATTGCTGTAAAATATTTAAAATTGTGTTGCAGGTGTATGATAAGGCAAGGAATGCAGTTGCTCTCGGCCTAAGCCCAGTTGTTCGAGCTCTTGTTGATCCAGACGGTGCATTGCAACAAGTACGGGACTTGGATGATGTAAGAATTCCTCTTCTTTTTGTCAGTGTCATTAGTAGTCTGCATATATGCTACTCCCTCCGTCTCATAATATAAGAACGTTTTTGACACTAGTCGTTTTTGACACTAGTAGTGTCACTACTAGTGTCGTTTTTGACACTACTAGTGTCAAAAACGTTCTTATATTATGGGACAGAGGGAGTATATACTTTAAATTCGGATAGTGGGTTCCTTGTTCACTTGCTTCTATTTCATCTTCCTTGCAAACTGTTTAGTCTAGCATGCGTGTATAGGACTGCAGAACAATTCATTAAGTTTTTCCCCAGCATAACTCAGTTGTAGCTGATTCCTAAATCTAAATATAGAGTTGTTACACTTTTTCAGGTAAGTTTCACTGATTG
The DNA here is from genome assembly GCA_902687465.1 of Secale cereale. Lineage (NCBI taxonomy): Eukaryota > Viridiplantae > Streptophyta > Magnoliopsida > Poales > Poaceae > Secale > Secale cereale. The sequence continues at coordinate 366,202,710 of LR738710.1, forward strand.
GTTCATGTCTAGAGGTGGTACTCGAGAGAGCATCACAAGAATGTGGGATCCTGTTGCTTATGCTCTTGGTTTCATCGACTGTGATAATATCAGTGCTCGATGCATGCTTACTATTTTCACCCTGTTTGCCACAAAGACAGAGGCATCTTTGCTGCGCATGCTAAAGGGCTCACCTGATGTTTACTTAAGTGGTCCAATAAAGAAGTACATAACAGACAGGGGTGGTAGGTATGTTGACAGAGACCAATGATTCTCTTCAATTGTCTATGTCATAAATATTGCAGTGCCACCATTTTTCTTTTTTACATTATAACAAAATCCTTCAGGTTTCACTTGAGGTGGGGATGCAGAGAGGTTCTCTACGATAAGTCACCTGATGGAGAGACCTATGTGAAAGGCCTTCTCATCTCTAAGGTTAGCTTTTCGTCTATGTAGCAAGATTACTGCTAGATCATACAAGGTATTTATGCACTTTTCTGGAACTTCTGTTAGTACTGTTACTAACATGTTGCTACATCTGGGCATTGTAGGCTACAAGTAGTGACATAATCAAAGCAGATGCATATGTTGCAGGTTATTTTTCTTCTCAGCATTTCTTTTGTTGGTTGACTCCCAACCATTCAAGCATAGATGTTTCACCTTTTGTTGGGTGCAGCTTGTGATGTCCCAGGGATCAAAAGACTACTACCATCAGAATGGAGGGAATGGGATATGTTTGACAATATATACAAGTTAGATGGTGTTCCTGTAGTCACTGTTCAGCTTCGCTACAATGGATGGGTTACTGAAGTCCAAGACTTGGAGAAATCAAGGTAATTCCAACCCTGGGGCTTTTTGCTACTTTTTTGTTTTTAATTTATATTAGACCAATTAATATTTTCTGGCACATCCCTGATGTTTTCAGGAAGTGTACATTTATCTCTGCTAAAATATGCTTGTGCAAAAGCAAATCCCTTGCGGAGTGATGCTTTTCTTATCTTTGATTTAGACAACTCCAAAAGGCAGTTGGCTTGGATAATCTACTCTATACTCCAGATGCAGACTTCTCCTGTTTTTCAGACCTTGCACTGTCATCTCCTGCTGACTACTACATTGAAGGACAAGGTTCCCTGATCCAGTAAGGCTACGATCCAGCACTCTTAACAAAGTTAACTGTTTGACGTTTTGAAACTCTGATTTATGTTTACATAATCTGGGCAGTTTACTGGGTGATTTGTGTAATATAACTTCTAAAATTCATGCATTGGGTCGGCTTATCTTTCTGCAAATAAATTCACCTGCGTGTTTGTTTTATTTGCAGAGCTGTGCTAACTCCAGGTGATCCTTACATGCCATTGCCAAATGAGGAGATTATTAGCAAGGTTGAAAAACAGGTGGGTTTGTACATAATTTGTTGGTGAAACTACTTTATCGATGTAAGTAAGTACTAGCACAAATGCCTGTGCGTTGCAACGGGAGACAAAAAATTTCACTTCATTAACCCAGTGGCTCAAGACCTCTTCATCCTCTCCCCATGGCCCATCTCCTGACATGATGTCATCAACAAACTCCTTGAAATCCTCCACGCTGTCACACGAGAAACAAAATAACAGAGAAAAGTGTGGAGTTTGTGTTGCACACAGTAGGGACCCCGAGTCCAACTCCTTGTACTTTGGTGACGGGCGCTAGTGGGTCGAGCTGAAAAATAAGAGTGAATATTTGTTTCGTTCGTAGAAAAATATAGCATATGACCAAAAAATAATGAAAAGTTTCTATTGTGATTTAGACATAGTTATTTTTGCATGTGTTATCGCAGTATTTTTCTTTTGAGTTAAGCAATTCTGATACGCAAATATTAGTATCTTAGTATCGTATATTAGTATCATGTATGCTACGTGGTGATTCCACATTTTACTTCACTGCGCTTTTTTTAACCGTACTTCATGTAGGCTTTTTGATTAACCCAAAAAGTCACTTTGGAGCACGGGCACATTGCAGTTGTTTTTAGAAACATATTTGTATCCAAAAGTATAAAAATGTAGTATATTTGTGTGAATTTTCATCGAAATTCGTGCTTGTATGTGAAAGATTAAAAGGAAGACAACTCATGCAAAAATAATAATTGTTTTTAACTGGATTTTTGTCTTTTTTACTTTTAATGAAATTTGCTATGTACTCGGATTTTCATATTTGTCAGGTTTATCATCTTCTTCTATATTTTTTGGTGGCGACGTTGCTCTAGTCGGGCACATACATTTGTTCCTACTTTTATGGATGTACTGCATTTTTCCTAGCAAATATTGGGCGTGTACACGAGCACCTTTTCAAACCAGCTACCAATGCAGTACCATCCCAGGCCGTACCCACAATCACATTTTGTTAGAGAATCCAATCAGCTTTAATTAACATTAACAGCCAATGAAGTGGCTGCGCGGCTGGGCCAGGGAGGCTGGGCTTGGGCACGAGCAGTGTGCTGGGCCTTGAAGTGTCACGCGGCCCACACGAGCGAGCAGCAGGGGCTGTCTTCGTTCTCCCCGAACGATGGCAGAGGCTGTAGGTGGCTTGCGGCGGCGCTGGAGGAAAACTCGGACGGGGACGGCAAGGGGCCATGCAGATCTAGCGCGGGAGTGGCGGGGATGGGTTGCCCGCGGCCGGATCTCGCTGGATCCGAGCACAGACGACTCATGGCGGCGGCTGTTGAGCTCCTGGCGTCCTGAAGAGAGAGAGAGAGAGATGTGGGGAAGAGAAGAGAAGAAGGAAGGGAGAGAGAGATGCGCTGCTCATCTGCTGGTCCGGCAAGGGTCCGGTTGCCAGCGGCGAGGCGAGGTGGAGGAGGTCTGGCGGGCGCGGGAGGGAGCTCGAGGGGGAGGTCGGCGAGGCGGATTTACTGGACCGCGGCTTCAATTACCCAAAATTACAATGGCTTTTTTGCAAAAAGTGCGTGACGGTGAACCCAACAGCTTTGTTTGTAAAGCGTCCCTAAAGCGTCGCTTAAGCATTAGAGCGCCCTCCAGGCTCAAAGCGTCGCTTAAGCATCAGAGCGCCCTCCAGGCTCAAAGCGTCCAACTCGCTTTAGACATGTGTCTAAGGCGTCTGCCTTAGATACTAAAGTGTCTGAAGCGCTTCCTTAGGCGTCCTGATTGACGCTTTAGGGCAGAGAGGACGCCTTAGACTTGCCAGGCAGGGGAACAGAGATTCTGGCGGGGAAAAAGGATTGGGCGGGAAAACTGGGCTCACATGTGAAACAGTTACAGGAGGAGAAAGAAAGAGAACCAAAACCAGAGCGTCCAAATCTCCAGGCTTTCAGCTCTTTCCTCTCTCCTCTGGCAGCAGCTTCCTCATATGTGCACCAGCCTTTCCTGCTCTGTTGTGTGTTATGCTATGCACAGCTCCTCTGCTTAGGTGCTGCTACTGCCTCTCTTATAGTAGTTGGCTAGTTGCTTACTGCTTAGTGGATGGATCAGAATATATGTGCTCACTGGTGGATTAGAATCAACGCATGTATGTCTCACTAAATGGTGCTCTATTCTACTGCCCATCAGGTTCAGAGTCTGTCTAAAGCGTCGCCTCGCTTTACGATTTAGCGCTTAAGCAGTGAGGCGCCCCCCATCGCCGCGCTTCGCTTTACCGCTTTAAAAACATTGCCCGACAGACTTAATCCGTGCTTTATTATTAGGGAAAGATGTATGTATGTGTGTGTGTGTATATATATATTACACAAGACTTGGGGTAGGAAACGTACCCTAATAGGACACTTGGACCTAATAATTGTTAGTGTTAAACATGACACTAATATTCCATACATGTACGTGTTAACTACAAGTGCGTGTATGCGTGTCCGTGTAGGACTAGTGTTGGACACCGAAAAGGATTAGTACTAGTTGGCTACCACTAGGCTGAGTAGTATATATATCCATGTATCCCCTTTGTAAACATCAACCCGATCAGATTAGAAAGAAAAGTAACAGGACTGACACGGTCCTGTGGCCATCAAAATCTTCCATCGTTCTGTTTGCGTTCGCAAGTTTGCGAGGGTCCGTGAGATCGATCGATCTTGTCGTCGCTAGTCAAGCCAAGTTCGCTCGCACGTACGGCTACGCATGTGCTAAAACAGTGTTCGTTGATTAACCTCCTAGCTTGCTTGCTTGCTTGCACGTAAGCGTTGCTTCAGTGGATTTGATCTAGCAAGTTCATAAACTAACAATTGGCATTAGAGCTTCGACGATCTATGATCTACGATGGGGTACAGCGACGCTGAGTCAGTCAAGTCTGGCAACGCGGTTCCAAGGCGTACAAGAACGGCGACAAGGTGAAGAAGGGCGGAAAGTTAGCGACCAGTGGTGGAGGAACGGGCGGTGCCAACATACTGTCGCACCGTAACATCCTCATCCAGTACCCGATGCTCACCGACGCCAACTACGGTGTGTGGGCGATGAAGATGAAGATCATTCTCCGAACCCTTCCAGTGTGGGAGGCCATCACGGACGACGACGAGTGCGACGAAGGTGCCATGCCCACCATAGCCTAGTCTGTGCCGGATTCCGTGCTGATGACATTGGCGGAGTTCAAGACGACAAGAGAGGCGTGGAACACACTCAAAGAGATGATGATTGTAGAAGATCACGCCACGAAGGCTCGGGCACAAGTGCTGACGCGCCAATTTCATAAGTTGCAGATGGAGGAAAACTGAATCGGTGAACGACTATGCCATGCATCCGACTACTTTAGTGGGAGAGTTCCGCGCGCTTGGTGCAAAGCTTGAGGAAGCCGAGATCGTGGAGAAATTCTTTGGTTCGGTGACTGATAAATTAACGTACATCATCGGCACGCTCGAGCAGCTCGGGAAACTTGACGAGAAAGGTGGATATTGTGAACGGAGTGTTGAAGATCTTCGACAACCTTCGGAACGTGCTAGCGCGTTTGAATCGCACGCGGAACCGGCTCTATATCCTCAACCTTGATCAATCTCAACTGGAGTGTTGGCTCGCCAAGAGGGACGATGATTCGTTGTTATGGCATGCTAGATTTGGACATGTTAACTTCTACACCTTGGAAAAGATGTGGAAGATGGAGATGGTATCTGGGATGCCATTTATCGACCATGTTGATCGAGTTTGTGACGGGTGCTTGGTTGGAAAGTAGCACCGCAGGCCGTTCCCTGCTCAGTCTACCTATCGTGCAAGTGATGCACTCGAGCTGCTCCATGGTGATCTATCTGTCCCTATCACCCCGACGACTCCTGCAGGAAAAAAGTATTTCTTGTGGTAGATGACTACTCGAGATACATGTGGGTCGTTCTCCTACGGTCTAAAGATAGGCGTTTGAAGCGGTCAAGAAGCTGAAGGCTGCAACGGAGATGGAACACAAGCTGAAGGTTCGCGCTCTATGGACAGATCGTGACGGGGAGTTTACGTCGAACGAGTTCAATGACTACTGCGAGAAGATTGGCATAAAAAGGTTCCTCACGACATCTTATACACTGCAGCAGAATGGGGTTGTTGAAAGGCGCATTCGAACCGTCGTTGATATGGCAAGGAGTTTACTTAAGAGCAAGAACTTGCCGATGACTTTTTGGGGAGAAGCTGTCTTGACGGCGGTCTATCTTCTCAACCGGGCTCCAATGAAGGCGGTAATCGGTAAGACTCTATGTGAAGCAATTTACGGACGTAAGCCTGATGTGTCTCATCTACGGAAGTTCGGGTGCATGGCGCATGTGAAGACGGTGGAGCCGCATCTCTCAAAGCTTGCCGATCGTAGCACCAAGATGGTGTTCATCGGATTCGAGGGGAGTTCCGGCACCAAGGCGTACTGCTTCTACGATCCATGAACCAAGCGTCTACGAATTTCACGCGACATTGTGTTTGAAGAAAACCAAGTGTGGAATTGGAGCGTAGCAGCCGACGATGCTCCAAACGGTAACATATTCACAGTTGAATTTCCAATTGATGCTGCTGCGGGTGGTTGGCAAGACGCCCAACCAAGGTGACCGCAATGGCAGCGATCACCATGGTGCCGACACTGACGACGACGTGCATGGGTCGCAAGGTGAAAGCGACAACGACGTGCACGAAATGGGCGGAGATCTCGGCAGCGACATCGACAACGAGGCGCATAGTGACGACGACAATCAAGATGGTCATGGTGACGACGACTATGCCGACGACGTGGATGTCAACGACGCGGATGCCGATGAACCGGCATCTACCATGCCCGAGACCTGGCCGTCTTCCTCAAGTGCATCGACGCTGACACAATTTGTGTTGCCTCCTTCCGCAAGCCACAACGGATTCTTCCGGCCCTAGTCGCTACAAGACCCTCAGGAAAGTCTACAAGTACGCAAAGCCAGTTACGGTTGAGTACTCCAGACTATGTTTGCTCGGAGTTGAGGAGCCGGCGAACTTCGTAGAGGCGAGCAAAAGTTCAAGTTGGACGCACGCCATGGATGATGAGATGAAGGCGATCGAGAGCAATGGCACGTCGACTTTGGTAAACCGACCTTCGAACCAAAAGGCCATAGGTTTGAAGTGGGTTTACAAAGTTGTAGGACACAAAGAGTACCATTGTGAAGTACAAGGCAAGACTCGTTGCAAAAGGCTACGCACGACGTCAAGGAGTTGACTATGATGTTTGCACCGGTTGCTCGACTCGAGACTGGTGAGACCGTGAGAGTGCTCCTAGCTTTGGCAGCACAAAAGGATTAGAAGGTTCATCATATGGATGTTAAATCTGCTTTTCCTCAGCGGCGATCTCACAGAAGAAGACAAAAGTGTATGTTCAGCAACCCCTTGGCTACAAGAAGGTAGACGAAGAAGAGAAAATTTATAAGCTCAAGAAGGCACTTTACGGGTTAAAGCAAGCGCCAAGAGCTTGGAAATCAAAGTTAGACCAAAGTTTGGTTTCGCTCGGGTTCAAAAGATGTCCCCTCAAGGGTCCGAAACACAGTCTATCAAGCACCGCAGAACAGGTGAAAATTGAAGACGCAACAAAGAACAGGTGAAAATTGAAGACGCAACAAAGGAGGAGAGTTGGTGTCAAGCATTGGACAAGCCAATGAAACTAAAGGCGATCCCGCCAATGAAACTAAAGGCGATCCCTAAAATGCTGCAAGAATCACTAAAGCAATGCCGACGAGTACTGTTGGGGATATCGCTTATCGGGAACTTATCGGTCGACCCATGATAAGGGGTAAATCGGCCTGTTTATCGGCATATCGGCCGATTTATCGCCATAACGGTTGATTTATCGGCCGATTTATCTTATCAGTCAGACAGCGGTAAGCGATAAATCGGCCGATTTATCGGCATATCGGAAGATATCTTGAACAGTGTCTATAAGTAGCAACAGTCGGATTTGGGATCCAGGTAAAGAAACTGAGTACGGCATGTTTAAGGTGGTGAATGTTAGTGTTAAACATGACGCTAATATTCCATACATGTACGTGTTAATTACAAATGCGTGTATGCGTATCCGTGTAGGACTAGTGTTGGACACCGAACAGGATTATTACTAGTTGGCTACTGCTAGGCTGAGTAGTATATATATCCATGTTTCCCCCTTGTAAACATCAACCCGATCAGATGAGAAAGAAAAGTAACAGGACAAACACGGTCCTGTGGCCATCAAAATCATGTTCTGTTTGGGTTCACAAGTTTACGAGGGCCCGTGAGATCGATCGATCCTTTTGTCGCTAGTCAAGCCAAGTTCGCTCGTTACGGGTAGGTGTGCATGTGCTAAAGCACTGTTCATTGATTAACCTGCTAGCTTGCATGTACGGTCTAGCAAGTTCAAAAACTAACAACACCCCTTACCCCCCCCCCCCCC